>WBMY01010053.1:151134-239672 GCA_013397315.1 Donacobius atricapilla | reverse complement strand
AAAAAAAAAAAAAAGAAGAGAAAAAAGAGGAGGAGGGAGAAAGGACGAATAAAGGAATTTGTCTAGTTTTATGAACATAATTTGCTTTTTTAATAACATTAGGAACATTTTTCACTATCTAGTAAATATTTTAGAGTTTCTCTTATGGAGGATGAGATACTAAAATGGGATAATATCTCTCAGTAGAGATCCAGGAGAGTTGTTATGAATGCAAATGTACTGGTTTTGTAGTTAAGTTTATTGTCCTAGCAATTGTAATGAGATTATTTTATATTCCTGATTTTTGGTTTCTAAAATTATTTAAAAGATTACAGCCTAATATTGTTGGTTAGTGCATGTCACTTAAAATTTTTTATCTTATCAAAAACAAACCAAGTCTAATTTGAGCTACTTCAGGAAGTGCTTAAAATTTTACTCCTAAACTCTAGTGTAAATGATGATTTATTTAAGAGTATTAATTCAGGCAGTCTGTCTGTGTTGGAAGCTTGATTTATAGAAATATTCTGAAAAGTTTTAGCGGTACTGAAAATATCAAAATTATCAGGTTATAGTTTTATTTGCAGGGCGACAATTGCCTGTCTGTTTAGTTTAAAGTACCCCGCTGCATTTTTCTAAAACAGTGTGACAATGAAATAATGTAAACAGCTGCTGTTGCAAGAAGGCCTATCAGTTGGCATGTCTCTAAGGGTTCTGGTTGCTTTAAAATTCAATAAAGCTTGGGGTGAGAGAGGTACTTAAATACTTTTGTATTTGAAGGCAGAGGAGTGGTCTTTGGCAAGACTTTTCAGATCAGATGTAAACTGCTCTGCTGGTCTGTTGCACATTCTTCCAATGCTGGGGAAGATTGCCAGCAAGCTTTGTAACATAGTCCTATCAATTCAGCATTAGAAGAAATTATGTGTTTTGCTCAGATTATACACATATCAAGCCATATGATCTGTCTGTTCTGGGGAATCTTCCTTGGCACATCAAAATCTCTTTTATGCTTCAAATGGTCCTGTGGGGAGATACATGTTGTCACTGGTTTTATATGCCTGGGGAGACTGACCCATTTGTGGTTTCAGGTAACAAGTTGCTGAAAGCAGATCCAGGAAGCCCTGAGTGGTTTCCAAAATGGTGATGTGTCCTTCTCCTGTTTGATTTGTGAACCGTGCTTTGTTTGACTCTCTTTGTTGTCCCCCTGCCAGGTCCAAGAGCTGCAGAGTCCACCCCGAGCCAGCCAGGTGGTGAAGGACTGTGTAAAAGCTTGCCTCAACTCCACCTACGAGTATATTTTTAACAACTGTCATGAGCTGTACAGTCGGGAGTACCAGACAGATCCTGTGAGTAGCTGATAAGCAGGCAGAAATCCAAGTTTTATGATTTTCTTAAGATAATAACAAGAATACTAATTGATACAAAAAGCTAGCACAAACAAAGTTGCATGACTTGTTATCTTTCAAATGCACAAAATTTGTAATCAATTAATGAGCACGAATTAGTAAGGGGAGGATGATAATTGTTTTACACTAACTAATTAGGATGTTGTTTTGCCAGTTTCAGCAGTTATTTATGAAGGGAAGGTTTGATGTAGCTTTGAGCGAGGAAAAGCCAATTACAGCAAATGTAGGCTGATGAGGGAAATTGTCATTAGCATATGTAAACCTCAAGCAGTGAGATTTTGTCTTGTTTTCAGGCATCCAGTATCCTGCACTGGGTTTAGGAGGTGTCTCTAGACACAAACTCTTCTCAAATGTGTGAGAGCTCCACTGGCCTCTCTGTAGTAATGCACATACAACATGTCAACAGGGATATAGTCACCAACCAGGTGCCTAAAGAGCAAGCATTTGGAATAGGTTTAGGGCAGATGATGTTTCAGCAGATCTCCTGGAGCCTGGCCTGCTCCTGCCACGGTAAGTGACAAAACAGGGATTAATTGGGTTGAGGCCACCAGTTAGCAGCATGGTTTGGCATGTTACTGTGTTTTACATTAGATCACACAAGTTGCCAGTAGACATTAATAATTTTAAGGTCTTTGGAAGATAAGGTCCACAGCTGTGCTTGGAGTTCGCATGGTGATCTGCATTTGCCAGCTTTTTCTTTGCCCTTACGTTTTATGCTGGTTTTTCAATGGCTTCCTTCCCAGAACAAAACTCAAGACCTTCCTGCCGAGGAACAGGGCCCCAGCATCAGAAACCTTGATTTCTGGCCCAAGCTCATCACTTTGGTAGTTTCCATCATAGAAGAGGATAAGAATTCTTATACCCCAGTCCTGAATCAGTAAGAATCCTCTGTGTCATATCTGGCTAATGCTGGACTATGTGTGCTCTGCTATATTTGTTAAACTGCCTTCTATCTCTTCTGTCACTTGTGCATTTATAGAAGTACTTATCTTGTCTGTCTGTCTTTCTGTCTTATCTGTCTCTGTCTATATAAATAACTTTTTGATTGGAAAGGAAGAGTTTCAAAAGGTTCAGTTACGATGACGCTCGAGCACAAACACCCTGATTATTACAATCCTGAACTCAGGGAGGCACCTGAAACTGGGGTGAGAGTTCTTTTGGTTTTTTCTGATGTTGAGCAGTTCAGGGGTGCACGTTAATGCACACAGTAGTACTGTGGTGCCTTACACTGTGGTTTAGGAACATGGTGTTCAGTGCAGCACTGGGAGATTGTGCTGGGTGGAGTTTGCATAGCATTGGAAAGGACCCTGAAACGGGTCGGTTTAACTGGTGGATACCCCTCCTACAATCCCACAGGGCAGAGAGAGACAGAGATCCTACAAGCTATTACACGCAAAGACCTGGATTATGTCCTAATCATCATTGAACTAACATGATTAGCAATCACCTGTCAGCCTAGTAATGCTCAAAAAGGAGAAAGAAAAAATGGACAAGGAAATGGAAAAAGGTGCAAGGGCATTGAGTTCACATTTCCAGAATGACTGTGTGCACCTTTTCTAGGAAAGACATGCAGAACCTGTCTTTTTGAGTTAAAACAAATTTTTCAGTTTACTTTATCTGTGCCAGAGTCCAGTCCATGATCTCTAATTTTCACCTGGTCCTTTATCTAGGGTGAACGAAGCATCTGTAATGTTGAGCTTTTCAGCTTGTAGCGTAGCTCAGAACTAAATAAAGAATAGCCCTTTGCTTTGACACATGCCAAAACCTTTTCCAAATGTCCCTTCAGGTTTCCTCAGGAGCTTGCAGTTGGGAAGATCAGCGCAGAGGTGATGTGGAGTCTTTTTGCCCAGGATATGAAATACGCCATGGAAGGTAAGAGAATGTCTTACTGGTGTTAGCTGACTTGTTGCTGGTCTCTTGTTCTCCATCCATTTGGTGAAAATGAGGCTTAAGCTCATAAGTAGCACCACTGACTGGAGCAGAGATTTCTAGTGGTTTGTTTGTGTGTAGCTGGTTTATGGGTCAAAACTGAGGCTGAGACTTGGGTGAGCCGTAGACCTTCATGTCAGACTGTGTTGTAAGCTGTTTGGTGACATCCCAGCAGGTTTGAAATCAGAAGTTCTCTTTCCCCTAGAAGTTACAATGCCTTGGATCAGCAGCCAGCAGCAGCCTTATCTTCCACTGTACTGTGGTAGAAAGGGTTGGAAAAGCTGGTGGACTCTGGGTTGTGCTGTGACTCTAGCTCCCTGGATAATACAGCACAGGTTGTCTAACTCATTGGCAAAAAGATGCTGTTAGAACAATTCCTGCAGACATCTTCATTTCTAGTTAGTCTTTGCATAATTCCACCTCCTAGTAAGGAAGAAATTTTACTGTTTCTGAAAATGAGTTGGACAAGAAAAACCCAGCAAACATCCAGAAAGAAATTCCTCTGCTTGCAGTACTTTTGTGATGGTTGGTTTCTGAATTTGATTTTAGTTCTCTACGTTGATTTTCACAATCCACCAAATTCTCACTAGTTTCAGAGAGCATCCAGCTCCCACTGTCTCTGCAGGGTTGGGCTTTATTATAATTTGTAAGGTGAGACCATGATAAAACAGAAGTGCCAGAGCTGTTTGTGGCATGCTAGCTGTATTTATATTCCAAACCCAAGTCAAGCTACTGCTTTTGGCCACTCACAAAATTTTGCTCAATCCACTTGTGTTCACTTTGATCTGAACTCACTTACAGGAGTGACAGCCAATTAGACCCTTCAGATTGCTAGGAAAAAAGTGCTGCCAGTAAGAGAGCTGCCTGCGTTTTGTTCTTTGGAAATAGTCTGTAGGGTTGCTCTACAGGTGAAAAAGGTTGACTCTATTTATTTTATTAATCTCTGTCAGTGCAACAGATGTAGAGACTGTGCTGAGGGGGGACACTCTTTGTCAGTTGTATGCTTGAATCTGACAGGCTGCAGGGCTGGATGAAATGTTCTCAATTCTGTGTTGGAAACTTGTTATATATGCTTGTCCCCGCACAGTGCCTTTGTCTTGTGAGGTCAAGCTCATGTAAGAACAGACACTGGGAAGAAGGACTATGACCTACTAACTATGTTGAAGAGTCTTTTTTTACTGACTGTCGCAGCTTGCTCATGTGTTAGAGATAAGGCAATGGTGATGATTTCATGTACTCTTTCCCTAGAAATTGTTCCTGCAAACCATTCTAGCCCCCCTTTCAATTTCGTCCTTATTTATGTAGGAGGGATGGAGCACTTCCTGTGAAGAAAGACTGAGAGAATTGTGTTTGTTCAGCCTCGAGTACCTGAAGGGAGCCTACAGGAAAAATGGAGAGAGGCTTTTTACAAGAGTGTATAGTGATAGGACAAGGGGAAATGGCTTCAAACTGAATGAAAATGGTTTGAAATTAGGTATTAGGAAAAATTCTTCATTGTGAGGGGGGTGAGGCACTGGCACAGGCTGCCCAGAGAAGTTGGTTTTTTCTCATTCCTGGCAGTGTTCAAGTCCAGGTTGCAGGAGGCTTGGAGCAACCTGGTCTAGTGGAAGGTGTCCCTGCCCATGGCAGTGGGGTTGAAATGAGATGATCTTGACAGTCCCTTCCAACCCAAGCCACTTGATGGTTCTTTCTACTCCTGTGTGCTCTCCTTCAGGAATTTATAATGTAATTTGCTCTCCTGCATGTTTAAAGCTCCCTACCTTCCTCCTTTAGCTGCAGCAGTGAGAATTGCATGTCTCCAAATTTAGTTGCTCACCTTCCTAAGACTCCCATTCCCTGCTGCATCCAAAATGCAGCTATAAAAGGTCACAGGGGACATGATTTTTTTTTTTTTTTAATTCTTTTTTTTTCCTTTATTTGGTTGCCAGTGCCCAGATTAGCTTGCTCTCCCAGGTTTTCTCTGTTCATGTCTCATACCATGTCCACACTGATAACTCTGGGCTTATTTTATCTTTTCCTGACATCCTTATGGTCACTTGTGAGCTTCTTAAGACAAGCATTGGTTTGACCTATGAGTTGCTCAGTGCATAGTAAACACTTGCTGAAAAGAGCATCCCTCTTCAGAATATTTATTGGTGACAAAAGTTGATACAAATGCAGCTGGTGGACAGGGATTTTACATTTTGAACAAAAATTTTAAAACTGCATGTTAATTTTTTGTAGTCTGACTGTTCAAGTTCTGCAGGAGGGTTGAACAGTGATGAAGTCGGTGTTAGGATGTGTCTCTTCCAAATATATATTCAAGAAATGCTTGGGGTGCAGAATTCTATTTGAGGCAAGTGTGATTCCTTACAGTGCTTTGCTGTCCAGAAACTTGTGAAGATAACCTTTAGAACAAACTCTACAATAATTCAATTACAGACCTTACTACATATATTTTAAATACAGATGATTGCATTAGCTTACTGCATTTTTTTTAAACTAGGGAAAAAAGGGATTAAAGGAAACTGATTAAATGATGTGTAGGATGATAACTAGATTTGCCAGCCTCAGCTCTTGGCTGTGTCATTTTTCAGGTTCAGTTGCTGGGTTTTCTACCGGTTAACCTGCACCAAGAGTTTCATATTCGTTTTCCCAGTTGGTGGCATAAATCCCTGGGTACATTTCTTGTCTGCTCTGAGATCAGGAGCTCTGTGCAACAAAAGTTAATCTATTTTTGGAGATAGGTGCCCCTGAACACAGAGTATAATACTGACCCCTAATTTTCTTCCTGGTGTTTTCCCTTATGTTCTGTTCCTAAGCTCTGGATAACATGAGCTCATTCACCTCACCTAGTGGTAAGTTCATGCTCCTTGATGGAGCTCATAGCTGTGAGTAGACAAAGACTTCCATCTGTTACCTGTGGTTTTAGCACATTGGATGTAGTGTGTAACACTAGCTTTAGTGTTCTGTAGTTTTTATACCAGCAATAAACAGACCTGCAAAGACTTGAAAGACCATACTGCTGCTGTAGAAATGGAGGGTATGTGCTTTAAGGAGACTTTGGAGTAGAAAGAGTTCAGACCTGGCTGCCTGAAACTGGCCCCTCCCTCATTCCGGCCTGATGCTTCCACAGTGCTCTCCTGGAGTTGAGACTTGGGAGGCTCGAGTGGGAGATGGCTTCTCTGAGCTGGAAAGCAGTGCCTGCCTGAGTTATTTCCCTTGTTCCCCGTTGTGCCTCTCCCAGCTGGAGCTTACCACCATATGCACCATGCAGCCGGTGCAGGACAATATATAAATCCTAATTTATACCTAGAATGTTAAGGACTTTGGATCTGGAATTTGTGCCAGCCTGTGGATGCTGCAGGAATGTGTCCTTTGGGCACCTTCTGAAGAACTAGATTGCTATTGTGTAAAATGCTGAATCATAAAAATGAAACACCTAATCTCTGTACAAATCAGCAGCTGGTAGCCGTAGTCACACCAGCAGTGTGTTTGCTGGATCTTACGCCTTTGGCTATCCAAACTCAGACTATCTCAGACTCAGTGTCTGAGACATAACAGAAGCGCCAGGACCTACCCCACTTGTTTTCTCTCTCCCCCAAAGCAGTGACTACTCAAGGCATCATGCACAGCAGATCCAGCAATTCCCTGTTTGCTGGGTCTGTGAGAGGTATCCCTTGTTCCCCATCAGCCCAAGAGTAAAACAGGTCAGATACGTGTCCCAGACTTGGCTAGCAGGCTCATGTTACCCTGGAGTCACTGTAGAGTACAGGATGATTTTCCAAGCCATACAGTTGGCTCCACCCTGAGATACTGCCTGGTGCTCAAGAGGCTGAATAGCCTCTCTGTTAGCACACTAACTGTCATTACTTTTCTCACTGTCCTCCCTGAAACATTTCTTGCCCGGGAAGCACAAACACCCCCAGCAAAGAGTCTTCTGCCCTTCCTTTGCTAGGAACACCTTAAAGGACTGTAATAGAAAATCAACGTCATGTTTGACAGCAACATTTCATCTTAGTTTGGATCAGTATTAGGAGAGCTGCAAATTGGGAACATCTCTGATAGGAAAAGAGACTGAGTAGACTTGGCAGGCGGGATTGAAATAAATCATTCTGCCACTTTCTCACTTCTAATAAGAGGAAGGGGATCAGAGGCACACACAGATGCCAGCTATCTCCTGTTGACTCTTCAACAGCCCTGGTACCCATTAAAAGATTCTTTACAGAAATTTGGCATTATTTACTGGAAGTTAACCCATGAAAAATAGGCTAACAATCAAGAAAAAAAAAAGTGATTGAAGAGTGTGGTCCTCTTCTCTGACTGAAAAGGAGAACTGGACTTAATACTTGAAAGTGTGCTGCTAGGCAGCATCTCTCTATTAATGTCTTGGTGATTCCAAAAGCTTTCCCCAGTAGGAGGCTGTTTGCAGCTGAAATCTGCTAAGGAAATGTGGGAGACTTATAGAACTCTGTGGTCTTTTCAGCATAAAACACAGCAGTTGCTGCACAGTATCTGTATGCTGTTCTGCTGCTGCTGCTAAACTCTTGAAAAGCCAGAAGGTTATAAAGCAGAACAGAAATGTTCTGAGACTGATGGCTGCCAGGATCTTCACTTTAGTTTCTCTAAAATGGGTTTTCAATATATGCCTCTGACTGATGTGTTTCCATGTCAACTTCAGGTGGCCTTAAACATTTCCACTTACAAAGGAAGCAACTGATCAAAACTATGTGGGGTCCATTGAAGGGGGATGGGCAGATGATGTAAGCTGGGGATGAAGGGATTTGGGGGTTTTTTGTTCTCCAGAACGTTTGAGCTATTCATTCTTGTCTTTCTCTGTCACAAGCCCCTCCTTTCTTTCGAATACGTAAAGTTCTTTTTTATGGTGGTAAGACCTCTCATTTAATTTGCTGTGATTTCTCCCTCAGTGTCAAGTGTCTCCTTTAGTGCCTAGATGACCAGGTAGTCCTATTAGCTGTACTTGGGTTTTTGCTTCTGTGACTGCTTTGCATCTTCTTCTTCTGCAACTTAGAAGCATTTTAGCTACCCTAGAAAACTGCAAAAGGCTTGAATTGCTTCCTTTTTGTGCATTGTTTAATTTTGAGAATCTAAATCTGATTTAAGTCCTTTTTACATCCAAGTCAGACCTTTCCTCAGCAGAAACAGCACCTTCCACGTGCAGGAGCAGCAGCTGGCAGCAGCACACATCCAAGTTAATGAAATTATAATTGTCCATCAGTTTCCTCACTCACAGAGAGCAGAGCAGGCACAGTTATTGCTCTGTTTGTTTCTAGTTTTAGATCTGCGGGGGGAGTTCTCATTTTCTTCTACCATTGCTTGAGGAATAGCAGCGGGTCAGCAGTTCAGACACTGAGTATACTCCTGCTTTCTTAGTGCTCAAGAAAGAAATGAGGTTATTAATGTAAATAAGAATGGACTTTATACAGTTCCCTGTGGAGTGAAATGGACCGTAGTACATGTAATTTGTCCACTGAACCATCACCCTTGAGAATTATGTCTCTCAGATATTGGACATTTTAATCTGTTTTAAAAAAAGATTGGTTTCTTTTTTTTTTTTTTTTTTTCTTTTGAGATTTTAGCTGTGTGGTGCTGCAACATGTGAAGTCAAAAGAAATGTGTATTACACTGTTACAAGAGCTTGCAAATAAACCGCTGGAACATTCAACTGCTTGACAGTTGACAAGGGTTATGGAAAAGTTTTTCATGAACATTACTCGGGAATTTGTTTTCAGTTGGATAATTCACACTTGATGTGGACTTTATTCTTGTGCATGTTGATGAAGGTTCAGGAGAGATGTGGAAGTTTCTCAGTGTTTTGAATTAGTTGCAAGAATTCACATTTGCATGAAAATGGATAATGTTTTAAGACAAGCATGTCTACCACTTAATAAGCCATTCAAAGTTGAGAAAAATACTCCCTCTTTTTAATATAGCTGAAACCTGTCTGCCCATAAGCAGTGATGCCCTTGGAAAGTTACCTCAGTGATGAGGCTTCCACATTAAAGGTAGAAAGAAGAGTCTGAAGTCAATTACTGGGATAAAAACCTGAGTCTAAGCCAAAATCATGCATATTTTTGCATAATATCTCACATCGTAGTCATGACTAGCACCTTTCTGTGGTGCTAGAGTGAACAAAGAAGCTTGGAACAAAGTGCTGTGAAGCTTGGCAGAAGAAAGAGATGGATACAGACAGAAGGCACTGAGGAGTGGCAGTGCAGAATTGATCAGCTGATGATGCAGGGTCATAGTGCAGACAACAGCCACTTGCTGAGTCCTCATATCATGAAAAGGGAATTAATTTTAATCTCTACAAGGCAGATTTTGAAGAAAAGCAGTGCAGTAAAAAGATCTGCCTGTGTAAGCACATGAGGGGTGGCTTGGGAGAAAGCATTGAGCTGCTTTTGGGAGAATTTAGCAAGTATTTTAAATACATAATTGTGGGCTGATCGGGGTGGGAGTCAATTGCTGAAAGATGGTAGTGTAGATGGACGTAGGCTGTGAAGGGCCTGGAGAGTGAAGGCATGGACCATACATTTCTCCTGATAAGGAACAGGAGCAGTAGCCTGCAGAGATGATCTCTGCAGAAACATAGGTCTGATTTTGGCCAGTGCTTTAGTGGTGTAGGTGTGTGGGAAGGGTTGTGTTGTGGAGGTATGGGCATTATACAGGGAGAAACTGCATTTTCCCAGCATTGCCTGGGTACAAAAACATAAGGAAACATGGCAGGAGGGAGAGGCTCAGCAGCAGACCTTTCTTTGTGGAAGAGAAGTATTAAGTTCTCCAGATGGAGAAGGCTCCAGTTCCTGTGTAGCTCGTTTGATCTTGCTTGAGTCATACTGTTAAACTCTTGGTGCTTTCTACTTTTGTCTCATAGGGGATGTAATGTAACATACTTGTATTGCCTTTGTTTATATCTTTATATCCAAGAATTAACAGAATTGCTCGCCTTGATTTTTCCCTTGCAAAGATGGAGTCTCAACTGTGATATGTTAAATGAAAAGGCCATGAGGGATTGCTCTGTTTTTATTGCTTTGACAACAACAACAAAAAAAGTTAAAAAAATTGAAGTATTAATCAGAGCTACAGAAAAAAAACTCCAGAGCCCCAGTGGTCCCAACCTCCAAGAACTCCTGCCTGCTGCCAAAATCCTGTGTTGTGTAGATTTTGCAGCTCTATAAATCCTTCATCCTCAGCACCCTTGCATTCTGTAGGCATGCTTCATAAGTCCTTCCTGTGCCTGGCATGGTGACAGTGGTGCATTCAGACTTAACTGCTTTTTTTCCCCCTTTTTTACAGAGCATGAGAAACATAGACTGTGTAAAAGTGCAGACTATATGAATTTACACTTCAAAGTGAAGTGGCTGTACAATGAATATGTTCGTGATCTGCCTGCCTTCAAGGGAAAAGTGCCTGAATATCCAGCGTGAGTGTTTTATGTCTCCTGTAGTAAATCCTCACTATCTGCTTCCTTTTGTTACCGTGGTGGTAGGATGACCATTTTGTTCTCCTGTGTGTGCCTTCAAGATACATAATTTCTTACCTCCCCATTTTCTGTGTTTATGTACATATTTGTCCGCTGTGGTCTTCTCTACCACTGCCCCTCACCCAACTCGGTCCATTATTGTACAATATCTCCCAACATTTCCAAAGCTTAGCAATGGCATGGACAGAATTTAGGCTACTCTGTGCCTGTAGTGTGGGCAGTTCTTGAATAGAAGATGAGTGCCTACAGATAGGCTTTATGCATATATAATGTACATGGATGTCATATGTACACACATACAACAAGATTTGTAAGTAAAGATAATGTTTTCTCTTTCTTAGTAAGACAGGATGGCTTAGTTGGAAGCATCAGATAAGCTGCCACTCTTGAGCTCTAAGCAATTGTTTGCAACTTCTAACTTAAAACCAGCAATATTAGATTTCAGACCTGGAGAAGGTGTATGAGACTAAAAGATTGTGAGAAGGTGTATGAGATCAAAAAGGTTGTCTGAGCAATCTGGAGATAATGCTGTAGCTAGAGTCCCATACTTGCCTCATGCAACAGCAGGTATCCTGGGTCATAGCAGTGCTTTAAAGGGTTTTGAGAAACTTTCAGTGATGTTTGCTCCACAACTCCTTTTATCCTGTTCTTCACTGCTATTCCTCCACTGGGTTTTGGAGATTTAAAATACACTTTTCTTTTCACCCCTCCAAATCATTCCTGCTTCAGTTTGCACTTGCTATAGGCTGCACATAGAGAATAAATTGTTCTTGCTTTATGAGAGTAAAATGCTTTGCTCATGCTTCTTTATGGCCTTCTGCTGGTTCTTGTTTGTTCCTAGCTTTCCTTCTAAGTGAGGTTTACTGACCTCTTTCCAGACAATTTGTGTCTGAACATAACAGTTGGCCTTAAATAGTGATGTTTCATCTAGACCTTGCCACGCATTGCCTTGCAAGCAGTGCCACTGCTCTCATGTGCTGTATTGACAGCAGCCTTTCTTTCTTTTATTCAGAGATATTGCTGACTGGTAGTGCTCTGAGCAGGCCAGTGGCTGGTCTGCAGACACTCTCAGCATCGTGTCCCACCACACTGCTGTTCCTACCCTGTACAGGACTGTTTCATGCTGTGTAAATACAACACTTTGCCCCTCTTGACAAACACGTTTTTCCTGGACTGTGCTTCTGCTTTGCACTTTGAATTGTCTTGCCATGCTGTTGTCCATGCAGTCCCTCAAGCCTGGTGCTAGCTGCATACTAATCAGATTTGAGGCAGTTGGGCGTAATTGCTCAGTGTGGGCTGTGGGCCTGATTAAGAAATCAGGTCAGCAAGAGGCATAAACTCAGTGAGCAGGGTGCCAGAGTGACATTCTCAGAAGCCCCATTCTCTTTGCTGTGCCTCTGAGTCAGGGCAGTTTCATGCAAGCCATCAGATATTCTTAATCTCTCTTTTTCTCCTGTGTAATCAGTTTAATGATGCACGGGGTTTTTTCTGCAGTCTGTTCTGCTCTCTTGGCCTTCACAATAGAGCTTCAGTGCTCATGTGCATTTGCAGCCACTGGCTTTGTTACTTCATCCTCGTATTTCAGTACAATAGCCACACTGTTCAACACAGGTGATGTTTATCTCAGCCATAACCTTCAACTGTCACAAAATATCCCCTTGATATGAACTGTCCTTTGACTTGTTTCAGCACAAGTATTTTTAGCCTCAAAACTTCCTTTAACAAGGGAGTCCACACATCAGGTTTGCACACTGGTAAACTCTCAGATGAAACTAAATTGCTACTGTCCAGAGAATGAATGGTTGGGCTGTCTACTTGTCAGACAAATGGCAGAAATTCACTTTTCCAGTTTATAAACTCTGAAAAAAACATTTTCCTGGTAGCCTTGAGATATGATTGAACAAAATGCAGGGTCCAAAGTATTGGAGTTGAAGTTTTTATACTCCCTTTATTTTCTGAAACTCAGAAGCATTTTCTGAAATGGAAGTAGCTATGTAACTGGGAGTGAATCTTCAAAACTTCCTCTCTGCCAACTAAAAGCTGTGAAGCGTCAGTTCCTGAAAAACCCCAGCTTTTTAGGTGTGTAAATATGTGTTCTGTGCTTTGTTTAAATACTGATCTTAGCATGCAGGTAGCATTGTAGCTGTACTGCAGCCTACCTTCTCTCTGGTGGAGGAAGATACTCCTTCCTTGGAGATCCTGTCAAGTTATTCTGGCTCTCTTCATCAAACACAATATTTATTCTTTTACTCATTGGAACCCTTCCTGGCTTCTTGCCTAGGCTTTTGCTGAGGCACAGAGATTGTTCCTTAGATACCCACAGCAAATGTGCAAGATTAATTTACCTGCAGTGTGACCCTGAGGGAGCCAGGCTCATGGCCAAGCTGAAATGATAGCCTTTTGTGTTACTTCACTGTTATGCACCCAATAGAGGTGAGCTTACATTTAGTCCTGAAGTGCCACTGCCTTTCCCAGCAGGCAGAACTGAAGTGTGTTCTGTGCAGACCTTGTTTGGAGAGTTTGGCTGTGTTATCTGGAGCCAGGCTGGGCTGACCTCTGTGAGCACAGAATGTCTCTGAAACAGCACCATGAGCCGCTGGTCTATGAGTCATACAGCATTTACTTCCTGACCAATAATTGAAGCAGATGACAGAGAACCTATTTGCTGTATAACAACATTTTGAACTTATTTATGCATGAAATCAGATTATTTTTATTAATTTCTCTGCTAGATAATTTTGCATATTCTTCTGGATATGTTGCCTTCATAGTTTTGGAGTCCCCCAACTTGGTCAGCAGCCCAAGACCTGATAATAAAATATTATAAGAGGTATTTGGCCTAAGATAGTTCTACGTTTGTGTTACAACCCAAAGCATACTTTAGCCCTGAATGTACACGTGGACTGGAAGTATTTATAAATTATTTGCATCTCTCAGGTCTTTCTATCAGCCAGAGGACAAAATTGAGGCTGGCTTTGCAGATGTACTTACAGAATTTCCTGATCTAAATGGTTCATGCAACAGTTATAGTAAAACTCTTCCTGAAGGTAATGCCTTTTTTTTATGAGAGGGAGAGCAAATACACCACTCCCACCCACACAACAGTAACGTTTTTTCTGCCACCTTTGCTTAGACAATTTGGCAAGACAGTCAGGTATACCTAGGCACTTGATTTTGTGTAGCAACATATGGGTATCCATAAAAATGGGTAGTGTTCTCAACAGCAAATGGCCCTTTTTTGTGAATGTGGTGCAATAACTAAGGATGAATGATAATCAGGAAGTTGCTCTCCTTCTCAGAGTGAAAACTGTGACTTCTGTCACAAACAAGTTATCTTCCCTGCATGTTGATCTGTGACATGTGAAGCAGTCAGCAACTCACAGCCTGGGAACTGTGAAACACAGGTGGAAGATGTATAGTTGCTTCCTTGTAAACTGCCTGAGTTCCTTTCTAAGGCTTAAGCTGTTTAAAATACACTCTTACAGTTTAAAAGAAAACGTTGAAAGCTTGAGAAACTTGGAGCAGACTTCAACATATGCTGACTTTTAGGAGCCTGAAGTACCATTCAAAAGGAATTCTTCCAGAATACAGGAAGTCCATATGTCTGACAATGTTCCACTGTTGCTTTCTATAATAAATAGGGCTGCATAGACAGGTTGCTGTTGGCATTTTAACACTGTGTCAGTTACAATTTCCAATATTAGCCTTGATGTGCTTTATATTTCAAAGTGCAGAGATTATTTAAGGCTATCTAGGGTGCTCTGCCTGTGAATTTGCTCCTGATCTCCCTCTCATGTCTGGCACATGCTTTCATGTTCTTTGCAAACACAGCCCACAATTAGCACAATCTCTGTGAACACAGCTGCCTGTGTAGAGAAGGCTGTACTGTATAAAGCTCATATAATAATCTTTTGTATGGACTAAATTACATATGGACATCTCTTTCTTTTGTTTGTGAATGCTGTTTAGTGATACTTGAAATTAAGATTTGCTTCAGCTGTGCTGTGTTGGCTCTTGCATGCAACAAGCTCTAGACAGACATTTAAATAAGACTGTAAGTGCTATGTTACTGCTTAAACACAGGCAACAAAAGTGCATACACCCCCTTTTTACTGTGTGTGTCCCTGTGAGCAGAGGACAGAAGGACCAGCTGTCAGATCCATCATTAAAGCTGCTTCTCAGCTTGCCTATTTGGTACACCCAAGTGAGCAGCAGGACAGGTGCCTGTAGGTATGGAGGTCCTCCTTGTGCTCTCTGGCACATGGATGGAAGGGAAAAAAATGAAAGTTAAAGGTGGCTCTCAACGGGGGGGTAAAGGGGAAGGTACCAAAAAGAAAAAGGACAGGAAGAAGGACAAAACCAGCTCAGAACCAGCCCAAGTGATGATAAAGGCCCTGTTAGCTTGTGCAGAGGTGCAGGTGTATTTGGGAACTTGGACTGCACACATGGACAGCAGCATTCAGACATCTGACAGCTTTCACAAGGCTTACTGGTGTGCTCCTCTTCCTGCTGTAACTTAGTCTTTTCTCCCCTGCAGGTGGTTTGAGCAGTTTGTGATGCAGTGGCTGGACGAAAATGAAGATGTTTCCTTAGATTTTCTGCATGGTGCTCTGGAGAGAGATAAAAAGGATGGGGTACGTAAGTCACTCTGAGTGCATGACTTGGTGCTACATCATTCAGTGCACAGAACCAAATAAAACACTAGAAATTCAGCCATCTTACAAATGGAGGATGTGGTACTTTTTGATTACTAAACAACTAGGAAACTCATTTATTTTAGTACTTTACAGGTCACAAAGAGATTTTTAATAGCAAAGTGCATATCATTCATTTTTGTCTGTTCTGCTGCCGTTAATCTGTCAGCCAGTGGCTTGGTGCTCTCTCGGCTCTCTCAGTTTGGGAGAAGTAATTGAAATTGAAAATTGAGGCACTTTGCATGTACTTAGTCATGCAGTGAGAATGTGACCTTAATCCACTGGCAGACCAATCTTACTCTGGATTTGCTGAGTATTGCCAATAGAGAGAAGAGCTTTCTTGTTATTCAGTGACTGTTGGCACGGTAGTCTGTGATACTCATACAACATCCTGTTTAATAGCTAAATCAAAAAAAAAAAATTAAATAGCTCTTTACTCTCTCCTTCTTTCCTCATTTACTGACAGGCAAACCATGCATTGCATTAAGGATCTTAGCATCATGGTACATGGTGCTTGTCATGATCATAGTTGGTGAAAGACAGTAAATTTATAATCCCACCAAAAAAAGGCTATTTATCTCTGCTAGGCCTTTTGAAGAGTTTTTGACTAATTCTGAGGAGGATGTAGGTTTTGGTAAAGTTACCCTGCCTTCAATGTGACAGATGATGGAAACACACAAGAGTGGTATATTTCAGATCCTTCCATTTGACAATGACTGTTTGTACTTCCATTTTAGTTCCAGCAAACATCCGAGCACGCTCTCTTCTCTTGCTCAGTGGTGGATGTGTTCACTCAGCTCAACCAGAGCTTTGAGATCATTAAGAAGCTGGAGTGCCCTGACCCTGTCATTGTTGCCCACTACAATAGAAGGTTTGCTAAGGTAATACCCTCAGCATCCAGATGTTTATATTTTCTTAATGGAGTGTAAGACAGTATGATTTTTTTTGTTCTGCTTTCTGGACTTCTTCTGCAGTGGTAGAGGACAAGTAACAGTGTTCACATCTTGTCTTCACAGACTATTGGGAAAGTGCTGATGCAGTATGCTGACATACTCTCCAAGAGCTTTGAGTCCTACTGTTCCAAGGAGAAACTGGTGAGTTATGCTGAGCCTCTCTTTCCCCTCAAGGATTCATGTAATTGTCCTGATGAAACCAGTCTCACACTGCACCTGACCATGGTGATGAGGTAAATATTTTCAGTGTTGGTTTTGTCATCATTTAGACGCTTTTGATGTTTGAATTCTGGCTTGGACCAAAAATAAAAACAGGTCCCAAAGATGATATGCCAGGTTTGGAGGCTGTCAGGTCCCCTTGAAATGAGCTTTCACACTGCCTATGTTGTGTGATTTGAAAAAATAAAAGCGGGCACAGTTTACTCTGTAGATCTGGTACTTAGAGAGGTCTGTTCATCTGGGTATTCTGCAACTGGGAACTGACCATATTTGAGTGTTGAGATCTGTGCATGCCCTGCCTCCTACATAACCCTTGGGGAAAGGTGTTGAGGCACAAGGTCTCCCACTGGTGACAGTGTGTTGGCATCCTGAGGAGTAGTAGTCACCTGCTTTTGTCCCTTCAGCCCTGCATCCTGATGAACAACATCCAACAACTGCGTGTGCAGCTGGAGAAGATGTTTGAAGCCATGGGTGGTAAAGAGGTAAGAGAGCTTAGAGACTGAGTTTTACTCCTCATTTCTCCTGCATTGTTGTTGCTGGGTTGTTTGCATCCTACTTGTTCTTGAAGACTGCAGTCATGAGGAGAGCCTTGTGACACCTGGAACTGTAAGGGTGGGGAGACAGCCATGACCGAAGGCTTCCCAACTAAATCTATCATCAAATGCAGGAGCAAATGTTTTGGGGCACAGAATAGCATAGAAAAGGGAAGAAAAGATTGCCTATTGGGCTCACATGGGTACTGTGGACATTGAATCATTTTATATGGTATATAAATGTGTGACAGTGCCTTTAGCATGAAATGTCCAATGTCCAATATATTACAGACATGTAAATGAGTTCTCTACTTGTGTTTTAAGGGATATTCAGATGTGTCCATTTGTTACGAGACGGTAGTTTTTGCAGAAATAATGTTTTACTCCTCCAGGTCACTGTTTTTGTTCTGATGTAATATATGTCTTTTTTTTTTCTCTTCTTTTTTCGTTGCTTTTCAAGATTCAGGAAGATGAAGAAAAGCCTGCTGATGTTGATGTTAGGAAAAATTATTTTCAAGTGCATTTTCTTTGGTTGTGTTGTGATAGAATCTGTGCTATGACCTGTATGCCAAGAGGAAAGTCAGCTTTGCTGATGGACAGCTCAGTTTTTTCCTGTATTGCTTTTCTAAATCTTGCTTGCGCTCAGTGGCAGAATTCTATGAAGTGGCAAAAAGCTCAACAAATAGATTTGCCCCATGAGGCAAGGAAAACTGCTGTCGTTCTTTCACATGTCACCTCAATAGTCTTAATTTCCAAGTCCTGCATCAAGAACTAGCATTGTATGCTTCCTGCTGTAATAACAGCAGTAGCTAAATACTCATTTTTGGGAAAAAATAAACTTGTGATGAAATGTTTGTGAAGTGACCTATAAAAGTTTAATGCCTGTGCATTTAATTTCCCTTAAGGAATCAATTTACTACTATTTTCCATAGTGGTAATCTTTAAGTAGGGTTTTCCTATATTTAAAATTGAAAATATCCCCTGATACTGTATTAAGTAAGTGGAGAAAAAAGGTGTTTCTTGAGGTTATTGGCTACTTGCCCTCGACTCGATCTCTTTTCTGCATTCTGCCCTTTAAAACCTTCCACTGGAAGTGTAAGTAAGGTAGAAAAGGGGTAATGACCCCACGATTTCCCCTGTACTGTGGAATCAAAAGACTGGAAGGGGAGAGAAACCCAGACAGTGAGGAGTAAAACAGGAAGAAATGAGGCAAACACACTTGGAAGCTGGTTTTTGGAAGTGATTTTTTTTTTTTCATTTTCTTTTCTAATGGTGCTTATTGCACTTCATAGGGCTGCCACTGATCACCAGCAATTAATTGTGTTGTGTTAGGTGCCTGCATTATCTGCATTCCTCAGGGGTTTCCCGCTTGATGACTGTGTAGTACGTAGCTTCTTCTACATAGCTACTCGAGAACTGCCAGATTCTCTGTTTTGCTATAGTAAACAAGGTCTTGTCCTAGTTTGAATAATCTCTTGGCTGCAGACTGAACATGACAATTGGGTAACAATAGATGAGGCAACAGTAGAACTTGCTGGAAATGCATCTGTGGGTTCTATCCTCCTTCAGGAAGGACAGTTCTTATTTTCTGTGGCAGATTTGTTCTATGGTCATCTATGACACAGTAGCTTGCATAAAAGTAAGCATTATCCTGACTAATCTGTCAAAAAAGAATTTCCTTGGGAGAGTAAGAAACTAGAATAGTGGTGTGCCCTGGTCTTGAACTGTTCAACTTCTTGTGTTCTTGAAGGTGTTCTTGAGAGCCAGGTACCAAATATTCCATTGTTCCTGTGGCAGGTATGTTACTTGAGCCATGTGTGCAGCCAGACCTTGGGGGCTCATTTCAGTTACGGTGTGCTTGTGGCTTCATTTGCTTCTGATTCCCAGATCCACCTTAATCTGCAGTTGTAGCTGTAGCACTGCACAACTGTGGAAAGCTCTGTAATACTGCTGTTATGTGGTATTCTTTGCCAATGGGTCCAGAACACACCCCTAGGGAAATTCAGGTCACTTACTCCCTTTTGCGGCAAGTGAAATGATGAGACAGGGCTCACCTGTAGTCACCCTGCAGTGCAGTAGCATGGAGCAGAAGTGCTTGTCCAATACTATTTATTGAGATTTGACTCCTGGATGCAGTGTCTTTCTTTACTCTCTCGTCCACCCACTGCCCCCAGTGAGTAATGGTATCTTTTTTGCCCACTTTTCTTATTTCTTTTCTGAACTGTAGTACTCAAAACATGGCAAAAATTGCCTAGCATGTCGGGGTTTAATGTGTCAGCATCATGTGGTCTGTAAATGTTACTAGTCAGAAACAATAAGGGCAGCAGCAGAGCTTTAGAGAGCTCTGTTTGTAGGGATTCCCTTGGGTCAAGTCAAATATAGAGGGAGATATATATATAGATGTAAAAATATGTAAACACACATGCATACATAGAAAGAAGTATCTTAAATAAATTTTAGGAATTATAATTAATACCTTTATTTACTTTCTGAGCTGTATTGATCTCGTGGGATCAAAAAAGCTTCATCATGACTCAGGAGCATTCTCAGGCATCCCTAAAGCATGTTTTGGAAAGGCAGTGTTTATGAAGTGGCAGATAGCATTAAAAGCATAATGAATAGTGAAATTGGGGGGGTGAGTCCTGGATAAAAACTGGATGCATGAATACTTTTTGAAACCTCTGATTCCTCTGAATCATTTCCAATACACCAGCAGAGCAGAGATTATAATTTAGCTATCTGCTGGGATGGGGCTACACACATTCAGTGCTAGTGTTTGCCTGAACTTGGCCCCATTTATTTAATTATTCATACTTTACCTAATAAAACCTAATATGACTTCCATTTTCTACCCACCTCTGCTGTTTTCCAGACTTCAGCCTGCAGTCCATTATTTTGCTTAGCTTTTTGTGAGTAATGAACTCATGGCAGTGAAATTAACAGGTGCTATACTGCATTGCACACTGCTGGAGTCTAGATATAGTGAGAAAGACTAGTTTAAAACATTTCTACACCTTTTTACCCCAAGGGAAGCATGTGAGGTGAGTATCAGAGATGACCGCTGCCTAGGGATCCCAAGGAATTAGCTGCTGAGTAGCAGCATATTGTCATATACATTTTTCATGCCTTTGATTTCAAGCTAATCTTCACAATTAAAGCTTCAGGAAATTCTCCTCTTACTGCTTAGCCAGGGTTAGCCTGCATTTTAAATCCTTAGTTGGCCACCTGAATAACAAATTGCAGAACAGCTTAGAAACAGCCAAGACTTAAATAGGCATATTCTCAAAGGATTTGTGATATCTAGTGTTTGCTCCTCTTTAGCGTCCCACTTGCAGTAACTAAGGCCACCCTAGTATTTGAGAAGTTGGCAGCTATTGGTTGGATTCAGTGCTCCTTGTTTCTTACTCTTGAACCCTATAGAAAAGCAGGGAGATGCCTGAAAATTCAGCGCATGTCCCTAAAGTGGGGCTGTATCTTCAGAGCTCCCAGGGGCTTGTGGAGGGAGGCAGAGCAAAAATCAGCAGCTTCAAACTGGAGTCAGATGAACTCCATAACTTGCTAAAGCTTATGTTTGCAGAGCATAATTGTTTAGGGGCTGATATGCCAGATCAGACCTAATGATTTCACAGAGTCTCTGCCTTTTATAGATGGTAATTGATTAACATCTTCAGCTTTCTAGGAAGCAAGAGTCACATCTCCCCACCTACACCACCTACAGAGGAGCCTTCCAGTTCTGGCCACTCACGTTTCACCAGTGTGCACAGAAACCAAATAAGAACTAATTATGTCTCCTGGACAACGTGAAGCCCATCACTGCACATTCTTGGGCTCAGGGGTTCTATTTCATGCATGAGGAAAGGAGGAGAAGATCATCCTAAATTCAAGTTGATAGCACTTTGGTATAAATGCCACCATTCAGATTAGCAGAGGACTTGAGGTTCCAGCCCTAAATGGGTTCAGGTGAAACTTTGAGGCCCAGGTTCTCTCAAAAGCCAAATCCTAAATATTTTCAGAAAATTAACAGAGACTTGATTTCTCCCCTGAAATTTAAATATGGGATTAGCTTTTCCCTCTTTGCACCTCAGTTTTCAGCATCACACATTTAGCTTCAGACACAGAACTGTGGCTGTTCCTGCCATTATTTCCACGGGAATTGAAACATTTGCTCAGACATCAGAAGCCACACTGTGGCTACTGTCCCATGTTTTGCACAGATAACTTTTCATTCTTCCTCTGAATTATCTCTCATACACCCACCAAATGGAGATCATAAACCTGCTGAGAGAAGTGGTGTGGATGTGACATGTGGCAGTGACCCAGCTGCCTAATCCTGTTCTCTGCTATACCAGCCAGATTTATCATGCAGTCCAAGTAGCATTTCCTGCTATCAGTGATAGCTGATATGCTTAAAATTCATTGACTGAGCAGCAACAGCAACACCATTGTGGGTTCATTTGAGCACTCTTATCAGTGCTTTTGTCACACTGGCCAAGTTTGCAGTTAATACCACATGCTGAGTACTCTGTAACTGACATAAGATTTATGTGTGGGAAACAGCAGTACACGCCTACCAGCACCTTCCTAATGAACTTATATTGCACTCAGATAATTCCCCAAGCTTTGCTTTTGAGCCAAAAGAGGCCAATGCCTAAGCATTAACCATCAATAATGTGTTATGTGGAGTCCTTGTTCCCTAGGTAGCAGTTGCTTAGAAAACAACAGCTTTTCTAGCATAAGACGGGACTTTGTGGATGCTGAACCAGAATGCTTACTACCAGGGTTTGGCTTCTGAGGATGAGGCTAGGCATCTCAAAGTTAAATCTGGGTGTCTGCCTTCCTAGTTGTACCCAGAGAGATGTGATCTGATGTTCTGGAGGAGTGAGAGTTCTTTACTGCAGATAATGGAGCTCATCCCCTTGGCAAAGCATTGTGTCAGCAGTCTCTTCTTGCAGTACTGGGACAGCAAAGTATGTGCTATCAGGAACATCAGTTTGCAGTAAAATACAACAGTGAGGGAAAGCTTAGAGGTAACCAGTGAGTTCTCCAGGCCACCTCACAGTAAAATAAATCATTGATTGCACAGTTCATGAGCCAGGGCAACAAATTGTTGATCATGACCTCAAACATCCTCTAGGCTGTGCATCTGATAACTTACAAAGATGTAGAAGTAAATCGTGAAGAATAATTGTCTTGTGCCAAATTCTTCTAGCTTTTTTCCTGTATAGAAAAGCAGTTGAAATGTTTTGATGAATCATGAACTGGTCCTACCTCAAATCTGTCAGAAATGGCTGAAATCAGAGGGCAATTCAGTGTCATTAATAGTGGAGAGCAAATCAGGCAGCTTGTGACTCATTGTGCCTTTACGCAGTAGGAGGGAAGGATTAATGTAGGGGCAAGAGAAACTACCACCACCAAATGCTGTTTTTATTTTGTTACCTACAAGCTTGGCTAGAATGAATGCTGATTGACATGACATTAGCTTCCTTCTGCCACCACAGAGAAAGAGTGTTACAAAGATAATAGGAAAAGAAATTTACTGTAATAAGGGAAAAATAATTGGAGGCAGCAGTGCCTAAAGTTACAAGGGCTAAGTAATCATCGTTTGCTTGGTTGTTGGTTCTTACTTTAATTATTTTTAAAATTCTGATCCAGAGGTTTCATTAGCACAGGTTCAAATGCGTAATAGAGTCAATTTTCCATGCCAGCTTACAACAGGAAAATAAGTGGATCAGATTCCAAATCCCCTAAGGCTTGGCTTTCTCTTCCAGATGCCGAAGCAATCTGAAGAGGGCTTCAGCACTGATTTTAGAATTGGGAACTCCTGTTGTGTTCAAATCCTATATAGATGGATATACCATAAAAATCTAAACTGATTTTTAACCACAGTACTGGTACCTGGCTCATTACATTCCTAAAGAGGCGCTCTGCCTTAAAGGAAGCTTTTTGTTTTGCAAACATCTTGCCTGCCTGCATACACAGGCAAATATGTTTTACAAGTTACTTTTAATGAGAAAACGATCCCAAAGCATTCATTCTGTGTTGCTATGTATAGCCACAGGTATGTTGCTCAGAAGTGGCTCTTTTGAGGCTGGAGGGGTGATAGCAGCTGTAAATCATGTTAAATTTAAAACAAGTGGCTTTGGACTGGTAAGAATGGAGGAAGCACTTCCTTACAGAACCTGCCAAGGTGTCAACAGCATTCATGTACTGCTTGAGGAACTTGTTTTTTATTTTCCTCTGAACACTTGTAATACAAAAAGCTGTCTGGTTCCATGTGAGAGTAGAGCTATGTTTGCTCAATACCAGTAGCTGAGATTTTACTTTCCAAAAATGATCAACAAAAGTGCACAACAGTTGTGACCAGATACTGTGGCCAGATTTTCAAAACAGCTGGGCTCCAACCTACTGAGAGCGGTGGTCAACTGAAGTCAATCCTCAGTTGAAATACTTGACAGCAGGGTGGAAGGTGAAATAGCTTCTTTCAAGATCATGCATGGAGAAATGCATGAGTAGCAACAACCAGTCTGAAAAGTCCTGTGTCCTTCTAGACTCGGAGGGGTGAAATGACCTGTGAGCCCAGGGTAAAGCACAGTACTTGATGGATTCTCAGCCTAAATACACTCTTGGCCGCAGGGAGTTCACATTCTCTTTCTTCTTCAACTTTAGGATAAAATAGATAAAAATGTGCTCAACTTTATGAGACTTTTGTAGTGAACTGTAGAGCATGTCAGTTAAGTGAAATCTAAAATATCAGGAAGGATATTGAAGGAGACTAGGGAAATTACTTGCTGCTTTTTGGGAAGTGTCTGCTGATGATTTCACAGCCTCTCTAGCAGCAGCAGCAGGCAGTGGAGGAGAGCATCCTACCTGGCCTCTGAGTCCAGTGGGGATAGTTCACCTGCTTATGAAGTGTAGCTTCAACAGTGAAGAGAAGCACTGCAAAGGACAGTGGGTTCTGGGTTCAAACTAAATGCTCTTTTTTCCATCCACAGTTGGATGCAGAAGCAAGTGACCATCTCAAAGAGCTCCAGGTGAAGCTGAACAATGTTTTGGATGAGCTCAGTGCAGTGTTTGGTAACAGGTCAGTACTACAAGGTCCTGGTTCTTGAAGCGTTCCTTTCTTTTGTCTAATCTCATTTAGTCAGGTTACAAAAGAAAAGAAACTCCTGTGAACTGCCTTTTTTTTTTTTTGTCCTAAATTCATGGCCTTTCAAATACAGAGACCATCTAAAGAAGTGAGAAACATTTTTAAAGTGTTTCTCTTCTGTATTTCTCTGCTTGGAAATGCAACATGGAGATCTTTCAACTGTGAAATGTATTTGAATTACACGGACTGATTTTTTTCTTTTTTCAGTAAGTAGTGCTTGTCAGTAACAGAATTGCCTGCTCCTTTACTGCTCAAAAAGCAGTTTCCAGCTTAGTATTTATGAAGCAACATTCTTGTTTAAACATTCTGCTCTAAATGTATGAAACAGCTGACTGATTTCTGATTGTTAATTGAATACTGGAATAAGAAGGAAGAAACAGGTTTAGAATTTGAGATTGACTTGTTCTAAAGCTGCTGCAAATGTTATCTAGTGTTTCAAGGAGCTCTTTAAAGTATTGCCAGAGTAATTGATGACAATTAGGTTTTATTGCAAATCATGTTATCATCTACCTGAGGATAAAAATGTGCTCAACTTTATGAGGCTTTTGTAGTGAACTATAGAGCATGTCAATTAAGTGAAATCTAAAAATACAGAACTCCTGACTGATCTTTGAAAACAACCACTTCTCATTACAAACCCCATTCATTTCATGTTGCCCCGCATAACAGGATTAATGCAGGAATGAGCATGTTGCTTGAACATGGGCAAGGCAGAGCAAATTGTAACAACTTGGCCTTCCAGGGTGGACAGGTTTGCAATTCTTACATCTAAAAATTCGTAGTGGAATTTGTCAAAGACTGTTTGGAATTCAGCACACAAAGCTAAGCAGGGGATAAGTGAGCAGTTCCCATGGCCAGTAATGGACGCTACAGCAAGAAATTGAAAGACCCAGACTGTAACTAGATGGAATCAGTAAAGTTCGTAATTAGATGGAGCGTGACTGAGAAATAATGATTAGGGAGGTGAATTTTTTTATCTATATATTATCTCTATGATGTCATTGCTATGAAACAATTAGGGGACAATTCTGATGAGTGATAATATGATTTAAAGAGATTATCCAGTATCAGCGTATATACTGGGGAGTGTTCCAGAGAGATGAGCCAGCCAGAGATCCAGCCTATCACATGTCTCAGATGCTTCATTTATTCCTTAACAGTCTTAGGGAGTGAAAAGCAGAGCTGCAGTTTACTATAAAAGCATGATCTCCAAAGGATATAAACTTAGGAGAAAAGGCAGATATCCACAATATTCTGTGCAGAGTCTGTAAACAGTTCCTCTTTCACCTCTGTGCACACCTGACACTGCAGATCTTAACTCTTCTTCATCTGTGTGAGATTAATTGTATTTGATGAGAAGGAAGCACATGTCCAGACTACCTTTGCGCTGAGAGAGGAATTTGTCTGGACACAGAAGCATTTTCTACTTTGAGAGAAGATAGGTCTTGGAAGGTTTTATCCTTCATGCAAGACTAGCTGCTGTTTTGTTCTTGGTGGCTGTAGGAGTGAAGGAAGGAATTCCTGGAGGAATTAGGGAGCAGCAGGCCCTGTCTGACAGCACAGGTGAAATTGTTTTTTAGCTTGCTGCTGCCAAGGCCTCCTGTTAAGCTGTACAGCTACACAAGCTTCACTTTCAGGTGAACTTGTTGCCACAGTAACTGATCTATTATTTTTCCTAAAATTGGCAACCATTTTGACTGATAATACTTTTTTTCTATGAAGGCATTGTTATTTTCCATCCTTGACCTGGGGGGTTTAAAGCATCTTGAAGCAAGATCCTGCAGCTGATGAAGTGATGGGGAGCCGTGAGGTGGGATTGTCCTGTGACAGAACAGGGACTATTAATGACACAGGAGATTTTTTATGCTCTTTTATTTGGTGTGGCTTAGGTCTCTGGTTAAGCTGACATTGCAGGCACAACTGAGTGCTGCAGGACTCTTTTGGCTAGAAATAAGGCAGGTGGGAGACAGGTCTGGAATTTTTCCTGTGAGACGCGGGCTAGAATTGAGTAAGGACCATGAGGCTAGAGGTAGCAGAGACAGAAAGGTGACTAGGTGGAGAAGGAAGGTGAGAGCCATGGGATACTGATCTCAACCCCCAGGTGTCCTGGTGGCTCAGACATAGAAGTTCAGGTTGTTTATGCAGATGTAAAGCTGGCTTCCAAACTTTTGTACCTCCTCCTAAATCTTTACCCTAGCTCCTAACACCAGCCTCTCTTCCTGGTTTCAAACCTCTTTGCCATTAATGGATAGTTAAATGTCACTTGTAGTTCCTGTTGTTAGGAAGTGTTCTTTTAAATGTCAAAGCATTTTCCTTTATTTGCTGAATTGATTAGTTATGTGCTCTGCTGATCTATTCATAATTTTTAATCACTGCATTATTTAATTTTGAATCTCCTCTTAGCAGGAAGAGGTGGAAAAGTTATTGTGCATTAATGTCTTGAGTGTCACTTCATTGCAGGGAGACTGTACTTTGCACAGCTGAGCCCCAGATCCCAATTTGACACTTGGCATGGACTGTATGGCAGTGGACTGGTTTAAGCTGGTGTCTGCCTTCAGACTATCTCTGTTATTTTAAAGACTTAAGCTATGATGGGTCACAACTGAATTTCTGCTGATGGACTCCTGCGTGCTCAGAGTGGGGCATTGCACTATGTCATTACTCTGTGTGATATCTCAGTCTCTGTGGTGGAGAAAGCAAGCGGTACAGCAGGGTGCTTTGACTTAAGAAAAACAGTATTTCTTGAAGTCAGGAAGGGATCATTTCTTGCTGCAAGATGAATGACGCAACTCCTCTCAAATATGCTCATGTCTCATGTTCAGAGGTGGTCAGCTGTGTGTGAGTGGTGGGCATAAAGAACTGGAGAGCATACCCCGTGGTAACAAATATAGTAAGGAAAAGAGCAGCAAGTCCTGTGGGAAAAAAGTGTGAAACTCAGTGAACTTGAATTTTTTTACGTTGTATTTCTGCCACTGATAGTATTGTTTTTGCCTCTCTCCTGTCTCTGCAGTTTTCAGACTCGGATTGATGAGTGTGTCAAGCAAATGTCTGATATCCTCTGTCAGGTGAAAGGGACAGCAAATACTGCTGCTAATGCCAGAAACACGGTTGCACAAGATGCAGATAATGTCCTGAGGCCACTGATGGACTTCCTGGATGGAAAGTAAGGGAATGTTCAAATATATGCTACACATACAGCTCATTGGATTAGAACAAGAATGAGGCAGAGGGGGAAATAGCTCCATGTTCTTAGATTGTTACTGAGATTTCCAGTCTCTTGATTTTCAAGAATAATTAATACCTTTTCTTCCTGTGTCTGCCTCTCACAAGCCATGGATGGGCTCTTCAGCTTTCATTCAGTGAGAAAGCACACTCTCAGTTCTTCTTGTGCATCAGTTCTTTATTTAGTAAGGAATGGCCTGCAATTTTCATAGTAAATACTGTGAGAGATGTTAAACTTTACAAGTTTAAAATATATAAGGGGTTTGATTGCTCTTAGAGTTGATTATCCCATCTTTCTTTTGGGTCACTGTGTACTAAGTGACTCTCTGCAACAGTCATTACATCCAGGAGCCTTCTTATATGATCCTTTTCCATACATGCCTTCATAAATCCTGAAAAGCCATATTCCTTTTTACCGTTGGGAATGTGGTATGCTACAGGCTTCCCATCTAGCTGTGGAGCAAGTAACTTTGATTATGATAATCTACGCTTGGATTATTTTCTTCCCTCCTTTACAGAAGGAGATTATTTTTTTAATGCCTCCTGCATCCCACCCATGTCAGTCCTAGCCCTGTTTGGTTTTGTTCATTTACTGTCTAACCAGCTGTGGGAAGAAGGGAAGTTGGGAGAAGATGTTACACAATGGAGAAGAGTCAGCTGTCTGAGTGCTACTGGCCACAGAGTTCCTGTTCTGTAGCTCTCACAATGTCATCTGTACGTGCTGAAGTTCAACAAATGTTTCAGAGATGATTCCAGCATTTTTTGGCCTTTTTTATAGCCAATACAATAATAAAGGAAGAAAACCTAGAGAAATAAAGCTTCTTGTGTTAAAGCAGATAAACACATGGCAGGTGATTGGTGAATGCAATCATGACAAAATATGGAGTTTCCTGAGAAGTATTTTGGGGTAGTTTTAGAGGTGAAAGATTTATTTATTTCAGCAGCTTTCAGAAGCTGTGCAGGAATTTCTACACAACATTCTGTGAAGTATCAATTTAGGTCCATTCATCAAAAACCATTATAGTAACCCCTGGATGCTTAAAACCTATTACTCTATATTTATAATTTTTTCTATATACTCTGTAAACGAAATATATCTTCTTAAAGGGATCCTGTTCAATGGTACCTGCTCTTACTTGGATTATATGTATTTTTCCAAACTGCCGATCACCAGGTGACACCTTCTGTAATCCCCAGGTCAATAACCAGAAATTTTTGAGATCAGAAATGTCAATCATCCATTTTGGCTAGTGTTTTTAGTGCTAGAACTCCAAGGGAGAGCACAGGCTATGCTTTAGAAAAGGGAAGGTTTTTACCCTTAAAGCAATTTTTATGACAACCTGCTTTGGATAGGGCACTGAATCTTCCATATGCAGCTCCTTTTTCATTGCATATTGTGCTCTTTGAACTTACTCAGTTCTTGCTGTCTCCCTGCAGCCTGACACTGTTTGCAACTGTGTGTGAAAAGACAGTGTTGAAACGGGTGCTGAAAGAGCTCTGGAGGGTGGTGATGAACACTATGGAGAAGCTGATTGTGCTACCTCCTCTTACAGACCATACGGTAAAGCATTTTATCCTTCCTGACTCATACCAGAAAGTGTTGCCATTGCCTGTGTAACTCATCCCCCTGACCTAGTGAGTCATCCATCCAGGTAAATTTGTCTGCATGTAGCCTGCCTGAGGATGGAAAAACATGTCTGTAACTTGGGAAAGAAAGAGAGCATCTCTATTTATGGTAGAGTTGCAAGATACAGAGCACACTCTAGAAAAATCACACAATTCAAAATCCATGACCCAGAAGGAGTTTCTGTCCAGTATATCAGTTTGCACCAACTGGTGTTTCGCAGTCCTCTAAGGAGAGCTGTCTGTGTATGTGGAAATTGTGGAAGAGTTAGTCTTCATGGCCTTAGATCATGACCTGTAGCCGCTTCTGCCCTATCACCTGTTAGCCAGAGTGTGTCTCTATATAGATGTGGTTGATTTGAGCTTGATTTTTAATTACCCATCTGCCTCTTTACCCTCCACAGAAGGCTTTAACACCAGCATTGGCTGGCAGGATTTCGCTGTCTGTGATTCTGGGGAGCTGGAAGTGAGTCCAGACAGTTTTTCTTCAAAGGCAGTCTTTTGTATAATTGTTCAGCTGTGTGGACGTGCTGGATGAATGTGTGTCGGGAATGTAGCGATGCTTTTAACAATGGAAGATTAACTCTTCCCCAGTTCTGAGAAACCAGAGAAACTGATTAAATGTCAGTCATGCATGCCCAGCTGCTCTGGGGTATGACACTTGGTTGGAGGCAGTGTGAAGTTTGGGCTGTAACCTCATTATTTACAGATGATCCTGAACTCCTTTTCATCTTGCTGTGAGAGTGAACTTGCAGTCTGTAGCTCAGTTATGCAGCATTACTTTTTTCCCAATGGTGGTAGAACAATAGTGGTTTCCACTTTTCAGCAGTTCCCTCACATATTTGGACTGGGCTTCTTGGGTTGCAGTATCCAGGGAAGTGATGCAAACCTGCCTCTTGCTATAGGTGTTTCTTGCTCTGAGAGGGAATGCCCTTGTCTCTGGCTTTGATGATGATGATTTTAAGTAAAATCAGTCAAACTGTTGGGATGAAGTGCGCTGTCATACTTACAATCATGAAATTAGTGTGAGGTGTAATTTGATAAAGACTGCTTTCTCTGAGCTCAGATTTGGAGTAATCATTTCTGCTTGTCTTTATGATTTGTAAAGAAGAAAAAAAAATTAGGAAGATGAAATTTCTTTGTCTTGGTTGAATTGCTTTTAAAAAGGTGTCTTTGGGGACAGATGCTAAGCAGCATTAATATGACCCATTTGGTGAGTGACATCAAGGGCTTCAGAGAGAACTAGGGAGGAGCTGCTTGAGCTTTATACTTGCAAGTTTTGGATTTCAAGGCAGAGTAGGAGAATGATTCAGTATTTGTATCATGAAGGAGGCAATAACTGTGATCAACCATATCTTCCAACCTGCAGGATGTTGCTATAAGCCACTTAAAGTTTTTTTCATAGTTTCTTGTTGCCATCATTTCCGTTTCAAATTGAGAAGCAAATTGAAGCATATACTCTCTTATCTGAGATGCCGCAATATGCTCATAGCTGGATTTTTTTGTATCTAATTAGTTGTATGGTAGCAAGGAGGCTGAAGTAATCCAAACTGGAAATGAGTTACTCTTCCAGAAGGACAGCTATGAACAATGCAATGATTAAAATGGCCTTGTCTGCAATCCTTGAGCAGGGAACTGGTGGTGAGGCTGGATGAGCTACAAGGACAAAAAGCTGTTTCCACTGTTCTCTGGGGCATAGCAATTTATTCTGTTACTGCCAGATTTACATCATTCCCAGCAGTGAAAGCTAGAAGGGCAAGGCAAGACAAAATTTGGGAATGGACAGAAGCAGTACTTTCTCTTTGCTATTCTACTTCTGTGCCAAGCCACTCTTATCTAATTTGGCTTTCCCCCACCCTTCTTTTTTTTTTTTTTTTTCCTTTTTTCTTTTTTCTTTCTTCTTTTGAAAGCACATCAGGCACAAATAGCCTCAGGTGCTGTAATATACTTTGTTCCCAGCCCTCAGTAACAGAAAGCCCTAGTGGTGCCTCTCTGTGTTTGAAGGACCACTGATGGGAATTTCCATCCTAAAACTCATGTGCAGCCCTTAAGGAGTAGGAGATATTCATGGTAGAAATTAATCCCTTTTATGGAATATTTTCTCTTCTTTCCACAAAACTGCTGGAGGTGCAGAAGTCTTTTTGATGGAGATCATGGAAAGCATACTCAGGTAGAAGATTCCTGTCACCTCACAGTTTGCCTTGCCTGCCACTGCACAGTGCTTAAACACCTCCCTCCAGACTTAAAAATTCCACTTGTATTAGCCTCTGGAAGATTTGGTGTGTAGGGCTCAAGTGAGAAAATATTAGCTCTGTGAGGAATCCAGTGGGTATGGGGCAGTTTCACAACCTCTGATGACCTGATCTTTGTCTCCTTCATGACTTTCAGATGGGTGACTTCAATTTCTCTGCACACTCTCTGCCTGTGGCTTGTGAGATTAGCAGCAATATGATCTCCAGTAGCTCACCAAGTAATTCACACCTCACTAGTTTTAAGATCCAGCATGTAATTAAACACCTTCTCTCTTGGTTGAGTGGCTATACACTCTGGGAATCCGTATTTTGGGGTTCAGTGCACAGCGCTCAGTGATATTAACGGATTAGTTATACTTCTCTTTCTCAACTGCTTAGGATGAAACTGTACCATGCCATCAGTGACTAGTCAGGTAAGAGAGGAGGCACTTAGTTTATACCCAGGTGATTCCTCTGGAGCCTCTCCTTTATTTATTTCACACAGTGCACTGCAGCCATTCACGTGAGGCTCTGTTTGTGCTTGCTCCTGCTGTGCTTTTTTCTACTTGTCAGACTTCTTTTCACAAAGTGAGAACATGGTCCAGGATAAGAACTAAATTTTCTTTAAGCTGAGGGCAGAGTTTGCATTTGACTTCCAGACTGTTTTTCAGGCTCATCTGGCTGAGCCGCTCCAGAGCTACTCTGTGGTGGAGGAGAGTGTGGCTTTATGAGGTTTTCTGAAACCTGTCTTAACTTCTGTTACTTTAAATGAATCCTTTTCTGCTTGGAGCAGAAAAATACAATGCTGCCTCTGTGATGAAGAGAAAAAGCTTTCTTTGCCTTAATAAAATTGTGGTCTGTGAACTGCATATGTGCCTAATTCTCTGTACTGACAGTTAATTATTTTCCTCTTTTCATCACCACTTTAAAGCTTATTTTGTCAATTTTTGTGGTTTAATACACCACAACAACTAAAAAATAATTTTATCTTAATGTGTGCTAACCAGCATTTCCAGATACAAAAGATTTTTTAAAATAAACTTAAATGCTGTTAAATTGTCAGATCTCATTGTTATTGAACATAGGAATTTAAAAAAATATGGAAGATAAATGTAAAATAAAAGATGAAACTTCCTTTCACTGTTATGTCTCAGAAAAATAAGCATTGTGTATAATATGGTTTCCAAAAAAGGATTGGAATCCAAAACACTTGCAGTAGGCTTTTGTTTTCTAACCTTGTCAGCTGAGCAGTAGGACAGTTAAGCTTTAAGGATTTGAGGTACTTGGAGTATAAGTCAGTGCAGTTCTGTTGGCTTCCAACAATTAACTTGAGTCAGCTGATGATCTTTCTCTACGTGCTTTCACTGAAGGGACAAAAAGGCATCAGACCATTAACAAGGAATTTAAAATCTCTGTGTTGTGGACTGTAGGTGTGTTTCCTGTTTCTGAAGAGTTTAGGAAAGTACAACTAACATTATGGAGGAGCCAGAAAAAGCAGAACAAAGGCCATCTCATTTCCAGCTGTGTTTGCTGCAGACCTAGGCATGATTCCTAGTAAGGATTTAATTTGTCCTCGTATTCTATTCTTGACGTTTTAACCAATTCCATTGTGTGCAGCTTGTCTCCAATCTACCTGGTAATTTAGGTTTAGTTGCTCTCACTCTCTGGCACAACTGGAATAAGTGCTGTCCATAGAGCTTTGTGATATGTTTACCATACATAAATACTTTGAGGAGTATGGCATCTTGTTTACAAGAATGCCATTTGGCAGAGGAAGGAGCTGTCCAGATTTTCATTAAATGTTACCAGCATTGATGACAAACGCAGTGTAACAGCAAAATAATTTCTCCTTGCAGATGCGTTGACAGAGATTGTCACTGACTGATGAGGATTTTCTTAATGTGCAAGGACTGGGAGTTACCTGAGCAGCTTTGTTCCAAGAAGCATATCCAGTCACTGGCTATTGCTCAGTGTTACTGACCTGCCCTCCTTAGAAGCCTGAGGCAGCAAGACTACATGCCTGGGCTGGTTAATGTTGTTGTTCAAATGTATATTAAAAAAAGTGTCCAGTGAATGCTGCATTAAGAAAGGTTCATGTTACTGTGTTTTGAGACTACTCCCTTTTTCAGAATTCCAGATATAAAAATGTTTTGGTTTTTGTTTCCTGCTTTGTCAATGGACTCAAAAACCTTAAATTTTAAGACGCATAAGTCAACAGAATTTCATGACAAATTGTACAGGACAGCAGGCACATCTGTTGGGTACCAGAGGCTGGTGAAACCCTGTATTCTGGTCGGTTATTTGGCATGGCCCACAGTGAAATCTCTCTGTTGCCACTGGTGTGCAGTCATGTTCAACCCTTCTTGCTGGAAATATGTGGAAATTCATGCTCTTTCAGATTAGAGAGCTGCATTTTTCAACACTACCTATTGGATACTGACAGCAAGACAAGCTCTCAGTCTCATTTTAGGAGCTTTCCTTTGTAGATTCATTGTGTTCGCCTGGACTTTCCCCTCCACCCCTGCCAAAAAGTTGTGAATTTAATCATTTATCAAGAGCTTCTGTTTAGCTACAGAATCAATAATGTTCATTCTGTGTCTGTTTGTGTTCAACAAACATAAAAGGCTGAGGAGCAGTGAGGCTTAGCTGGTTGTTACAAGTAGAGCAAATCAAGAGGTGATCTGGGGTTTCATGTCACAATCTTTCAGCTTGAAGAAATTTCCAAAGCTGGGAAAACTAAAGAAAAGGCCTCTTCACCTTAAAAATTCCATTCTGGGCTGCTGTTTTAATGGGCAGAGGGCGTCCAGTTGCCCTAGAGCAAGTCTTGGGTTTTCCAGTGTTATATCTAAAGCTGCCTGTTTTTCTGCTGCTACCCCAAACAACAGGTATAGAGACTTTATTTTGAAATTTTTAGAGGGGCTGATGTTCATTTTAATCCCTAAAAAAAAAAAAAAAAAATTAAAAATTTCAGCAGTGATCTTTGCAGTAGTAGCCAGTTCCCAGCGTCTTCTCTGCAAATCCCTGTGTGGGATAGTTCTTGTTACATAGAGTACTGACCTAAAGAGCAATGAACAAATACTAGGGAAGGCAGCAAAGCAAAGCTGAGTGACACTGGCCGGGGCAAAATGCAGTATAAAAATTCTGGGTTTGTGTCTTGCTTCATTACAGTTTGAGGTATTTTGGGGTGGGGCATGGTCAAGACTGTTGTGGTTAGGTGGGAGGGTTAAAGACTATTAAGATAAGAAAGGATAGTAATGGAGAGGGAAGGAGAATTGGATTTACTGGACACCTTTAGTTTGTGCAACCAATAGTCCTCATACAAGATGACCCATCCCTAGAAACATTCAAGGCCAGGTTAGATGAGGCTCTAAGCAATCTGACCTAGTTGAAATACGTTTTTTGTGTTAACATTTATTTTTCAAATGCCCAAATAACCAGTTGGTACATAGGTATCATGTAGCTAGCATGCTTTTAAACTAGAAGAGGGAAGATTTAGGCTAGATACAAGGAAGACATTTTTTATAGTGAGAGTGGTGAAGTGCCTCAAAGCAAGATTTCTTATCACTGGGGTTCATCTTCCCTTTATGTTTCTTCATTGATTATATAGCTTCAATATAGCCGCGGAGGGGAAAGAAGAGCCACGGGCCTAGCTCTGGGACATTTGAAGGTGATGCTGTAGTATTCACTAGACTTTGGCAAGTCTAGTATTCACTAAACTTTTGGTGACTCTCTCGCTCCTAAACAGCTGAGGTCCAGTTTTGTTTATGATCTGATACGTGCTTGCCCCCAACGTAATGACGGGGCCCTACCTCTACAGATGGATTCTCATCATCTTGGGGTTGTGTGATCTTTTTCTGTGGCCAGTCTTTGTGGTCTTCATGTGTATTTAGGTGTGAAATCTAAAGGAGTGTTTGGAGATGGCCTTGACCCCAACTCTGTGCAATCCATTCGAAGGCTCATCCTGTATAAGTGAGTGGCTGCTGTAAGCAAGAGTGAGCTGATAAGCAAGACGTTGTGCTCTGAAACAGCTCTTGATGTGGTATCTGCAGAAATGCCAGGGTTTTTACTAGGATATAAACTGTCAAGGAGTCCAGTTGTTGTGCTTGGCCTTGGGATGGTTATTTAAAGTTGCTGTGAACTGACTTGACTTGCCCAAAGGAAAAATATGTAAAGTTTGTTTATAACCTTTTTTCCCCCTCCTTTCTTTTCTAACTTCTGCAACCATAGGGCACACAGTTGATTTTCAGTGCTGCTAAGGAACTGGGACACTTGTCGAAGTTGAAGGTATTGTCCTGCATGGCTTGTGTTACTGTCCCTGTGTGTAAGCATGAAAGTGTGGTAGGTAGTGCATAGCATGTCTTGTGCTTCCAGTGGTTTGTCACTGAATGCAGTTGTAGAGAAAAGCCGTTAAATGCATTAAATGTGCTTTTAAATTCATTCTACTAACATAAGTATAGTGCTTAACATTAAATCTTACTGTGCGTTTAATCATCAAAGTAGTTTTTCTCTTCTCTGTACATGGTGGTAAGTCTGGTACATTGATTTACAATGAAAAAAAGATTTCTCAATGTCTGGCCAGCTCCTCCATATCCCCATTTATAAAAGGGAGTCCCTAATGGTTGGAAAGATACTAGTGTTAGCTGTGGATAAATTACACAGACTGTTACAAAAATAACTACTGCTTATGGAAGAGAGCCTGTATCTGTAAATTCCTTCTGCGTGGGCTCCCTTCACAGGCAAGCTGGCATTTAGCATGAAGGCTCTGTTCATGTGTTTTGACAGTGCATGACGTGACAGTGCATGACATGAGCATTATGAAGCGCACACCACCTCATCATAAGTGAATCAAGCACTAATTCACTGATCACGACGGGAATGGTATGAAAATAGTGACACCTTACAGCACTCAGCTTGCACTGTGCTGTGGTTGCTCTTGTGCTACAAGACCAGTATTGTGCAAGAGGGGGAGATCTAAATCTGAGGTGTCACAGTGCACAGTCTGCTGCCGGGGAGATGGAGCTGGACCTGAGCTCTGTCAGAGCATGATTAGGAAAATCTTCTCAGTGCAAAGGACATTCTCCTAAGTGATTATTGTAGTTTCAAAAGGAATTGGTGTTGAATACTTATACTCCTGTTTTCATACACTTATGTCCCTTGCCCAGCAGATACATTTTCCATACACATTTATGTGGCCAGTACACAGCTTATTTAAGGCAGTGCTTATTAGCAATCCTAGCAAGTAAACAGGGCATGCAGGTGTGTCATTATATGTGCACCTGTTCTCCAGCTACATTTTGAGGCTGGTACATAGCAGTTAATAGTCACCTAGCATAAACCTCCAAGTGTGGCTCCCCAGGGGAAAGCTGTCACTTGTGCTGAGGTATGGCCTTGTGCACTCCCACGGTCAGGCTGCCATCCCTGTTGACATGAGGATTGTGTTTCCTTCCCTGCTTTCTACACTTGCAATGCAGTGTGTTGCTTCAATGAGAAAAATGGGGAGAAAGGAATTTTGTAGCCAGCCTGGGAAAGTGGCAACTGAACCACAGCATCCAAGTGTGACTCCTGTTTCCTGTGAGTTTCCTCTTTCTCTTGCAAAAGCATCAGCAGGGACTTATCACATGGAGGAAAAGAAACCATCCCTTCCTTTTACATGTACTCCTGGTGTCTGAGGGCAGAGCTCTGAATTTGGTGTTTCTTCCCCCAGGTCACAAGGACAGTCTGTGAGTTCCTGTGGTTTGCTTGCATTCTTGGGCATAGCCACTGAAATTCACTGTTATCTTTTACTTGTCCCATATTTTCTCATTACTGGAATTTCTAAGCATATACAGGGTGCCTTTTGCCAGGAATGGGTTGGAAGCTTTCCTGGTTTCCATTTACACTGGTCAGGTGAAGGCTGTCCCTCAGCAGCGGCCTGTCTTCAGTTCAGTTACTGTAAGGCTTAACTTTGGTGACTCTGGACTGCATTTTTAGAAATGCACAGAGTTATGCAAATCAAGCAAGCCCTGGTATGTGTTCACGCCTTTATTTGCATATCTGCATATAGAACTGCAGCAGTACAGGTACACAGGATTTTGTATGTGGCAACAGAGTCATGCTCAAGTGTGAAAGCACCTGAATTTTGGAGACCATAAGGGAAATGACATTGTGTCTAAAAATTTCCAGTAGAACAGGAGTGTTATAAGAGTAAAAATTGTTTGAGTCCATGTAAAAATTGTGGATATCATATTTTTTGTCCTTTTGTTTGCAGGCACATGCAAGCTAACAGGGAAGGGATGGTTCTTCAGACCCCCTCTCCCCTGCACTTTTCAGTTCCACTAAAAGCCTGGGAAAATCATGGGATGGATTTTAAGCATTATTGCTCTTAAATAGAACAGGGAGAACAGAGCCCCAAGTAAATCAGATAACTCATGTGAAAACTGAGATTGACAGACCTGACAAGCACAGGCTCTCGTCCTAATGACAATTCAATTTCACAGTGTATTTTAAAATACTCAGAAAGCTAACCATAAACCTGGCTCCTTGGTGCCATGTATCTGCCTCCCACTTATTATCAAACTCTTTCTGCTCAGTTTGCTTAATAGCCAGCAACTGGAGCAGGGAGCAGCTGCCTCCTCTCCCTTGTGCTGCCCCCAGGGTAAACAGCCAGGCTCTAACCACAGAGTTTCTTCTGAAAATACCTGTGAAGAATACAAAGATGAGTCTGAGAGATCAGGAAAAGTTTGTTGGGTTTTTTTTTTACTTCTTCTGCTTTAACTTGCATAATTATTTGATGTAAATATTTGTTTCTTGCTCCTGGCTGGTAATCTGGGAAGTGCAAGGTAGCACTGTGCGCAGTTCTTTATAGGAACAGTGTGGGATTTGCAGAGGGCAGGTATGCACAGGAATGACAGTCGTGGGCTCTCCTCTGAGTAGGTGCAGATATTACCTAAAGTCCAGTCTCTAGGTTATTTTTACATCATGTGTTGAAGAAAATGACATGGGGAAACTCAGAGCAGTAATGTGTTGCTGTGCATTGACAGCTTGGGCACAGGTGGAGTGTGACCTCTCAGTGGGGCTGAATGAGCTCTGTAGGTGTTTGAGAGAAAAGTGTTGACCACCTGGTTTCTGTGGCAGTTCGGGCAATCTGGCAGGCAGGCCTAGAAAGTCATTTTAGCAGATGTGAAAGTAGCTCTGCCTTGGGAACACAGCTACCCTGACTAAATTGGCCTCTCCTGTGAATGTGGCCATGGGCTCTGGCTGATTTTGCCCTTAATCTGACTGTCAGACAGAGAAAATGCATTACCCTCTGTGTACTGAAGTCTCTGTGTACTGAAGTGTGAAGCCACATCATCTTCAATTGAATTACCCCCAGCTCATGAAGAAGAAGAGCTATTGCTCCCCTCAGGACAGCATATCACAACAGAAGACACACTTCAGCTCACCATGTACTGTGCCCCTGCACACAGTCCCCAGACCAGGGACATCCTGTGTGGGGAGGAGACACACTGAGGCATATCTATCTCTGCTACTCAAGAAAGCAGGGTATGAACTTGTCTAAGAAACTGGCAACCTGAGAGGCATCTTCTCTGCAGTTCAAGGCTTCTCGGCAATTCAAGTAAAGTTGATAGCTAGAAGTCTGTGAGAAGTGTGGCAAATGCTTTGCAGCTGCCCCTAGGCTGCAGAGGGCCCTGTCTCCCTCAGGCAGGAGATGGACTGCCGTGGATACTGGATGGGGACATCACTAGGCAGTGTGAAGAATCAGCAAGCTGCAAGATAGCCAGCAGGTCTGTCCCTGTGAAACACACACATGATGCCACACACTAGGTGTGCTTTACACAGAGGCAATTTAGCAGATGTCTCTCCTGGAAAGTGTCTAAGGGGGCCTATGACATGTTAAGAGTAGGGATAAAGGGCCTTTGCCTGATTTGCATGCATCTTTTTTATGAATGCTTTAGAACCCACCCTGAAGTCAACTGGCTTGACCCTCCAGCTGCTCAGTTAGAATATAGGTCTGTGCAAAGCTTTGATTTCCTAAAATATGCTGTTTTCCCCTAAGACCTAGACTAAACATCAGAGAGAAACAGCTTAGTGAAATGCCAAAGGATGGCACATCCTAGTAGTCAGCCAGGAGTCTAACAGGAATGTGCTTCCAATGTAGAAAAGGGAATTCTTTCCCAAGTGATTACTGGCTTTTTGCTGTTAGAGTTGGTGGGTCTTAATAGGAACAATGTCTTCTTTTAGCAAACCTGGGGTTTTTTGGTTTTCCTCTTTTACACAAGTGACTGAATGAATTAGTGACCTTTGTAGTGGGAAGAATTAAAAAACCCACAAACGACTGACATAACAACTTTGACTAATGCCTAGTTCTCAGAATTCCTTGCTTTAGGTGGCATTTAGAGAGTTTTGTTGTGGCTTTTCTAGAATGACAGTGGTGGCAGGCAGGCTTCTGTTTGGGTTTTCTTGAGAGACAAACTGTGATTTTAAATTGTCATTTACCTTTGCCCAGTTATTTCCTTATTTTTGTCTCCTGTACCTGCAAGAAAGAGAGAAAATTAGTTTATTTTCCAAGTTAAGCTGTAATAAACAACTCTGAGAGACTCCAGTAAACATTCCTTGAACAGCTGAATTAATGCTGCCACCACATAGATACAGTGTGAATCCAGAGAAAGTGGTGATTCTGGAGACTCCCTTTCCTTTAGCCTCTGACAGCACATTCATGTCAAATGTCATGTTGTTTGCAGGATCATATGGTGAGAGAAGAAACCAGGAGCCTCACTCCAAAACAGTGTGCTGTTCTGGATTTGGCACTGGATACAATTAAAGTAAGTGATTCCATTTCTGTCTTTGCTGTTCCCTAACTCCATCCCCAAATCGTCTTTGGGAGGACGGTGCTCATCCTGATTCAGGAGATGGCAGGAGCTTGTCCTTGCTGTCACAGTGATAAAGGCTCTAAGTGAATACTGCCATGTTTGTGTACACCTAAAAACGTTCGGGGAACTGGCATGCTGGGAGTCACCATATTCATATTTAAGTGCTTTGGAAGATGAATGCCATGAGCACTTGGCATCAGATGGTCTAAGAGCTGGGTTTCCAGTACAGAAGCTGTTTTGTGAATTTTTCCAGCTGTTTCCTATCTGTACGCACAACTGCACGTACATGTTGGTTGCTGGTTGCAATTCCTGCTCAGTATCTTTCACATTTCCTTTTACTCTTAGCAATATTTCCATGCTGGTGGGAACGGTCTGAAGAAAACCTTCTTGGAGAAGAGTCCAGACCTACAGTCACTTCGATATGCTCTCTCCCTCTACACTCAGACCACGGACACTCTCATCAAAACATTTGTCCAGTCTCAGACAACGCAGGGTAAGACTCTTTTGTGTCAGCAGAGTTCAAGGAGCTCTTGGCTCGGCTCATAATTTCTTTCCCTTGTACTGTCTAAGTTTGTAGAATGTTTTTGGCAGTAACATTTCTAAAAGTAAAACAGTTCAGAGACAGAGCTTTTGAAACTGGGGAAGAGGGAAAGGGGGTTATTTGTCACTCCGTGACTGCATTTGGAGAGAGCAGAAATATGTGAAACATAAGGCCTGGGGTGTTTGTGGTCTTTTTTTCTCTGCAATCCTCACTTAACAGTCACGTTTCATGAATTAATGTGGGTGGGTGGCTTAAGTGAAATTTGAAGTTACTGTACTGAGGCTTGTGCGGTGGTGTGAGGCACCTTTTCAGCAAAACACCACTGCAGAAACTAGTCAGGGCCTGTGTCACAGGCCAGCTGCTGGCACAGCCCCTGTGGCCCTGACTAAGGCTGAGTGACAGCAATGTGATGAGTCATGGAGCTACAGGCTGCCTGTAAAAGGGAGAAGTTCCTTAGGAGAGCAACAAATGCACTGTTTTGTCTGCAGCCAGTCCACAGGGTATGTGGGAGCTAGATGATTACAGATCACCACAACATATTATTAAGCTGCTGTGATGGGTCACCAAACTGTTTGGTGACTCTCTGAGAAGCCTTATGGCTTAGTGGTGCTGTTCCATTGAGTTTGGAAGGGTAAACAGTTAATTTCATTGCTTTCATGTGAAATCTCCATATTATCATACAGAATAATTTGGTCTCTAGTCAAAGACATTCACTTGCTGACTGTGAATGTCACTATTCTCAGTAAGAGGAGACAGATGCTACTAAGGGTTGGGTCTAAACAAAAACTGGTATTTTTGTGTTTTCAGGCTGTTTAACTAAAAGCCTTGCATTAAGCTACTTCATCCCAGCAGCAGAGTCATACAACTCCATGGCATGTCCTTTGGCAATCTTTTTGCATGGAGTCCTTTTCTTTTCAATCCTTCCCAGCCTAAGAGAGCTGGCAACCCCACAGACTGTACTGACTCTGCCAGCATGTCATCACATTGAGCCCCAGGATCAAAGGGAAAGCACTCCCTAGCTCACATACTTTCCCTTGTATGCAAAATGAGGCTGCTTGATACTGGCATTCCCCTAGCAGTGTAGAGAGTTCATAGATTTTGTGAGCAAAAATTTTGTGAGGGTTTGTTTCTAAAGAGGAAAGTTTGATTTCATTTTGGTGGGTTGAATCATTGTAAGAGGAGGCTCAGAGGGGACCTGAAAGTACCCAAAAGGAGAATGTAAGGTGCAAGTTGGTCTTTTTTCCATGTCTCAAGTGAAAGGAGGAGAGGAAATAGCCTGAAGTTGTGCCAGGGGAGGTTCAGGTTAGATATTAGAATTTATTTTTTTCATTGGAAAGGTGGCTAGAAATTGGAATAAGTTGCGCAAGGAGGTGGTGAAGTGTACCATCTCTGAAAGTGTACAAGAGGTGTCTGAATGTGGCATTTGGGGACACAGTCTAGGGAGGATTTTGGTGATGCTGGATTAACAGTTGGACTAGATGACCTGGCAGGTCTCTTCCTGATGACTCCATGATTCTGTGGTCCCTGCCTATAGCAGCACAGTGTAGTCTTCCTTATGTTGAAATATACTGCATTAAAACACTGAAATCAAATAAAAAATCAGTACCTTTGAAAATATGTAGCTGTGTCCCAGCAGAGCAATGATGACATCCAGTGGCCACACAGGTCAAAGACTGCTACATCCACTAGGGACTCCTGGTATCTGGCTGTTGCCATCATTTACACAAACCACACTTTAAAGGGGAACTTGAGTGCACAGTTGAGTGCTTACAGTCTTTGCTGTTCTGTGCACATATTTCCCATTATATATCCAAACTATGAATTAATTGAAGCTAGTTTTTGATGTGGATACTGTTAAATTGTCATGCTGAGCTAAGATATAAGAAAGTGTGCAGCAGTCCATACTACAGTCAAGAGTACTTAAAGAAAAGTACTCCATTCAAGCCACAAAATTGACAAATTCAAAGCTGATATGAGAAAGCAGCTTCATGCAATGCATGATTTGACTGCAGAACTTCACTGAGGGCAAGTATTTGGCAGAAACACAAAGATAATGGAACATTATCATTACCTCTCAGAAGCAGGAATATACAGGGTTGCCTCAGAAGTAGGTGCATGAGTAATTACGTATTTTTTAACAAGTTTAGAAAGAATGAAGCTCTGGCTTTAGGGCATCATGTGCACACATTACAAGGTCATCAATTAAATCTCAAAGCTGACTGATTACATTTCTTTGTGACTTAGTATAAGCCACTGTAGGGAACAAGTACTGGGCATGCTAGGCCACAGGCCCAAATCAGTATCTTGGACATTAGTAGGCTCGAGAATTTTGGACCCTGTTTGAAGAGTAAAAAATTTCAGCTATGCCACCTAACATCTGCAGAATCAGTGCTGGGATATCTCTGAGAAAGGCATAACTCCGATCTCTTCTCTGTGCTGACCAGTGACAGGATGTGAGGGAATGGCCTGAAGTTGTGTCATGGGAGGTTTTAGGCTAGGTATCAAGAAAAAGTTCCCCAGAGGGTGGCTGGGCACTGGAACAGGGTCCTCAGGGAAATGGTCGCAGCACCAAGCCTGTCTGAATTCAAGAAATGTTTTGACAATGTGCTCAGGTAGAAGGTGTGACTCTTAGGATGGTCTTGTGCAGGGCCAGGAGCTGGACTCAGTGACCCATGTGGGTCACTTCTAGCTCTGCATATTCTGTGATTCTGTGACTCCTTGCCAGGACTGAGGCTAAAGAAGAATATTGCTTGCTTACCCTTCTCATTAGCCATGGCTGGTAGATGGGTTTAGAGAGCTGCACACAGGTTGGAGGGACAGAAGGGACAGCACTACCATTTACAGCTGACATCTGTTTACCAGAGCCCTCTGACTGAGGTTTCCCTTTGCATAAGTGCCACGAGCTCATGGAAGGACGTGGCTTCATGCAGTAAATACTGTTTGCTTCTCTTACTTCTCTGCTCAGTGGTTGCACCTTCCAGTCTGTAGGTACCTACTGCTTTCATTTCATTACTAAGAAGGCTTCTAAGGCACTATGCTGCTAAATGTTTGCACTGCAGATTTGGATCAGGGCTGCAGTTTAGTTATGCCAGCACAAATTCTGTTCTGTTTTAACCCGGACTATGCCTTACTTGCAGGCAGCCTTGCTCTCCAAATCCTGATGCAGAAGATCTAGGAGGATATTTTATCTCTTGAGAGCTAGAATATTTGCCTTGTGTTTAAGTGACGTTGCTAATTGTGTTGTAATTCATACTCTTCTCTCTTTATCCTGCTTGCTTTCTTGCCTTTTGAATTCATGTCTCAGTGCATGATGGGAAAGGTGTAAGGTTTACCGCTAATGAGGACATTCTTCCTGATAAGGGTATGTTCAAGATTAATGTTGTTACCATAACAACATTTCCCAACTGCCTTGTTTTTGAAGTCATCTTGCCCATGCTCAGAAACCTTTTCCAGAGTCCTGTTCCCTGTAGTTCCCTTGTAGAAGTGATCTTCCACTGGATGCTTGCATCCCACAGACTGAGTTGCAAGTTTTGTGGTTTAGAAGTCTGTACCTTGCCTGAGAGCCTGTTCCCAAGCTTGAGATTTATTCATGGGATGTGAAAGCTATCTTGAAAATGGACTGGTTTTTGAGAGATGCTGCAGACTTGTTCCCCTCCCCTTTTCCATGGGGTGTGTGTTTGAAGTCCTGGGCCTGCATGCATGTGATCTGCTGAGGAGGGCTACTGTAATACATGGGAATGTTGGAAATGCAGTCACGGTTATGGCCAAGCTTGAACCATCTGGCTTGAAGGGGGGTTATCTAGAGGCCTGGATGCCCAGGAGACCCCTAAATATTAAGTCTTGCAGTGTTTCATCTCTTTATTTTTTGCTGTCCAAAGTCTTTTTATTATCTGAGGTGAAACACATCTATAACCCATTGCACAAGCTCAATTCTGCAGTTTCACCTTTCAGCACTGCAATACCAATAAGGCTTTCATGTCAAGAATTAAATCTGCTTGTCACTAAATGTATAAGTATGTGTATGCACACAGTTGTACATGCTCAGAATATTTTTTGTTGGCCATCTGCAGAGCAGTATTTTGTCTCTGAAAATTTCAGTTGATATGTCTTGGGTAAAACCAAAATATAGAACAAGATTTTTATATGAAAAGACAAGAATGAAAGTAGGTAAAAACTGTAATATGAGTTTTGTTTTCTTCAAAGGTAATGGGATGGTTCTGCTCTCATTCTTCTGAGGCATCAGCATCTCCTTTATAGCCTACAAGTTACACTAAAGAGATGGATAAATCTTTAAATGTTTAAATCTTTGAATGTTTGGTGGCTGATGTTTCTGTGGATGTGGCCGCTACATACTGTTGGTAATTCAGCCTGTTCATGTGGAAAATGCCAACAGTGTAAATGACAGAACCACACCATGAGACGGATCAATATTTAAGCCTACCAATTTTAAAGCTGTGTGCTTATATACAGAAGAAAAAACCAAAACACTATTGCCCTTCTTAGCTGGGAGGAAACAGTACATTCAAGACCATATTTGTTATAGCCTAAAGATTGTTAATGTACTCAGGTCAAGAATGAGAACGTACCCTGAGGTAATAATTTGGTTATTCAACGTTTTGGTTGTTCAGATACTTTTACTGGTATATGAATGTGACTTTCACTGCCTACAGCTCTGGGGCATGTAATTTTCCTCAGAGGATTGCATAGGTTGGCACTCAACCTCTTGGTTTTTAAATGAGTGTTTTTGCTGCTTGCAGACCATTCTTGTGAAGGTTGACTTAGACTGTTAAATCAGATGAACCAAAATGTTTCTGTAATGATATCCTTCAATCTCCTTATCTAGAATTTCAAATGGACTAGTTTTTCACCTAGTAATGTATCTTACCCTCAAATTTGACAAAAAAACTGCTATTCATAGGTACTCAGTTACCCTTTAGATATCTTGATTACAACAGCATTGCTAACTCTCAAACTCAGGTCAGGCAGTTGTCAAAGAGAAAGTCAAATCAATCTCACTCTCTTATCAAAACTTGATTTTCATTTTGCAAAGCAGTCATTTTCTGTAATTTACATGATATCTTAATTTTATTACTCAGAAAAATGTCATTTCCACATATTACATGATGATAATTATGATTAAAAGTTAAAAAGTTGAAAAAAACCATAATATATTAATTGTATGGTTCATGAGATCTCCCTCTTTCATGAACATGTTCTCTTTTCCTTCTGAAGCTACATCTTGTTTACTCCCTAGCTAATTGATAACAGGAAATAAGTATGCAAATTGTGAGTGCTTCTCTCTCATCATTTTTGATGCACAACAAAGAAAGGGTTCTCATCGTCCTCCAAAAGGAAGCAGATAAACAGTCAGGATAACAACTTTTAGGTGATGTGCAACATGCAGAAAGGTTCATGGAGGGTGAGACTGCACTATGGCTCTGTGCAAATCACTAATATCTATATTCTTTTTTTCCCTGTATTTCCTCTGTTGTGTGGTGTCCTCTCCTTTTTCTTTCGTTGTTGAGTGTTTTTGTCCTCCCTTCTTCCCTGAGCAGACAGGAATGCCAATAGGCACTGCTGGAATGCCTGCATGTATACACAGTAGCTTGGCAGGAACCTCTGAAAAATTGCTCCCTTTGAAGGTCCACTGTTGAGCGCTAGGTCTTTTAAATTCTTTAAAAATCTTCACTGGTGTTCTCAATAGGATGCAATCTTCGGTGGAGTGGAGGAAGTGTTGGTGTTCATGTGTGTTGGGCATGTGGGCCTGATGTTATCTTGCACTACATTACATTCTTTGTGCTGACTGAGCAGCTGGCTCTGGGAAGTGTGCTGTGAAAACACCACGTTGTCTTCCTGAGGCCATAAAGACTTGCACCAATGATCAGGAATCCACGTGTCCATTTTCCTCCTACAGGCTCTGGTGTAGATGATCCTGTGGGAGAAGTGTCCATCCAGATCGACCTGTACACCCACCCAGGAACTGGGGAGCACAAGGTCACGGTGAAAGGTATGGCAAAGCATGTGCTGCTGCTCAGGCTTGCCAGGGCAAATCTCCAGCTGGCAGTCAGGATATTTCTCTGCTAGCCTGTGGGATCTCAAGCCAGAATTGTTTTCTCTGCTTCACATCAGGGACACAGAGAGAAACAGCAGATGAGCTTGTCCAGCTAGTGACATAGCAGTGCACAGCCAGGTTGTTTATTGGCAGCGATGTATGCAAGTAAACAAAAATCAGATGATAGCTCTCACCAGGCGCCACAGTTTAGTCTGTGCTGCAGAGAACAGGGCAGGCTGATCTTGTGAAACTGCTCAGTGTACACTCAGAGATCACAGAGCTAGTCAGAGTTCAGAGGCTCCTCTCTCCCATCCTGAAGGCCACACTGGTCCCTGAACAGCCACTCTGGAAATAACCAAAGCAGTGATTCATCCTAGGATTCCTTTTCCTCCTTCATCTCCTTCACTTGAGTACATCATCCTGGACTACTTCAGTTTCCCCTGAAGATTTATAGAAACAGTTCTTCAAGCTTCTCTTCTGGTTAAATCTACGCTGAAGTGCAAAAGCTGATTTTCAGAGCTACTTCCTCTGCTTCAGTCTCTTCCCTGCAGTGACCTGAGATAGAATGAGAATTAAAAGCTAATAATTCTGGATCCTGGAACCACCCCCAGCTCATGGGCTTTGTTTGTCTTACCTGCAGTCCCATTTTCCTTTTCAACAGAGACCTTAATATTTGACCTCCAAAATGCCCCTTTTTTTTCCTTATCCCACACGTAATGGTCATGTAGGAATGGAACTGTCAGGGCAGCCTGCCCAGAGCTGCAGGACTGTCTGTTTCCTTGGGTTTGTTTCTGACAATCTGTATGGCAGAAGCTACATACTGTCCCAAACATGAAATTCCTTTCACAGAACTTAAACTAGATAAAAAAAAAGCATGCCCTTGCATTTCAAAAAAGTCCTGCCCATGTGTGTTGTGACACTGTTGTGTTTTGAGTTAGAAACAAGAAATTGAAAGCAGAGCTGAAAGATGTCTGGAGCAACGGGTACAAATGAGTATTTGCTGTCAACCAGGTTGTGGCTCTCTTTTCCAGTGGTGGCAGCCAACGATCTGAAGTGGCAGACATCTGGCATGTTCCGTCCATTTGTTGAAATCACCATGATTGGGCCCCACCAGAGTGACAAGAAGAGGAAATTCACAACCAAGTCAAAGAGCAACAGCTGGGCTCCAAAATACAATGAAACCTTTCATTTGTAAGTGTGAAAAATACCCTGAGGATCTGGCATAGCGAGTGCAGATGCAGAGGGTGTGTCCCCGGATTCCAGTGTCCCCAGACAGCCTGCTCAGGGCCAAGAGGAGTACATGAACCAGTAGCTTGGTCCTGTCTTTGGTGTCTTGGCAGAAAAGCTGGATTATGGAAGTTTTTGCTGTGGGTGGGACACGGAGGTTTGTTCTATACCAGCAGTGTCCTTTGGCTACCTTCTGAAATGCTCTGTGTGTCCTATGAACTCATTTCACTGTGCTCTGTCATTTTAATGAACTTGGTATTTTTTATTGGTAGAGTTGAGGCTAAAAGTTCATTTTTATTTATTTCTTAATCTTAGTGTGTGTTTTTATCCTAACTTGACCTGTGGGACATGCTTTCAGAACACGTTTCCAAGGATACAGCCCTTGAAATAGGTAGCAAGTTGCACTGCTAAAATTGCTGTGTTTTTCAGATAGAGTATTGATCTCTTCTTATTTCATTTTCTTTCATTATTACAAGAACATATTCCTTCTTGGGAGGCTTAACAGAGGGACCTACAAGCTTGAGCTCTCTCAGTTGTACGTATAAAAATGAGATGAGGAGAACTGACCAAGAAAAGGCTGTAAACATCTCAGGTAGAGGGGAGAGAAGGGAGTGTTCATATAATTGTTCCATTCTCTGAGGAAAGGCAGACTTCCTCTAAGTGAGGAGATTTTGTTCCTTAATTTTAGAAACATCACAAGGGTTGGGGATTTATTTTTTATTAGCTTTCACATTAATGGAAGGTCCCAAATCTTTATAAAGACTTCATCTAATTAAAATAGTAATTCTGAAATGAAGCCACCCTTAGCAGAAGCAGAAATGTTTAAAGACATCTGAGTTGAAAATCTATTAGCATGGCTTTAATGTTTCCCGCTGCTCTCATTTCACAGTTCAACACACACACAAGTTGCAAAGGCAGCTTGAAAGGGGTTGCTTGTTTTTTCTTCTTCAGTAACCAGGTTTTCTTTATCTACTATAAATCAGCAAAAATGCCCACATGCTACAGGTTTTACTTCTCTCTTTCTGACCAGGGTTTTCTGTATAAAGGAGTTTTCTGTGACTTATCAGAACCCTCCAGTCAGTTGCTGGCACCTTTGTTTTTGCAGTCCAGACTCCGTAAGTGAACTTGTGTGTGTTTTTCAGCATCCTGGGGAATGAAGATGGCCCTGATGCCTATGAGCTCCAAGTTTGTGTGAAAGATTACTGCTTTGCCCGGGAGGACCGGGTTCTGGGGATAGCAGTGATGCAGCTCAGAGACATAGCAGACAAAGGAAGCTGTGCGTGCTGGTGCCCCCTTGGGCGCAGGATTCACATGGATGAGACTGGACTCACAATTCTGAGGATTCTCTCTCAGAGAACCAATGATGAAGTTGCCAAGGAATTTGTGAAGCTGAAATCTGAGTCTCGCTCCACAGAGGAAGGCACTTGAGCTGAGCTATGTAACGTTCCTTTCCTCTTCTGCCTTGTGCCAATATGTGCAAGTGTTCAACAATTCTTTTATTAATTGCAAAAGTTTTTTTTTCATGTTGTCTTTGTCAGCTCCGATAGCGCACCTGTGCTGTATAGGAAACAAATCCATCAATCTGATGTGAATTATTTATTTTTTAGTAGCTGGGTAAGACACTGTAGAGAATGAGACAATCTCTTCTTATTTAACATGTAAATTCTGCTTTGTGTATATAAATTATTTTATATTGGAGGCTGGAATTGCTGGGTTTTGTTGATATGCAGCACTGTGATTTTATCCTCTGAATTTGGCAGGCATTAAAAAGGTTCTGCGTAATCACACTATGATGCAAACAACCATATGGAAATTAGGAGGAGATGATTTGAGGGTGTTTGACAAAGCACAGTTATCTCTCATTGAATTAATGTACTGTGGAGCTGCCTGGGGATCTTCTGACACAGATTATGCCAAGGTGATATACAGACACCTCAACATCTGCTTAAAGAAGAGGTTGCAGGTGGCTCTGAAGATGCACACCGAATGACTGTGTGTCCATGGGTGTGCTGCTGTGAGCGTGGGCAAGACCAGGGCCACAAGCCTGGAGTGGGGCCTGAGATCTCATAGCCAATAGCGCAAAGGCAGTGCAGCAGGAACAGGCTGCAGTTGTAACTAGCTGGAGAATACAAATCCCCACATGCTGCTGGGAGTCCTTGATAGCCGTGGGGGTGCAGTAAGCTGCTCAGCTCTGTAAGGCGCACTTGGGCTGCTGTGACCAACACGGTTGGGAAGGGATCAGCGTTAAAATCGTAGCGTTAGAGCCATTACAAATCACATGGCTGCTGTGTGCTTTTTCCACTTCAATATTCTTTTCTTAATGTTTGACAGAGGATTGGATATTTTAATATTGGAGGCTTTCTGTAGCATTTTATTACCCTGGAGTAGCTAAGACCATTCCTCATTATGAACCCAGAAATGATGGCTAGCTTGGGAGAGAGAAACACACCTCCCCTCTGCAAGCCTTCATTCTGGAGTGCTGGTCAAGGGGCAGCATGTCCATTTGCTTCTGATCTCGGAGATGCTGTTGGCCATGCTATGGTTGATCCATGCTGATTGTCAATAATCTTATAGTACCAATGACAATACCATTGAAATATTTTTGCACTGTCTTAAAGAAGTATCCTGCTTTTGTTTTCTAAAAAAACAAAACAGTGTCCTGAGCAAAGTAATTGCAGGGAGGTCAGAATTTCTGACTGAAAATTTGTAAGCAGGGAGGTCTGGAGTGGTGATTGCACCTGAGGCATGTTTGTTGGAGGGTTTTTATTGGGGATATTTTTGCTTTTCCAGCTGCCCTTGTGCTCTGGAAAGTGCAGCTGGAACAAGCCAGTCCTTGCCCATAAAGTACTGTAATACTGTCAATAAATTCAAGGACTGCATATTGAATGACTTTTTTTTCCTTTCTGTTTTCTCTGACACTTGTGTAGCTGTATGATGTGACTCCTGTATTTCATGGGCCTGCTTGTAGAGTTCTGAGACAGCACATCTGCTTCTTTCTTGTCCATGGTGTGTTATAATGCTCTTCAAAACTCCACGCTATTTGTCATGATTTTGAATCATTGTACGTGCCATTGTTATAAGAACCGTTAGTATGGTCTTTAATAAACTCTTTTAGCAGCATTTGGACTTTTCTGTTAGAGTGTAAGTGTGATCTGGTTTCCTAAACCATGGAGGGCAGAACCACTGCTGCATCTTTGGAAATTAATCAGGTTTAGTACATAGATTTTTTTAGTGCTTTAGATGCCTAGAAAAGAGTATGAGTCAGACAGTTCCCCCCTCCTCCATGGTGCCTCTGTCTGGGACATCTTTCCATGAAGTCCTTGGCTTCTGATAATACTCTGAGACTTCATGGAAAAGCATAAAAAAATAACCTACTTACTTTTTTTCTCTTGTCTGGCCTTTAAGTCACATTTCCTTTGTACTCAGAGTAGTCTCCTGAAGCTGCTGAATGGAAAGACTCAGACAATGCAGTTGGATACTTTGCAGATAACAGATGAAGAAAAATAATTATATACCAAACTTGATTCATAACTTTCAGCCTCTTATGAACATTAATATTCTGTAGATGGTATGCACAAGAGATGAAAGAAGAAGCCTTCTTGATGTCAAGTAAACTACTCCCTCTCCTCATTTTTTGGGGATTCTGCCAATTTCCAGCAGACAAGGTCAGATAACTTAGAGACGCATATTTCATAACACGGGTCTCTGAATTTCTGTGATCTGAAATGCCATTTTTTCCTTGGTTAGCATGTGATTAGCAACAGAGTCATTTGGGAGGCAGTCCTGAAGAGCAAAGGAATTGGGGAACATTGGATATTCTTCAAGAAGTAAATCTTTAGGCACAAGGCACAGGAGTAGGGCATCTCCATGAACCTCCAGGGAAGAAGACTCAGCCTGCCTGAACAGAGAACTTGAGCTGGAACTTTGAGAAGAAAGGGAAGTTTCTGACCCGTGGAAGAAGGGGCAACTTGGAATGACAACGACTTATAATTGTGGGATTATGCAGAGAGAACACTGAAAGGGCCAGAGTTCAACTAGAACTTAATCTGGCTACTGCCATAAAAAACAATTTCTATAAATACAACAACAACAGAGGAGGGCTAAGGACAACCTCCATCCTATATTGGGTGTGGTGGGAAACAGCAACAAAGGGTAAGAAAGGCTGAGGTACTTTATGCCTTCTTTGCCTCAGTCTGTAATAGTAACACCAGCTGTTCTCAGGGTACACAGCCCTGTGAGCTGGAAGGCAGGCATGGGAAGCAGAATGAAGCCCCCATGATCCAAAGGGAAATGATCAGTGACCTGCTGCCCCACTTGGATGCAGGCAGGTGTGTGGACCAGATGGGATCCACACAAGGGCACTGAGGGAGCTGGTGGAAGGGCTCACCAGATCACTTTCCATCATTTACCAGCAGACCTGGCTCACCAGGGAGGTTCCAGCTTGTCGCAAGGATGTGTCAGAGGCAGGGAAGTGACCTACACACATGAAGGTCATGCAGCAACAGCTAGCTTTAGTGAGACCCCCTCTCCTTATATAGCTCAGAAGGCAAGTGATATCAATCCTCAGTGGCTGAGCCAGTTGCCACCCGGCTGACCAGCCAATAGCAGCCTGAATCCCTGACAGCCTGGGCCTGCTCTCTAATAGGCCTTACTGGCTGAGTTNTTCTGACTGAAAATTTGTAAGCAGGGAGGTCTGGAGTGGTGATTGCACCTGAGGCATGTTTGTTGGAGGGTTTTTATTGGGGATATTTTTGCTTTTCCAGCTGCCCTTGTGCTCTGGAAAGTGCAGCTGGAACAAGCCAGTCCTTGCCCATAAAGTACTGTAATACTGTCAATAAATTCAAGGACTGCATATTGAATGACTTTTTTTTCCTTTCTGTTTTCTCTGACACTTGTGTAGCTGTATGATGTGACTCCTGTATTTCATGGGCCTGCTTGTAGAGTTCTGAGACAGCACATCTGCTTCTTTCTTGTCCATGGTGTGTTATAATGCTCTTCAAAACTCCACGCTATTTGTCATGATTTTGAATCATTGTACGTGCCATTGTTATAAGAACCGTTAGTATGGTCTTTAATAAACTCTTTTAGCAGCATTTGGACTTTTCTGTTAGAGTGTAAGTGTGATCTGGTTTCCTAAACCATGGAGGGCAGAACCACTGCTGCATCTTTGGAAATTAATCAGGTTTAGTACATAGATTTTTTTAGTGCTTTAGATGCCTAGAAAAGAGTATGAGTCAGACAGTTCCCCCCTCCTCCATGGTGCCTCTGTCTGGGACATCTTTCCATGAAGTCCTTGGCTTCTGATAATACTCTGAGACTTCATGGAAAAGCATAAAAAAATAACCTACTTACTTTTTTTCTCTTGTCTGGCCTTTAAGTCACATTTCCTTTGTACTCAGAGTAGTCTCCTGAAGCTGCTGAATGGAAAGACTCAGACAATGCAGTTGGATACTTTGCAGATAACAGATGAAGAAAAATAATTATATACCAAACTTGATTCATAACTTTCAGCCTCTTATGAACATTAATATTCTGTAGATGGTATGCACAAGAGATGAAAGAAGAAGCCTTCTTGATGTCAAGTAAACTACTCCCTCTCCTCATTTTTTGGGGATTCTGCCAATTTCCAGCAGACAAGGTCAGATAACTTAGAGACGCATATTTCATAACACGGGTCTCTGAATTTCTGTGATCTGAAATGCCATTTTTTCCTTGGTTAGCATGTGATTAGCAACAGAGTCATTTGGGAGGCAGTCCTGAAGAGCAAAGGAATTGGGGAACATTGGATATTCTTCAAGAAGTAAATCTTTAGGCACAAGGCACAGGAGTAGGGCATCTCCATGAACCTCCAGGGAAGAAGACTCAGCCTGCCTGAACAGAGAACTTGAGCTGGAACTTTGAGAAGAAAGGGAAGTTTCTGACCCGTGGAAGAAGGGGCAACTTGGAATGACAACGACTTATAATTGTGGGATTATGCAGAGAGAACACTGAAAGGGCCAGAGTTCAACTNAGCTTCTGCTGTAAAAGACAATAAAAAATGTTCCTATAAATACAAACAGCAACAAAAGGAGAGCTCAGGAGAATTTATATCCATTACCAGACATGGTGGAAATGTAGTGACAAAGGGTAAGAAAGGCTGAGGTACTTTATGCCTTCTTTGCCTCAGTCTGTAATAGTAACACCAGCTGTTCTCAGGGTACACAGCCCTGTGAGCTGGAAGGCAGGCATGGGAAGCAGAATGAAGCCCCCATGATCCAAAGGGAAATGATCAGTGACCTGCTGCCCCACTTGGATGCAGGCAGGTGTGTGGACCAGATGGGATCCACACAAGGGCACTGAGGGAGCTGGTGGAAGGGCTCACCAGATCACTTTCCATCATTTACCAGCAGACCTGGCTCACCAGGGAGGTTCCAGCTTGTCGCAAGGATGTGTCAGAGGCAGGGAAGTGACCTACACACATGAAGGTCATGCAGCAACAGCTAGCTTTAGTGAGACCCCCTCTCCTTATATAGCTCAGAAGGCAAGTGATATCAATCCTCAGTGGCTGAGCCAGTTGCCACCCGGCTGACCAGCCAATAGCAGCCTGAATCCCTGACAGCCTGGGCCTGCTCTCTAATAGGCCTTACTGGCTGAGTTACATCATCAAGGTAATTATATAATCAACCACATTTCAGTTATAAAGCTGGAATTATTTATAACTGTGAGGCCTCCAGGCCAGCTGTAGGCCACNTTCTGACTGAAAATTTGTAAGCAGGGAGGTCTGGAGTGGTGATTGCACCTGAGGCATGTTTGTTGGAGGGTTTTTATTGGGGATATTTTTGCTTTTCCAGCTGCCCTTGTGCTCTGGAAAGTGCAGCTGGAACAAGCCAGTCCTTGCCCATAAAGTACTGTAATACTGTCAATAAATTCAAGGACTGCATATTGAATGACTTTTTTTTCCTTTCTGTTTTCTCTGACACTTGTGTAGCTGTATGATGTGACTCCTGTATTTCATGGGCCTGCTTGTAGAGTTCTGAGACAGCACATCTGCTTCTTTCTTGTCCATGGTGTGTTATAATGCTCTTCAAAACTCCACGCTATTTGTCATGATTTTGAATCATTGTACGTGCCATTGTTATAAGAACCGTTAGTATGGTCTTTAATAAACTCTTTTAGCAGCATTTGGACTTTTCTGTTAGAGTGTAAGTGTGATCTGGTTTCCTAAACCATGGAGGGCAGAACCACTGCTGCATCTTTGGAAATTAATCAGGTTTAGTACATAGATTTTTTTAGTGCTTTAGATGCCTAGAAAAGAGTATGAGTCAGACAGTTCCCCCCTCCTCCATGGTGCCTCTGTCTGGGACATCTTTCCATGAAGTCCTTGGCTTCTGATAATACTCTGAGACTTCATGGAAAAGCATAAAAAAATAACCTACTTACTTTTTTTCTCTTGTCTGGCCTTTAAGTCACATTTCCTTTGTACTCAGAGTAGTCTCCTGAAGCTGCTGAATGGAAAGACTCAGACAATGCAGTTGGATACTTTGCAGATAACAGATGAAGAAAAATAATTATATACCAAACTTGATTCATAACTTTCAGCCTCTTATGAACATTAATATTCTGTAGATGGTATGCACAAGAGATGAAAGAAGAAGCCTTCTTGATGTCAAGTAAACTACTCCCTCTCCTCATTTTTTGGGGATTCTGCCAATTTCCAGCAGACAAGGTCAGATAACTTAGAGACGCATATTTCATAACACGGGTCTCTGAATTTCTGTGATCTGAAATGCCATTTTTTCCTTGGTTAGCATGTGATTAGCAACAGAGTCATTTGGGAGGCAGTCCTGAAGAGCAAAGGAATTGGGGAACATTGGATATTCTTCAAGAAGTAAATCTTTAGGCACAAGGCACAGGAGTAGGGCATCTCCATGAACCTCCAGGGAAGAAGACTCAGCCTGCCTGAACAGAGAACTTGAGCTGGAACTTTGAGAAGAAAGGGAAGTTTCTGACCCGTGGAAGAAGGGGCAACTTGGAATGACAACGACTTATAATTGTGGGATTATGCAGAGAGAACACTGAAAGGGCCAGAGTTCAACTAGAACTTAATCTGGCTACTGCCATAAAAAACAATTTCTATAAATACAACAACAACAGAGGAGGGCTAAGGACAACCTCCATCCTATATTGGGTGTGGTGGGAAACAGCAACAAAGGGTAAGAAAGGCTGAGGTACTTTATGCCTTCTTTGCCTCAGTCTGTAATAGTAACACCAGCTGTTCTCAGGGTACACAGCCCTGTGAGCTGGAAGGCAGGCATGGGAAGCAGAATGAAGCCCCCATGATCCAAAGGGAAATGATCAGTGACCTGCTGCCCCACTTGGATGCAGGCAGGTGTGTGGACCAGATGGGATCCACACAAGGGCACTGAGGGAGCTGGTGGAAGGGCTCACCAGATCACTTTCCATCATTTACCAGCAGACCTGGCTCACCAGGGAGGTTCCAGCTTGTCGCAAGGATGTGTCAGAGGCAGGGAAGTGACCTACACACATGAAGGTCATGCAGCAACAGCTAGCTTTAGTGAGACCCCCTCTCCTTATATAGCTCAGAAGGCAAGTGATATCAATCCTCAGTGGCTGAGCCAGTTGCCACCCGGCTGACCAGCCAATAGCAGCCTGAATCCCTGACAGCCTGGGCCTGCTCTCTAATAGGCCTTACTGGCTGAGTTACATCATCAAGGTAATTATATAATCAACCACATTTCAGTTATAAAGCTGGAATTATTTATAACTGTGAGGCCTCCAGGCCAGCTGTAGGCCACCACACCAGCTGACTGGGGATTAGCAAAAACCATGCCCTTCTAGAAGCAGGGCCAAAAGAAAGATCCAGGGAACTACAGGCCTGGCAGCCTGACCTCAGTGCTATGGAAGGTCATGGCGCAGATGATCCTGAGTGCCATCATGGACGCATACAGGAAACCAGGGAAACAGGCCCCGCCAGTGTGGGTTTGAGAAAGGCAGGTCCTGCTTGGCCCACCTGGCTTCCTCCTGTGATAAGGTGACCCATGTAGTGAGGGAAAGGCTGGGAATGTGCCTTGGACTTCAGCAAAGCCTTTGACACCATTTCCCACAGCATTTCCTGGAGGAAATGGCTTTCCATGGTGTGGATGTCAGTACGCTTCAGTAGGCAAAAAACTGGNTGGAAAAAAATGGCTGCTCATGGGTGGAAACTGACTGGATGGCCAAACCCAGGGAGTAGTGGTGAATGGTGCTGCATCCCATTGGCAGCTGCTCACCAGAGGTGTCCCCCAGGGCTCAGTGCTGGGCCCAGTCCTGTTTATTTATGATCTGGATGAGGGAATCTAGAGCATCCTCAGCCAGTTTGCAGATGGCACAAGCTGCGTGGGAGTGCTGATCTGCCGGAGGGCAGGAAGGCTCTGCAGAGGGATCAGGACAGGCTGGATCCATGGACTGAGGCCAATTGTATGAGGCTCAGCCAAGCCAAGTGCTGAGTCCTGTCCCTGGGTCACAACAACCCCTGCAGCTCCAGGCTGGGACAGAGTTGCTGGAAAGCTGCTGAGTGGAAAAGGACCTGGGGGTGCTGGTCAGCAGTGGTTGGACAAGAGCTGGAGTGTGCCCAGGTGGCCGAGAAGGCCAAGGACATCCTGAATGTATCAGCAATGGTGTGGCCAGCAGGACCAGGGCAGTGACTGCCCCCTCTGTACTGGGCACTGGTGAGGCCACACCTCAAATCCAGGGTTGGGTTCTGGGCCCCTCACAAGAAAGACATTGAGGTGCTGGAGTGGGTCCAGAGAAGGGCAACAGAGCTGGGGAAGGATCTGGAGTATAAATCCTGTGAGATGTGGCTGAGGGAGGTGGAGGTGTTTAGCCTGGAGGAAAGGAGGCTCAAGGAGAACCGTATCCCTCTGTACAATGACCCTAAAGAAGGGTGTAGACAGGTGGGGGTCAGTCTCTTCTCTGAGGAAACAAGAAACAAGGGAATGGCATCAAGTTGCCCCAGGGAAGGTTTAGGTTGGATATTAGGAGAAAATTTTGTCACTGAAAGGGTTGTCAAGCACTGGAACAGGCTGTCCAGAGGCATGGTGGAATGAACATCCCTGAAGGTATTTAAAAGATGTGTAGATTTGCCCCTTGAGGACATGATTTAATGGTGGAGTTGGCAATGCTGGGTTAATGGTTGCACTTGATGATCTTAGAGGTATTTTCCAAGTTAAATGATTCTATGGTTCTACAATTCCTATGTGAGTAAGTCAGCTAACTCAAGTTCAACTCAAATTTCTGGCTTTGTCATGAGTAAATAGCTGAAGGTGATGGTATATCATGCAAGGTGTGTAGTTTAAAGCATGACTTTAAAGCCCCAGTTCAGTAACTGGTCAGGTGGTTCACAGGTTTTTCACAGATCGGAATACCTGCTTGTCATCACTTTAGCAAGTGCTGCAGGGGAGAGAAACCAATACAAAGCAATTCAAAGGAAAAAAAGTGCTGCCTATAACCATGGAGAAGAGGCCTGGACAGGACAAGAGGTCTGGCTTTTACAACAGAACCCAGAACCAAGTCTGCTGAAGGAATTGTGTATCCGCTAGTCTAGCACTTCTCTTGCCATCCAAGCAAGATATTTAGAGAGATTTTTAACCATAGCATCAGTTTCCACAGGCATGGCTTTGTAACATGTTTGCCTAAAATTGTTGGGCCATCTTGCTTCATTTCTTGGGTTCACAGTAATCGTGATGCTTTGAAATTTTCCTTTCTGCCTGAAAAATCTTGCGAATCTGAGCTACGAACACTCAAGCTTCTGCTGCTACCTTTCGCAACAATACTGTGGTGTGCACACAAATGTCTTTACTCTGACTATTCCTCAAAATAACAGCGGGATATAGGACATCCACTGTAAGTACAATATATGCAATAATAAATAATTGAACAAATAGAATACTTATTTTATGAATATGCTGGTGTACCTGGGGTGGAAATGGCTGCCTTGAGTTGGAAAAGACTGTTCTAAGAACACGATGGCAAAGATGACAGGGAGTAGTGAGTGGCCTGTTGCCTCATCCAGGAATCATCTGCAGAATGCAGTGACACCAGCTTACAGCAGCACAGGAGGGAGATGAGAGACGCATGCTGGAAGCAGGTGAGTGAATTCTGCCGATGTTCTCACAGTTCTTGCCCAGGAACTTTCTGTGAGGCCTGTGAGTGGTTTCAGACCACAAACATTGCCTCCAAGATAAGTTACTGTCCAGAGCAGTTATTCAAAGAGGTAAAACATAATGATGATTCCTTCTGATGCTCTTTGTGCTGCTGATGATATTTAACTAGAGGCCTGTTCCTGACGGCATCATTCCTGACTCCATCATAAAGGCTAAACTATCTGTTTTCTATCCCTCTTTGTGGGGTTCTGTGGATTTACAAGTTCTTCTGGAACATGACCTATGTTCTTTTATTTTGCACATGATTCCAACTAATTAATTTTACATCCTCCATCATTTTTTTCAAAGAGATACTAAAGTGCTTGTCCTCCTGGTGATGGAGATATTGTAGATCTCTATCTTATCCCACCCTAGCCCTTCTTTGGGCTAGCAGCAGCCTGGTTTCTTTTTCCCCAAACCTTTGATAGTCGGTCCTTCTTTGAACCTTTCCCATTTAAATGGATCATTTTTGAGCTGTGAGGACCAGGAATATGAGGACCAGAAAAGCATCCAGCATGTGAAATGTGGACCAGCTTCCAGGAGGAAGCCTTTTGAGAAGAGTTTGCTCCTGATCTTAAGAGCAATGGTCAGTAGTTCAAAAAAAACTTTCATTTTTCATCAGAGGGTGCTGTCAGGCTGCTGGGAGGAGCAGCGATGGTGCCAGACCTTCCCAGTAATACAGAGACCCTTTGTAGGATCCCAAAAGGGGAAGTTCAAGAGGTTGCTGCAACTTGGGAAGTTAACATGAGAAAGAAGTCACCCTGATGGGAATTGGTTGAGATCTTTTGGCAATCCTTTCATTAATAGACTTCTAATATTTTAAAATATTAAATAATTTTGTAGAAGTAGAAAGAAAACAAGCCTGGTTTTTGGACTTAAGAGACTTTTTGATCTTTGGGAAATCACCTTCAAAGCTGTAACTAACTTGGGTCTGTGACATGATCAGAAAACTTTGCTGGAGGAGTGAGATAACTGGACTCAAAGGGATGATGTGTGCAAGTGGTGAGGATAAAAGATCCATATAGGAAAGGATGTTGTGTTTCTGGGTGTGTGGTGGATGAGAGCAGAGACCCAAGGGCAGGAGTGGGAAGGGTGGTTTATCAGCCTTCCTGGAAGAGATTAGCAAGTTGATGGGTGGAGATAAGAAGACTGGGAGTGACTAGCATAGACACTGAGAGGGCAGACAGCGCTTGAAATGTAGGATTCCGTTTCTGGACAGCATCAGGGAGTGAGTAGGCAGTGGAGTGGCAGAGGATAGGTCAGGCTGTTTGTGGGATTTCCTCCAGACATGTCATCTTCCTCCTTTTCTGTTCTTATGCTCTCATTTCCTCCCTTCTAGAGAAATCTCCAGACATGGCTCTGTGAACATTTGCAATAGCGTAACGAGGCTGGCAGTATTCCCTGGAGCTCGGTGGAGCATTCACTGTGGGTCTGAGCCCTTCCTGGGGGTTGTGGTATATAATCCCTCAGACTCCCCTTTTAAACTAGGAGTGTGGATGCTGGAGGATTTTTTTTCAGGATCTCATTTCTCTGGTATTTTATCTTTTTAGTTGTTGACTGAGATTATGTCCAATGTAGAAATATTAGTTCTTGCAACAGTGTGTTTTATCACAGCAAAGTCTCCTGGTGCTTGCATAACATTGTCGTTTTCACTAAACTTTGTTCTGCTACACCAGACAAGAGCTGGGTTTTTGCTCATAAGCAGTTTGTTCCATTTCCAGTCCCATGTGCATAACTTCTTTTTGTTTCTCTAATGTACAGCCTCTCTTGCCTCACCTTCCCCTAGCTTTAAGAAGTAGTTCTCATTATCAGTCCTTTCCTTTCTGGACTTCTAATATTTCTCTGTCCATTTCTATTATGTCAAACCATAGTCCTTTTATCAGGATTCCCGTCTCACATTGTATTCAATGGGGTTTTTTTGAGTCCATCTAGATTTGAGCTTTCAGATACGTACCTAGAAATGAAGTTTGCTTACCCACAATGTGTGGGAAAATTCAGCTGGCTCACAAATGACACTGAATGCCTCTTACTATCATGTATTTATTCCTCAGGCAGCCACTGCTCTCACGGCATCATAGAAATATGGAGCCAATTTTCAGAAATATACTTTGAACAGGTTAGAGTTGAGAAATCACTCATCAGAGCCAGGATTAAGCTGGTTCTGCACATTCTAGCTTTGCTAAATCCATGCTGCATCTCCTTTCTCTTTCCATCCTTCTTTTTACTGTTTTTCAAGACTTCTAAAGCCTTGAATGCTGTTCAAGTCAGCTGCAAAAGTCAGAAGTCACTTGGATAGGGCATGTATTTTGAACAAAAGCTCCACCTTCACAGACGAATAGGCTCTCTCTGCCTTGAGTTCCATGTGTCAGTGGTACCAAAAGTATAGCATGGAAATGATCCTTTTCTGTAAATCAGGGGAATTTGAACCCTCTGAACTTCTAGTGACCATATCACAGTATATTCTATTTCCTTGTTTTCTGTTTTGGGCAGTTTCTTTCTCTGTCGGTGATGTCTGAGGCCAAGTCATTTTGTGAGACTTTTTTTCATCTGCCTGTCCTTGCCTACCTTCTTCCTGACCCAGAGCACATGACAGAAAGGACACCAGGTTCCCCTTGAAACCTGTCCCTCGTCACCATGACCACAAAATAGGCTTTAGACTCAGCAGAGTCCCCAGGAACTGCCTCACACCAAAACATCAAGGAAACCCTTCAGCATCACACTAGCAAGCTCAAAATCTCAAGAAACCATGATGACTTACTAGGAGAGAGCAAACCAGAACCACACCACTGCAACCACCTTTGCAAATGCCTCTCCCCTAAATGTGTCCAAGTCAGAGAGGGCAGAAGAGCAGGCAGGTGAATTGTGCCTCTCTAATCCAGACCCTGGTGACATCTGTCAGTCTCACCTGGTGACCTCTGTTACTATAATCCTGCATAACCCCAAGCAACAGCAAGTTTGTCAGATGCTTGAGCTGATTCCTTTGCACATTTTATGTGTTGCAAAAGACACTGAGAATCAGAGCAGTTGTGCTCTGGGAAAGAAGAGCGATTTTTTTTGGCAGGCCGCAGGAGACAAGGAGAAATCTGGAAGTGTAACACTGATTATTTCAGTACAATATAAAATACTATGTGACATAATGTAAGCATATTGAAAGTTCACTGACTACCACATAAAATTTGGACTTCCAAGCACCCAGGATGTCCACAGACCTGCAGTACTACTCATCACAAACTTCTTCCAGTCTAGTAATGGTTTCACTTTGAGACAAAAGCATTAGCTCCAAGTTCTGCCATGACAAAGTACGTAGTGCTCCATACTCTCAATCTATACACCTCAAAGAACCTTTATATTTTCCTCTGTTTCCTTGGCAAGATTAACTCAGATGGACTTTAACTTGTTCTTACTTATCTTTATTTTGCTTCGTGAAGTCTTTTTTTTGTTGTTTCAGAAATCAAAAACCCTTTACTTATCCTTACGTATCAGCTACAGGTAACTAGTCACTGAACAATAGTGCTTTTATAAGTTACTCTTTCTAGTATTTTTGCTTCTTACTGGAATTCAACACAGAATAACACCTCCTTTTATCATCTCTGTGACTGTGTAGTGGCAAAACCTGTCTGCTGTCATGTCTAGTAGTGCCATGATTAATAGAATCTATTCACCAGTTACTGAGATGCTGTTTTCCTGTAATGACAACAGTCAGCCAAGAAGATTTTCACCTATTTTCCATAATTCTGATAATGAGAGAACACTAACCCTGTGAATGAACCCATAGGGAGGTGCATCTGAATTAACTGAACTTTGCAAAGAAAGAAGTGCTCTCACTGTCTGCTGGGAATCTTTTTTTTTGTCTTCCCCCCCTGCCCTCCACCCTTGAGATGCTCTTTCTTAAGGCTTCCTCGTGACCCACTGATATTCAGCAAACTAAGGAACAGAAGCCTTGTCTGTCAGCATGTCCAGAAGCAGAAAATACAATTTACAATGATTTGCCTCCTTCCTAATCACAGAAGTGCAGAGAGATGTATGGCTTTAGCAGCTGGAAGGGGTGATGAAGTCAAAATGCCTCCTTTAATTTAAGTTGCTGATAAACATGGTCAGTTTATCCTTCTCTGGAGCACAGCAGCTTGTCAGGCTGTAGGTCCTTATTTGGAATTATTTTCATGTGCCTGGAGTCAAGCCTAGGTCATCAGTTTCATCAGAGGAGGAAGTTTCTGAGGATGACCATCACAGACGCAATAAAAATACAATAGAAACCAAGGTTTTCTCTCAAAGCTTGGCAGCAGCAATAGCTTATTCCCTTGTGTGCATGTATTTGTGCATGTGTGTGTGTGTGTGTAGTTTGAAGACATAAATATCCTCTGTGTTTCAGGAAAGTTCCTTGCTCACTTTTGAAACATTTGCCAAGAAACCCATACAGTCTTTTACAAATACCCTCAATCCCCAGGTGGTACAGATGTGAAGTTTTTGGGGCCTTTTCTTCTTTGCCTTTCTCCTCCCCACTGGAAGTAGCAAAAAAGCCATGAGCAGAAGTGGGAGACCATGGCCAATGCTGGATATGAAGCACTACTGTATTACAGCTGATTCCTGCAAGCCACCCTTTCCTGACAACACCCGATAGCACTGCAGAGCAACCTTTGCACATTTCTCTGCAGAGGGGAGATTGTACTACAGCCTTGACAGTGGAATCAAGAAAAAGAATATCTTGTTCTTTCAGCTGGACCCCAATGAACTAAACTCCTGCCATTATTCCCCAAATGAAGGAGGTTGTGAAGGTTTCAGTCACCAGGTGAGTACTGCACACTATCAAATCTGAAAGCGACAAGTTATGGAAGAAATGAAAACAATATCTCTGTTAGAGGAAGTTTTGCTTCATAGATTTGTAGCCCCAGTGACTTTTGGTGGGGGCGAGGGGAGCACTCTTGAAAATGGAAAAACATGAGTGTGTCAACCCCAGGATAACAAACCAACCCCCTGCCACTGGGTCAGCTCACAACCTTATATGTTCAAATAGTTGCTAAATTTCTGTGCGAGTAAAAGCACAGATTCCCATAAGCCAGCAGGTACAAACCACACTTCCTAGTCTGATAATTGGCATGATGGCACTGGGTGATCACCCTTCCCTGGTCAGATTTGGTCCCTATCACAATAAAAAGATGCCTCTTTAAGCAATATACAACCCTTACATTTCATAGTTACAGTCATGCCAACAAATACTTTTTCACTAAAAATAGCAATAAACGATATAGAGACTGGTAGATTCTGCTTGGGAAGTCTTTTTCCTCTCTGCCCTTGACTAGATATTTACTGGCTTTATCTTGTATGTCACAACATCTTTTCTAGTAGAAAACACAAGATAGCCAGATATCACCAGATAGCCAAGGTGAGTTGTACCTGTATCTTTAGATTTTGACGTCAAAAAAGTTGGCAGGATTCTTCCATGCCATCTGAACTAACAGTAGCAATCAGTCATTTTGCTGAAATTTCAAAAATTTTACCTAAAATGTATGAGGTTTGAACTAAGAGGAAATAGGGACAAGAAGGTAATGTGACTTGAGGTGAAGCCTTGGAAGGCTGAGCTGAAACAGAGACTGGAGAGAGTTGAAGAATAAAGTAGGTATTTATTGAAAGGCCTCCAGGATCCACCTTGGGCAAGACGGGAGCCTGACCAAGGCTGCACCCAGGGTGGACTAAGAATGATCACAAAAATGGCTGACCGGTCACGAGATGTTACATTTTGATAAACATATTTGCATATTGGGGTTTAATTGTCCAATTACAACCTCAGGTTGTGAGGTGCCATCCTTGTTCCTCCCTTCAGTCCACTGTTGTTTGTGCTTTTGGGCCTGAAAGTTGTCCTTTGTCTTCAGCGGGAAAAGAATTTGTTTTGTCTACCTATGCTGTGAAGAGAGCTGGCTGGCACTTAATATGAGGCTCAGAACTACACCCCTAGGCAGCACAGAATCTGAAAATATGAAAACTAAAACTTAGGGCATCAGAGGATATCCATCTTTAATTTTCCCTGTATGGTGTGGGATGGTGAAATGGGAAATAAAGGAATGTGGTTTACTTCTTGACAGTCTCCAGTGTCTGTCTGGTGCCACCGTGGTGCCAAAGCAGGAACAGCTCACTCTTGGTAAGAACTCACATTTGCCCTGCAGAGCACCACCTTTACCAGCACCAGTAAACCAAGAGCTAATGATGCTGCATCCAATTTTATCCTTACTGTGGGTTTGAGAACACTGGCAGAGAAGTGAGACTTGGCATAATGTATTGTTGGCATGAGTTTTAATAAAGGCCATCAACGTCTGTGAGAGAAGAGCCCACCACTTCTCTCACATCATTTACTGCCCCACCATCTGCCCAACTCACTGCAGACTTTCCTTATATTCACCAAAGCAGGATGACTGCAGAATGCCCATCCCTGGAGATGTTCAGGGCCTGGCCTAGTGTGCAACATCCCTGCCCATAGCAGGGGAATTGGAAGGAGATGATCTTTAAATTCTCTCCCAAGCCAAACCATTCTGTGATTGTATGATTGATTCTCTGTATAATATCCATAAAATTAGAGCAAGGGAAGGATCAGCGGGTCATTTCACCTCATCTACTGCACTGCCTAGGCCACAGGGCACCACCAGTGAACTCTGTATTGAGCTCAGTGGTTTTGGACACATTTGTCAACTCTACCAGAAAAATATTCTTTATCTTGCTGCTAAAACTCTTAAGAAATGGAGATCAGCTCTTGGTGTTTTGTCTTGTTGATTAATGGTTTGGGAGTTTTTAGTTTTCTAATACTCATTTACTTAGTTTGAGACTTTGAGACACTTCTTTATTATACACTTGTGACAGGTTGGGTGTTCAGAGCAACTAAGTGGGGGAGTTTAACTGGTGTTGTCTATCTGCAAGTTTACCAGCGCAGCATTAGTTGCTGAAATGAACCCAAAATGGTCATTCTGGACCCAGTTGGTCCAGAACATAGAAAGAAATGCCATAAGATAACACACCATTGCCAGGCCATGTATTTTGGTATTTCAGAGGCCTCCTGAAGGATCAGGCAGGATCCTTCAGGATCCACCCGTCTCCATCTCACTGAACAACTGTTTAGAAATATGCTAAAACTAAATGTAGGTTTCCTTCTCCTACCTTTCCTGTGAAGCACTGGAATTGATCTTACATACTCCTCCATGGTTTACAGGCACCTCAAAATTTCCTTTTTCTGAAATGTTTGGTTGCTGCATGTCATGGTTTAGGAATGATACTCCACAACTTAGTAGTCCCGCTTAAACAAACAAACAAAGCCCCCCAAACTCAACCCTCCCCCAAAAAACCAACCAACCAAAAACCCCCCACAACCAACAAAAAACACAACCAAAAAAAAAACACAAGCAAAAAAACAAACAAAATAGAAACAAAAAAAAAAGCAAACAAAAAGACCAAAAATACCCCATACAACTACTCCCTGTCCAGCTGAAAACACAAAACACAGAGAGATAACAACAATTTACTGGAAACAGCAACATGATAAGAAAATGAGCAGTAACAATGACAATAATAACAAAAGGTGTGGGAAAAATAAATTATTTACACGGAATGCCTGTGGCAAAGTCCCGACTGTGTCTTCCCCACCACCCAAGGCTTCCTCCCAACTGGAGAGGAACATCCTTTTTCCTGGAAGCAAGTGTCTGTTTTCCCCACCCCAGCAATGAGACATGAGAAGGTATTGAATTCCACAATGTCTTGGCCGTGCTCCCTCCCTCTGGTCCCGGCTGGAACCAGGCCCAGGCATCTCACTCAAATTCCCAGGATCATACTAGTTAATGGATTTGGGATCAAGCAGAAGTATTCTTTCAGGTCATGTTGACTGGAGATGCAGGGGGTTCCCATGCAGCTTGTCTTCAAGTAACATTCCAAGCTCCTTTGGCATCCCTGTCCCAGGTAAAGCTTTCCCCATGAAAAGGCCTTGCCTCTGGGAGGCCTCTCAATCCTGCTGCCTGTAATGATCAGGTCAGCCCTCTAAGAACTGAGGTATTTTTGTCAGTTAGTGGTTTGGGTTCTTACCACCTTCTTATCTACACCCAGCCTGCGCCACAGAGCATCTGATCTGTCTAGAGAGTTCTGCAGAATAGGAAACCTAGGCAGAAATTCTTTAACTTTCCTTTCTTTCCAAGTGTTCCCAGGGGAAAAAAAAAAAAAGAAAAAAAAAGAAAAAGAAAGAAAAAGGTCACTTGTCTACAAATCTGGGAAGTAAAACTTCAGCAGAAATTTTGCTTTAATTTCTTTCATAACTTGTCACCTTTGGAGAATGGATTTGATTTGGGTAGACTTCTCACCCAGACTACACAGGTTTCTGGGAAGCCTTTGGGAGCCCCATAACCTCCCAGGTTTGTCATTTCTATGGAGCAGATGTTTTGCAATTATGTAATGGACCACTTTGCAGAACTAGAAACATTGACACTGGGTATTTGGTGAAGATAAAATTTTCTTGTCCAATGTCAGGAAAGCAAACCTCATTTTCTCAACAGCATGATAGCATAAGCATTATTCCCACATACCTGCTGCTCCAGCATTCCTGAGTCCTGGCCTGCTTGTGGGCCTTCAGCCAGGACTAATACATCCTTCAACACTACGTAAGGTCCTGCCTCTCTTAGGATCCTACCCTGAGCAGGCTAATACTGCACAATCCAGGGCTGTGCAGACATACAAGGATGAAATCCTGTAAGTGCTGTGGTTTTGCTGGCCCACTGCCACTCCAGCCTGCCACAGGCCTCTCCCTGCCAGGTTAATTGTACTGCTTTTCTTTGGACCGAGGTCTGATAGGGATATTGCTCCAGTACACCACAATGAGTTCATTAATAAAGAACTTGGAACAAAGGCTGATTAGACATGATGAAAATCATGAGAAATCATGATTGTCTGGGGAAAATAAAATTATAGCGTGTTGCTACATATATATAATAATTGGTAAAATAATAATTGTTAAAATAGCATTAAGTGCTATTTTAACAGAAGAATAACACAAACTTTGGGTCATTTTCATGCTGTCAGACAAGCTGACTTTTCTGGCTCTTCATGACAGCCTGCAGTGGTGCCAAAGCCTGTGAAATCACAGCATGTATCCCTGTGTCAAGTGTTTGGCATGAAATAAACCACCAGAACTGAAGGCACAACTGGAAGGGCAGCTCTGTCATCACAGAGTCATAGCACGGTTTGGGTTGGAAGGGGCTTTAAAGACCATCTTGCACCAGTCCCCTGCCATGGCCAGGGGCACCTTCCGCTAGACCAGATTGTGCAGAGCCCCATCTAACTTGTCCTGGAGCATATCCAAGCATGAACTCTCCACAGTTTCTTGGGGTGGTGAGAGTTTACACATAAGGGCAATATCCAGCAGTGCAGGAGCTGGTATGCAGCCATGATTTATGCCTGGAGACCTGGAAAGGCTCCCAGATGACCAACTGACATTATCTTTGTGAACTGGTCACTGCAGTTATATAAGGGGACAGGAATCCAAGCCCTCAAAATATTGTCCATGCTTTGCCAAGGTCTCAGCACCTTTCCCATGAGATTGCAGCAGAGTGCTGGCATAGTCACAGGCTTACCTACTGGTTCAGGTAGCTGTTTCAAAGTGAAAGATAAAATATAAATGTCTGTTTGTGCATCTGAAGCAAAGGGCAGTATATCTAGTGGTAGTATTTCACACTCTGACTCCTGCAAGGAAATAAAAAAATACCCCAAAGCATCTCATGAGCATATTTCTCCTTGGATATGGCTCATTGAAGTTCAGCACAGAGCCTGTCCCGAAAAACAGCACGTCCAACCCAAGCCATTCTATGATCTCCTAGGACTGACAGTGTCCAGAGGCAGTGGAGAGGGAAATTGGAGCGATAAGTAGAAAAATAACTTTCCCCTCTCCTTTGAAGTCTTGCAGACGCGGTGCTGAAACCAGCTCTCTTAGAAAGCACAGCAGCTCACTGTATTGTAAATTCACGTACACTGGGGCTCCTCCAGAAATCTGCAAGCAGAGAGTTGAGAGAGATCAAAGCCTTAGGTAACTAGGGCACCTATTATAATGAGCATTTATCTTTTCTTGAGACAAGATGGGAGAGAGCAGGAAGTTTGATGATTTTGCAAACCTAAACCAAAAGTTTATTTCTGTAGCTGGGGAATATCAGAGACATCTTCATAGCAGTTTTGAATTTGCATCTCTCAACATTTGACATTCCCAGCATGCAAGGAACATTTTCAGGCACTCCAAAAACATGTAGGGAAAGGGGGAAATTATGCTAAGAAGTTAACATCATTGTTTTACTTACTCCCCTGACAGTTTAAACTCTACCTGGGTTTATCAATGTTGCAATTATTTCTCTTGTTCTTATTTGTCAGATGACATTTTTCAAAAGCCTAAATAATATTGCTGGGTTAAACAGAAGATTTTAGGTATGTCTCTGATACTGCCTTAACTCAAATTGTCCTGGGAGGAGATGGAAAGTTCTTCACATGCTCAGAACATGGGAATATGTGAAAAAGTCTTAGAAAAATATAATCCCTGCCTAGTTTTTCCTCCCCAAACCTATTCCAGAGTCTTGGCATCTTCAAGCACCTCTTGGGACACATCATATAATGAAAAGCCAAAATCTACATAAGGTTTTCCATAAAGCAAATTTGGGAAATTTAAGCAGTGGGATGTATTCTCATGTGGTGGACGCTGCAGGTCCGTTTCACTGAGGGCCCTTGGCACTGACTGCCTAATACTGAAGGTTGGAAACAGCCACCTGGCCTGAAAAATACAAAACCCTTGGCCAGTCCTCAGCACATAGGATGTTAGCTTCATTTCTGACTTAAGCTGGGACAGAAAATGGCCCTTAGTAACTATTTGTTTGCACTGTTAGGCACATAGGGTCAGATTCTAATTTATGACCCTGTTGTAAATTCAAAGTCCTGTCACATTAATGATGTTACCTATGAACCACACTGATGATATTAATTGTAGATCATGTTAATGATGTTAATTTGAATCAGAAAAAGTGAGATGCACCTGAGCAGAAACCTTGCACAAGACTTGACTTACCTCTAACAAAATCAGCTCTGAACAGGCCATTGACCCCTATCTGAGTTTGAGTTTCACCTTTATCAGGGCCAGATATTATTCTGTTACTCCTCTCTAGCTGCTGTTTTATCCAGATGCCTCTCATGACTTCTAGTGTCTTTTCTTGTAATGTTCTCTGCATTTAACTGCTGGTCAGAGAGCCAAAAGGTTTCTCTTTTCTATTCAGCCATGGCTGAAAAACCTCAGTTTTTCTGGAAGCTTTAGAAATTGTTGCTTTGAAGGTTATGTCACTGATACTCTCCCAAACTGCTGGGAAACTGAGACTTTTCACAGCATCCAAAGGGAAGTAGGAACATGAATCTTCTTGAAATTCACAGAAAGGTGACGACAACACTAGAGCAAAAGTTAAAATGGAAACCTTGGTCAGGAGTTCTCATGACAGCAGTGGGTTGAAGGGACTACATGACCATGTGCTGCTTTTAGACTCAGATTGTGGTACCCATTCTTTACTTAACACCTCTTATTTTTAATTTTCCATCATGAAAGCATCAGGGAGTCTGTTTGTGCAACAAACATTCTACATGCCTTAGAATAAATCAAACCAGTACTAACACCACTAGGGAGGGTTGTCTGAATCCTAATCAGGCATAACACACTCATTTCTACAGAGCTGTCCCTCCCTGGGGTCTTCTGCTATTCCTTCATATGTTTGAGAGTGAAAGGCTGTTTATAGCCCCGTTATAACATGTTTAGCATTAAATGTCAGGAAGCATCTGCTGGCATATTTCTCAGTAGGAGACTTCTAAATCCTGCAAGTGAGTTTGGGTAGCTGTCCTGAATATACATGGGAGTTCCCTCCACAGATTTAAGTCATGTCTTTGAAAGCAAGTTAAGGCTGCCTTATTGCAAATATCCCTCATAGAATAAGGTTCTCGGTAAATGGTCAGGCTGAATATTCAGCAGCAGACATTTTGTTCTTCCCTCACTGCAGTAGCATCCACTCTCTGGCCCATGTTGTAAGCACCACTGTGAGACTTCTATTGCTGTTATTTCTGACAAGTGTGAAGGCACACTCCCATGAAACACTGGTTTCAGTCATAATGCTGGTTTAAGGAGTTAACCTCTGCCTAATCCCAGCACCACAGTTCATCTGACATGGATTGTGACAGTGCAAGCCTTTGTGAGACCCTGTTTTGAACTCAGTGGCTGAAATGATGTATTTAAAAAAAAAAAAAAAAAGAAAAGAAAATTTGAAAGCCTTTGTGTCTGATTTGTCTGGCAATAACTTCAAGAAGACATAGCCAGAGCCCACGAGTTGTCACTACATTGAGCAGACATTGCTTTAATACCAGTGAGTTAGATCACAGATTCATAGAATGGTTTGGGTTGAAAGAGATCTTAAAGATCTCTCCTGCCAAGGGCAGGAATACCTTTCACTAGACCAGGTTGCTCAGAGCCCTATCCAGCCTGGTCTTGCACACTTCCAGGGATGGGCCATCCACAGCACCTGTACCTGAGCAACCTGTACCACAGCCTTACCACCCTCCCAGTAAAGAATTTCTTCTAATATGTAATATAAGCCCACTCTCTTTCAGTTTGAAGCCATTCTCCTTTGTCCCCCTTGTTACTATATGCCCTTGCAAAAAGTCTCTCCATCTTCCTTGTTGGCTCCCTTCAGCTAGTGGAAGGCCACAATTACGTCACCCTGAAGCCTTCTTTTTTCCAGGCTAAAAAACCCTCACTCTCTCAGCCTGTCTTCATAGCAAATGTGCTCCAGACCTCTGATCATCTTGGCAGCCTCCTGTCTGGGCTCACTCCAGCAGGTCCCTGTCCTTCCCATGCTGGGACCCCAGCTCTGGATGCAGAGCTCCAGGTGGGTCTCACCAGAGCAGAGCAGAGCAGAACAAAGGGGCAGAATTCCCTCCCTCCCCTGCTGCCCACAGGGCTCTGGATGCAGCCCAGGACATGTTTGGCTCTCTGGGCTGAGTGCCATGGCTGGGGCATGTCCAGCCTCTCACCCACAGCACTCCCAAGCCCTTCTGAGCAGGGCTGCTCTGGGTCTGTTCATGCCAGCCTGTGCTGATACCGAGGGTTGCCCTGACCCTACTTCAGGGCCTTGTACTTGGTTTTATCAAGCCTCATGATGTTCCCATGGACACAACCCTCAAGCTTGTCTAGGTCAAAGGGGGACATGGGACATCATGGGGGTTGCACCTTCTTCGACCTTCCTTTTCTGGTTAACATACCCGTAGAAGCCCTTCCTGCTTTTCTTTGTGTGCCTTGCCATGTTCAGGTCCAGCTTTGCCTTGGCCTTCCTTACCCCATAGCTGCAAAACCGTACTTTGTTTCCATACTCTTTACAGCTCACTGCCCTTGCTTCTACTGCCTGTGCATTTGCTTTCTCTTTAGTTTGACCAACAGTTCTCTACTCAGCCATGCTGGTCTCTTATCTTCCTTGCCTGACTTCATGCTCCTGGCCATTGCTAGCTCTTGTGTTTTATGGGAGATGTCCTTAGAGATCTGGTGGCTCTGTTCCAATCCCTTGTCCCTGTGAGCAGTGTCCCAGGGGATCTCTCTGAAAACCTGGAACTCTGCTTTCCTAAATTTCAGGAGCCTAACTTTACTCCTTACCTAACCACATCCCTCAGGACTAAAACTCCATCAATCAATGCATGGCCACTGTGGCCCAGGCTGCCTCCAGTCTTGATATCTCCAATTATCTTTTTTGCATTCAAGACCAACATATCCAGGATAAGATCTCCTCTGCTAGGGCTGCCTATTACCTCAAGAAGTTATCCTCCATTCCAGGAGTTTCCTGGATTGCCTACAGCTCCCTGTGCTACTTTCCCAGCAGATGCTGGGGAGGTTGAAGTCCCCCAGCGTGACTAAAGCCTACAAGTATGATACCTCCTGTAGCTGGAGCAAGAAGGCTTTGGCAACAGGCTTCCCTTGATCAGGGCCTGTAGTAAACACCGGCCACAAGATTCCCTTTGTTTCCTCGGTCCTTGATTCTTACCCACAAGCTTTCAACTTGCTCATGACTGTTCTTCAAAGACAGCCCTTCATGCCCATTCCGCCTCTTAATGCAGAGGGCAACCCCCTGCCTCTCTTTCCTGCCCTGTCCATTCTGAACAGTCCATAGCCATCCATAGTCGCACTCCAGTCATGGGATTTGTCCCACTAAGTTTCAGTAATGGCAACAAGCTCATCGTTTTCTAACACCACACTGGCTTCAACCTCCTCCTCTTGGTTGCCCAGGCTGTGAGCACTGGTGTAAAGGCATCTCATCTGATCTGCCAGCTGTGTCACCTTCCCAGGGCAACACCCCTTAATTCCTGTGAGATAATTTCCTGTTGTGTGAGTGGAATATCATAAGGAAAACAATCCAGTCACGATGCACCTTTTTTTTTTTTTTTTTTTTTTTTTTTTTTTTTTTTTTATCTCTGTTTNAAATCTGCTTCCAGTCTGTAGATGAGGGCAAAGGGGAGCTTCTGGGGTGGGTTTTGTGTTAAAGTGGATGTCCAATGAACCTGCCCTGATGGTTTGTAGGAACCTCTCTTTGATTGCAGGAAGTTCTGTGCCAAACTAGTCTGAGGTTTGATGTCCATAAATCAAAGTATTCAGTTCTCCTCTCACCCAACTTATACACATCCTGAAGACTCAGTTATGTATATCTGATGACCTGTATGGTCTTTGTGGCCTGCATGGCAAGACTAGTAAAGGAAGTAGGGATAGTCCTTGCCCAAAATGTTGAATGCAATCATGTGGTTGATGAATGCATCTGTGTTTCAGGACCTGTTCTTCCATTAGATTTTAACCTTCCTTTTGGATATGCAGAAGGGGAAAATCCAACTAACCCAAACCCAAACTGCTTCATCTGTCAGTTGAAGCAAAAAGTTTTAAATCTAACAGCAAAAAGCTGTTAGACAAACATTCCTAATAACAATTTTGAGTCAAAATTTGGAACATATTGGGAATTTATTCACCATAGATATGTTCAAAGAAACAATTTTCAGGCATTTATATACACTGTAACACCCAAGATTTTTTTATAGACATGCCCAATGTATTGCATCATGGTATAGGTCTTCAATTTCTTTTAATTACTACCAGAATATCTCATCTATCTTTGTTTAATGAATAACCCAAGTTTTATCCAGATAACAGTGCTTTATTAAATTTGCTGTCCTGGTTGGACCATTACCATTGATTAAGTTTTCTGAGGTGTACAAGCCTATAACGTGGGTCCCTTACTGCACCTGCAATGTATTAATCAAGTTTTCCGGGGTGTATACACCTTTGACTCCTTAGCTTTCTCTAGATATCTCTCTTGTTCAATGATGTCTAATTCACCTCTAGTTATATGATAACCATTAAACAGTTCTTTATTGAATTTTGTTATTCGGGTATTGATTAAGTTCTCTAAGGGCTATAGATCCACGGAGTTCCTTTCTGCAGGTGTAGTGAGGTAATTTCTCAGGGTTTTCTACTGACACTCAGCCAACTCAGATTTAAATCAAAACCAGCTAAAATCATGATCAATTCCTTAACTAATTAAACATGGTTGACTACAAATTTTTTTGAAGAATCACAAAACTTCTGGCTAACTAAGTTATAACTCCCTGTCACAGTGTGATTCTAAACTTTCTTATCCCAGGATGTCTGGTGTACTTATTGCTGGCAAGATGAGTGTCCATAAGAAATCACGAGAGGTCTGTCCATTGCCATGCCTCTTTCCCAGTGCATGACAGCTACAGGAGGAAGCCACAGCACAGTAGGATATTTCTAAGGCAGAAACTGAGGGTGAAGAAACCCCTTCAGTAGCTCTGAACAGGCACTGAATTCACAGAGCGTGAGATAAAGGGGTTATTGGTGCGACCCATAGACCACAAGATGGGAGAAAGCAGAAATGCTCCCAAAAACGTTGTATTTTGCAAAGGAGACAACAATTTTTAAAAAAACTGCTCTGGAAGAAATCTTCTGGAAAAGTGCTTAGTGTCATTAAGGGAAGAGCAGATCAAGTAAGCAGTTCTTGCAACACAGCTTTTTATCAGGCAGCAGCATGTCTTTCTTTTTCCCTTAAAAATTGCATCAGTCTTAAACAATAGTTTTTAAACTCCAAACGAAGGGAGTTCTCATGCTACAAAAACATTAATCTAAGGCTGTATTCTCAGCTTCAAATTGTTAACCATTGTTAATTAAGTTATTTTTACTTTACACAGTACAGACAGGAAAGAATTGTAATTTCATGTATCCTCCAAGACAAATTCTGAATGTTATGTAAAAGTATTCCTAGCACCTCACTGACTCATAGCTGTAGTGCTTGGAGGCAAAATGCTAACAGGAGGGGCTGTCATATTTCTACTGTACTCTGTGGCACCTTTCCCCTTAAGACCTTCTGTTTCAACAATAGTATCGAGCCAATACAATAACTGGAAAGTCAACAGAAAAAGAGCTTATTCATTTGTGCCCCACTGAAATGTGATTATTTCCATTTTGTGTGAGGAAAAAAGTATGTTTAACAGGACTTTGGGACAGCCTTTGCCTTTGTGACATGAAAGAGACTTAGAAATTCTGATGTTCTGAGGCATCAGTGGTGTGTCTCTAAATACCTTCTAGTTGGCAATGTCTCCTACTTGGTCTCTTGATGAAGTGAAAAATAACTATTCCCTTTTATGAATAAGGAAAGAGGAGCACAGCAGCATTTATTGACTCATCCAGGATCTGTCACACATGTGAGAGAGGGGATTGGAGTCTCATTTCAGTGTTGCTTGTGCTGTTTTCCTTCCTTCTTTAGGTCGTGTCCGCATCACCGTATTAGTCACAACCGTGGCCCATTATCTACTAGGAGATCTTTAAATAAAATTGTAAACTTTCACTGCTATGTTTGTAATCCCATCTGCTGCTCTGAAAGCCGAAGAATAGATTTAGTTTGAAAAAGGCTGCAGGGAACAGTGGTACTGATGAATCTCTTTTCATTAACCAAGAACAGAGAGAACAAAACCCCCAAGAGATAAGGTGGTTAAGAAGGTGTGAATTACATTTTAGAAAGGCTTCTACTTCAATAATTTAGCATATTGTGAAGACTGTTTTAAAAAAAAGTTTCTTTGAAAAAAATCTTTATCTATTTAAACCTGACACTAATTTGGAATTTTTCAGCCAGAAGGTGTCATTAAACTAAAAGTAGGTGGCAAAAAGACTTTAAAGGAGCAAATCAAAGCTTGTGAATTAGCACTGGAAGTTTGCATTATCAAACTGTAGGAAACTATTGCAATACTGGTGTCACAGATAAATATCATTACTTAGGACAATTTAATTTTATTGCAAGTTTTTATATCGCCCCCTGTCACCGCTTTACTTAGGTGGCTTTTTTAGATTAATTCTGTCTCAGATTTATCTTTGTAAATGTTTTATTTAGTCTGAAGAAGGCATTGAAACAATAAAACTGTGTTAAATGCTGAACCTACTTTGGTTTTTTCTCATAATCATGGAATCCAGAAACACGAATCAGGATCCTGTAGTACTTTGGTACTTGGCACCATAAACTCCCCAAACAAACAACTGTCCCACAGAATTTGCATGCATTTTATAGGTTCTTATGGGAGGCAGTGAAATGTCTGATCTGTAAGAAAGAATATATTTTGTGATTGAAATTCTCCGAGTGCTGTTCAAGAAGACAAGTCTGTTGACTGCCAAATGCTGAGCTCAAGGTCTCGCTGTTGCTTTAACTGCAGGCAGGGTGCTCCACCGGGGTTTTAGGTTGCATTTCTCTTAAATGAAATCCAGAGTCCTGCCTATGGCATATAAACCTTTGTAATACCTGGTGTCACACCCGAGTCCAACGATCACTCGGTTTTTATTTACTCAGTGCTACACGGTGCCACGTTCCACCCACAGCCTCGGGAACTTTGCCTTTCCCCTAGCAGTCCTTATCCAGGACAAGGAACACACCGAGACATCCTGTAACTGCTGGACCGCGTTCAGCGTGCCCCTGCACGGGCTTGGATGCTGGAAAGTGTGGCGTTCCCTCGCCAGCCGCACCTTCCAGCTGGGGAGAAGCCTGGCGTGCTTGGCGGGGGAACCATCCAGGACGTTCAACCCAAACTACAGCTCTCTGCATGGTGCTGAAAACAATCCCTTCTATTCGTCGTGAAAAACAGCTCCAGGTTGAACACAAGACACAGAATAGCAAGGTAGGACAATTTCTTTATTTCTTCTCCTAAGAGAAAAATGTAAAAACTTGCATAGAAGCTCAGATTTCGGCTTTTTTTTCCCTCTTTTTTTTTTTTCTTTTGCATACTGAATTATTACTCTATCTGTGAATGTTACTTATCAATAATGAGCCAGGTGTCAAAGTTTTCTGTTGGCAGTGCCAGCCCCAGTGTGTCAGCAACACTCGAGGCTAGCATAAACTGCGACCACTGCAGTGTGTGAGCTTTGGTAAAGCTCTCCAAAGTCCGTGGGAAAGGACATGCCCATTTTATTGGCTTTGGATCCAGGCCCCTCTTCTCTCTCTCTGTAAATTTCTTAAGGGAGAGCTAGGCTTTTTCTCTGTGAAAGCTGCTCTGAGTTGTCCTTATCATGATTTTTGGCAATTGCATATTAATTTAACAATAAAGAGATGAAACACATGGGAGAAAGCAGAAACGCTACCAAAAACGTGGGGGTCATGAAGGGGTTTGCGTTGGAACTGACTGTCTCCGGAGGAGATGTGCCCTCTCTCAAACTGGTAGATGGGCCAATTATCAAGTTGTTTTCTGGCGTCTGTGCTAGTTGATAAATGGGGTCACTGCCTTTAAAACTGGAGGGTATGAGACTGGGATGAAGCATTTGCACCACTGGTTTAAGACCCTTATATAGAAATCACAGCATTACGATTCTCCTTGACAGTCTTTTCTTAGCATAGTTATTTTCCTTTCATTAAGCCAGTATGTGACACTGCGAAGTCAACTCCTGGAGGAAACTCGTCCAGTGTATCTTCTGTCCTAGGGAGAAAAATCACCCCTTCCCCCCCAAATCCTCCCTTATCTGATATTTTACGTCCTCTGATGTTTCCTCACATCTGGCACTTTTTTGGCTCTCATCCCAGGAGTAAAACACTTTAACATGTATTGAAGGAGGATTTTCACCACAAAGCATTGCTCTTCTCTCTTTGCCTATGATTATTCAGGTATCCTGACACTGGCAAAAGAAGTCTCACAAAATCCAGAAGGAGTTTTTGCTAAATGAGGCCACGGGGGAAGGAACCTTTTTGTTTTAACGAAAGCAAACGTGCAGTGATACCTAGCTCTGCAAATATCAAATTACTTCAAAAACAGTATTGAAGCAAAGATTGGGCCCATATTATTGGTGATAAGAGGCATTCTCTTTATTTCTCTGCATTAACTTGATTGCAAAGCAACAGAGGAAGGTAACACTGCAATTCACAGTATTGAAGTAAATATTTACTAACTTTTCAGTGAATGGTTTATTATTCTAAGTGATAAAACCTCCCCGTGGATGTCTGTTTATGCGTGACTTACTGCACTTTAGCTTTGGTTCTAGGCATTAGCTTATTCATGACCTACACAGATTTTGCATTATTGAAAGTCACTATTGCAGGCTTAAGCAAAACAAAAGTCATTGGAAGGGAGGAAACAAAGGTGTAGGCTAATTTGCTGGTATCACAGTAAATCATGCTGTTTGGTGACAGTATACCTCTCTTCAAATCAGCCAGGAAACAACGCTCACAGTTTCACTGGGAATAGTTTGTCTCTATCAGAGAAGACAGATCCCTGGGTTATGACCAGGCAGTCGGCTGTCTGTGTTAGCAGGACACTCTGGACTCACCTTCCACACACTTAGATTGGCAGTGTTTAGTCTGGATAGCTGTCCAGCCCCTAACACTCATGAGTCAAGTCTGGGACCCATAAATGTTTGCATGTGCTCAGTGCTGGCAGCAGGAGGACCAGGATTAGGCTTTTGCACGTGTAGAGTGGTGTAGAGGTAAGGAAGAAAATCTACCTGAGTACCTGAGACTCACGCAGCAGGAAAAGTCAGAGGTAAGTTCTACTGTGTGTACATCTATACCTAATCGATATCTATATGTAAATATTTAAACGTGATTTTCATAATTTAAAGGTGGAATGTTCTGATTTTTGCCAGTGCTCCCAATGCCATACTCCAGTAAAGAGCGGTGAAAGGGTTGCAGACAGGGCTGTGATCCATAGATAAACAAGACTCCTTTCCCCTTCCCCTGACTCACTCCAAGGGCCTGGGCAGCTCCTTGTCTGCTTCCACAGGCGATTCACTGTTACTCCTTCAGCCATTACTTCCTTCCTGCTCCGTGGTTCTGGTGGGTCTGAGTTTACTGGGATGTGCAGCTACTGCAGGTTGCAGTTTCAGTGGGAATCTGGATTATCCTCATTTTTAACATTTAGACCTCCACTTGCTTTCCCCTGCCCTTCAGTAAGAGCTGCAGTGTGCAATTTATTCTCCTGTTGAATTGCGAAATGTTGCTAATACATTCACCACCTGACGTTTCAAACAAACAAGACTTTGATTACTTTCCCATCTTAAATGTACAGATTTGGCTTTACAATAGGTACAGGTGTGAGGGGAATCAGGACGATCGTTTTGCCTAATTTATGCATGTTTGCAGAAGAGTGATGTCTTGCATTCCAATTAGGATTGCTCTCCCTTGTCTTCTAGACCCCTCCACCCTTCGAGCCATGTCCTCTGAGTGTTTTTTTTCCCGAGGGCCCTGTCTTTACATTGGTTGGGATGGCTGTATCCTAAAGGATGTCCCCCTACAACCTTCAGGCAAAGGCAATGCCACGCAAACCGAAGTGCATCTCCTCCTGAGCTGCTGAATTTGTAGGAACTGTTATATGAGCATAAACTGAAATGGATGCTGATTTATATTTATTTGTGGGACTGCAAACCATGACTACTCCAATTAACACCGTCCCCAGCTCTACCTGCTGTAAGATCGATTGATGCCTCAATGCCTGTGTCAGACTTCTCGAGTACCTTTCAGAAAAATCCAGGCTCCACTGCCTGCAAACAAACACACAGGCATCCCACATTAAATTCACTGGTTTCCAGTGCTTTTCCTTAGTGCTATATCCACCAAGCAATTGTGTTTGTCTATTAATTTATTTCTAATTCTGGGGCTGTTTCCCTTCATCCTGGTTCACTCCTAAAGTGAATTCTTTTGCCTCCGCTGCCTTGCCTTCACAGCTCCCTAAGTGAATTCTTTTTTCTCTGACTCTTGTCCTTCATGTGATGTAAGAGCCTCCATGGAGGCCTTTTGTTTCGTTAACAAGCAAAAGACTTGAAACAAAAACCGAAACCCTGAAGAACTTAATTGTAGAACACTTGCAAGATCAGCTGCAGACTGAAACAAATTTCCAAGAAATCATTCATCCAAAAACTTTACACTGCATCAGATATTGATTAATGAAGCAACATACGCTTTGGTCTATTTAAATTTCATGCCTCACTGGCATGGTTGCCTTATGTCTCAGGCATTTTTGTGAGTCTCAAGGTATAGCTGTGTGAAGCACAATTTCACCACAAACTAGAGAGATTTCCCAGCTACAGCTGGACACCAGACACTACTTTTGACAGTGTTTGCCAGAGATTGTCATTCTCTGGATTGTCGCCAGTTTGATTTCTGATCAACCCTTGTTGCGAAGTTGTAATGCAGGTCAATTGGCCAGGCAAATGTGCTTTTCTTCATTTAGTTTACAAACAGCATTTTTCTCATCATTTTTTTTCTGTGCTAGTGTAAATATGCTCTTCCCAAATATGCTCTGCAAACTCACTTGGGACACTGCCTTGGACTATCCCCTTTGTGTTTAATGCTGTTTTTTTTCTTCTAGGGCCAAAATAGCAATCTGATTGTAGGACATATTTCAAGTCCTTGTCTGGTCAGACACCACCTGTAAAGCAGATGGCATTCAAAGAAACACTCAGACCTCTGTCTGACCTGTTTACATCCCTGTACCACTCTCATCCCCAGAGCTAAACCAATCTTGCTTTTCTAAGAGATATTATGACTTTCATTTACTGACACAAAGCATTTATTCTGATCTGATTACACCATCTTTAAAAAGCCTTTAGGGATTACATGTGTTTTCTAGCATTTGGCTTCACCTAGAGAACTTGGCCAGATTCTAACAGTCTTAGAAGACGTTTCTGCTTAACTCAAGCCCTGTGAATATTTGCTGTCAAACCAGCCTAAGCAGTTACATGGGCAGGTGGGCACTGGGGATACCAGCAGCCCAACGTGGGGCTGGGCCACAGGCAGAGCATTACAGAGCTCTGCCTTTGAGATGTGACACATCTGGGATGAGGAATATGTCCTTGCCAAGGACAAGGTTATAATCATAGAATCACAGAATGGTTTAGACTGGATGGGATGGTAAAATCATATATTTCAAGGCCCCCTACCATGGGCAGACACACCTTCCACCAGACCAGGTTGCTCACAGCCCCATCCAGCCTGGCTTTGAACGCTTGCAGGGATAGGACATCCATAGCTTCTCTGGGCACCCTGTGCCAGTGTCTTAACACCCTCACAGTAATAATTCTTCCTAATATTTAATCTAAACCTACTCTCTTTACACTTAAAGCCATCCCCACTTGTCCTATCACTGATAGCAATGATTTTGTCAAAAGTCCCTCTCCAGGATTCTTGTAGGTTCCAGTTACGTGTTAAAAGGCTGCTAAAAAAGTTAAAAATGCAGATCTGGAAATAATGGAACAGCACAAAAAGAACCTAAAATAACAAAACACACCCTGGAGATTTTGCTTAAGAGCACAGTTTCTCATTTTCTGCACTAATCTTCATGCAGGTTCCACCTCTTTCTGTTATTTTAAGCTGGGATATCCTGTGATTATCTAAAGATTATCTATTAACTTGTGGAGAGGAGGCACCAAATATGGTTGAGCTTTTATGTTTCAGTGCCACACCAACAAAAAGAGCCATGGGTTTTGTGGGTTATTTTAATTCGTTATTAAGAAAACTATCTCCTGACTAGGCATTTGGTGCTGCACGGGACTGCTGAAACCTTACTTCATTTCCTTTAGTCCCAGAGTTTTTGGTTACTTTTTTGTTGTTGCTGTGTATCTTCATTAGCGCATAACTGGATTGAGGCTGTGTGCCATTGCCTTCTGGAGATACACCAACTAAAGCTTGATCACTCTATCAGAAACAGGAAACATGGTCTCTTATGGGGCCCACAACTTATTTAACCTTTAAGCAGCACATGAAAATCAGAAGCAGTATGACAAATGGTAACTCTGGGAATAGGGTATTTAAATACCTGCCTCCCTTTTCATATATCTCCTTGTTTTTAAAGGGGTCTTCTGTGATACTGCATCATATCCCAACAGCAAAAATGGTAGTGATTAACCTCAAATTAATTACACACCCAACATCCTTGCACATTTCTCACTGGCTTAGCTGCTGCTCCCTTCTTTGGGTTCCCCTGAACTGCTGGGTGAGGAGCATGTCCTCCTTAACTCTGCCATCACATCCTGAGGGCCCCAGGCACCCATCAGGTTGCTCCTCCATAAAGCTGTTGAGGGATTCACGTGCACAACTTCTATCTCAGTTAATAGGAATTCACTGCCTAAACGCTGACTGTCCATGTGAATGGAGATGGGAATAATACAAGTCTTTGCTGTCAGCTGAGCAAGTGCAAAGTAACATGCACTTTTGCTAAATACCTGGAAAACAGATGCAGGAACAATATAACATAAATTAAACTTGCATTGAATAAAACAAAGGCTGGCAGTGCTGGGATCTGGCATGTGCTGTGGCCATGCTGGCAAAGCTGTGGATATATATGGCTTATTTACTGCCAAGGTGGTGCAGCAATTGAAGTGCAAACTGTTGATTAAAATGTCATGCAGATTTGTTGGGGAAATATCCAGGGAAATAAATTGTTTTGTGTTTATTTATGTCATATTATATTAGCACAGACATTTTAGATCTTTGGTTAATTACCTAAAGTTTGATGTTCCAGTGGGGAGCCAAGTTCTCTCTTGTCAATACATTAGGCTCCCTGGGCCTTATTTTCTATGATAGCTATTTTTTTCCAGACCATGCTTCTTTGCCACCAGGCAGGGGTTTCCTTTCTCTTCTCAAAATTCACAGTTCTGACAGGCCAAGAAACCAACTCAGTCCCAGTCATCAGCACTACAAGTAATTGTAGCACTACAGTATTATAGTCCTATGTGCTCACATACCCTTTTGAGATCATGGCTTGATGGAATGCTGGTCCTCCTGCACATCCCTAAAGTGAACATCAGTCAGTCATCCCCAAGGTGCTCTGACCTCTCTGAAGTGAGCCAGCTTACCATGATCTAGCCATCAAAAACTATAATAATATGTTAAAGACCGAATCATACAATTGTAGAATGATTTGGATTGAAGGGACCTTAAAGATCATCTTAGCTCCAACCCCCTGCCATGGACAGAATGCCTTCAACCAGTTCCATCTTCCACCACCTTCCATGACAGGTTAATCTAGCCAAGACTTGAACATGTAATTCAGTCAATAACACTAAAAAAAAAAAAAAAAATCATTTCATACTGTAAGTAATTTTGTGGCAGGCAGCAAGTTGCCTCCATATTTTTCCTGGCAGGATAGATATAATTGTAACCTGGAAAAGAGACTGTAGAGATATACATGCATACAATATGTTTAATTTGTAGTTATGGTTAAAATGCTTATGAGCATAATGGATGTGACATGCTATTTATAGGAATTTCCTCAGAACACCACTAAGTCTCTCATGGGATGGATAAAAATGATCTTTAGAGCAATATGTAATGAAACCATGAAGGACTTAAAGAAATAAATCCCAGATCTCTTGGCTGATGCTGCAGGTAATGCAGGAGCAATCTACTCCATGCAGATCCAGATTCCCATCCTTTCCGCATATACCTAGTGCATAAAAGGGTGGGAGACTGTGGGTTGGATTTCCTCTGTGTGTTCAATCTAGGGATCCCACTGAGGGGTATCCTTATTCCTCAATGGTTTGAGCTAGGTTTTTTGATGTGTGTCTGAGGAGTGGGCAAGTGTCACCATCTGAAGTGTCACCACACATGGCATATATGTTTGAGGCAGCTGCTGCCTTGCCAATAGCAGCCATGGGCCTTGTGCAACACCCTTGTTACAAAGGGCTTTCTAGTCAGAGGCTCTAACAAGCTGGGTAGTTGCTTTGTCCTCAGCTATTTTTTTTTTTTCTACTCACATTCCTGTGATTAGCTTTTCAGGAGCTCTCCCAAGCATCTCCTCTTTTCCACTGGTGATGGTTAGGAAATACGTGTTAAACGCAGTGTGGACACCTCTGGGGTTTGCTGCAGCAGCTGATTAATCCCCACACTTTGCCAGCACAGCTGGGCACTTGCAGTGTTGTGGGCAAAAGCAGAGACATGGATTTTTGTTCCAGGAATGTAGTACTGAGACAGGAGGATCTCCATCAGCTCCCGACAATATATTTGTCCATCAAATCACTCAGTTTCTCACAGGATCACAGAGGATATTTCAGGTACCCAGGAGACTTCTCTCCTTGCAACAGCATCTTCCCTATGAGAGCAGTGACATTTTTGGTGGGGAGGGAATTTTTAAACACAGGATCCTAAATCTAGTGGGAACTGGGCTCATAAATGAAGTAGCCTTGGGTCTTGTTCCCTGCAGAATTCATTTTCTTCTGCACTTTTTTCTGCTGTTCAGTGTAATCTGAGCATCTGAACTTGGGTTTTATTGACCAAAATGTTTTTTGGCTCTGCTCCATCTCCTAAGAGCTGCAAAGGTGACACCTGAGAGACATTATTTCAATTTCTATTTTAAGACATCAGATGGTATCACATTTGCAGGGATTGGTGCTCAGAAGCTGAGATCACTAGTTGCCAGAGCAAGTTGTTGCTGACCTTTTAAAGACAAGAGTCTGGGCCTTTTTTGATTTCTCATGATTTTCCTTAGCTGGCCACTGTTCACTAAGGGCTTGGAATAATGGACAAGGGGCGTTGGTGGAGAAAAGGCATCTCTAGGTACACACCCATCCTTCCCTGCTGAAGGTAAGTGGCACACCACCATATCCTGATCAGAATGACTCACGTTATTCCACATGCACTCACAGTTGCACACACACCATTTTCTGACCATTTCCATGTCGTGTGTACTGAGACAGCAGATTCTGGAGTAATTAGTGAAGTATGGGAATACTTCTGTATGAACTTGCAGTGCTAGAGCTGCACCTCAGATTATACCCAGAGAGATGGATGCATACAGGTAGGAATCCAGAGCATTCCTTCAAAATGGGATAATTTAGAATTCCTTGGAGGAGTGGTAAAATGTGTTGAGCAGAGTAGCTGCCAAAAGACAAGGACAGCCCTAGAACATCTTCACACTAGTTAGCCTTTTATGACTAGTGGGCATTGGGTAAGTGGAGGATTCAAAAGTGAAGGAGTATGGTATGGAGGAGGCTGCCTGGCTAGGAAGACAGCTTGTTAACTGGAAAAACTACAGATTTAACTTCTTCCCACCACTATGGATCATGGCAAGGGACTGCTGTCCTGTTGCATCTGTCCAGCTGAATCTCTGCCCAAGTCGTGCTGGCTTCAGGGGACACTCAGACACCCAGCATATGTGTACGCCCTTTATGTAGGAACTGAAATATCAACAAGGGCCACTGCAGGCAGCAGGGCTCCCTGGCATCTTTGGAAACCTGCAAAGGAGGATGCAAATCAGGTGGTGATTGGGAAGATGCTGTCTAGGGAATGAAGTGTAAGGCAAGGACAGGAGAACCCAGAGCTGAGTTCATAACCCTGAATCACTCCTGTTCTTCTGAGGGCTTCTATGTGTGTTAAGCTTCCCTGCATGAGCAGGCTCACTGGAGTCCACAAGAAAAGCATAGCTAAGGGGAAAAGTCATGGCCAATGTATGTGGGGTGGATTTCAGTGCCAAGATAAACCATAAACAACCTACTAAATTCTTAGTTATTTTATAGTCTAAATAAGACACAAGGCTGGGTGACTTTACAGTTGATTCCACTTGTGTGTCAAAAGAAGGAGACAAACTTAACTCTAGGAAGTAAGAAAATACCATGGCCGATCAAAATGGTAACAAGCAAATATAAAGACAGCAGCAAAGAAAGTAGTAGTGTGGAATGACTCATAATCAACTAACATATTAAAATGTCCTGAAGAAAAGGAGATGAAAGTTATAAGAATGAGGAAAACTCCAGAATGAGGAGGAATAAGAATGAGGTTTGGAGAACCTCATTTGGAGAATCAAATATATAGAAGGACCAAAATTAATCCTGATCCTTGTACTTTCGCTTGCAGGAAAAAAAAAGTGACACTTGGGCTGTTGTGGTTGAAATGAGATGTGGGTGGTGAGAAAATGAAAAATGGCTACTGCAGGGGGAATTTCTTCACCAGTTAGATGCTGTCAAAGTCATAATCATCTGAAAATGACCTGGATCTTCAGGAGATCAGTCCTATGTGCTACGGCCCATATTGGCTGTTTGTATGTGTTTAGGAAGCCAGTGAGCATTGTCTCAAATTGGTGTAGCTTGGACAATCCCTGAAGTCACAGCAAAGGTCACTAACTCTTGTTCTTCTCTCAGAAATTGGTTATGGTGCTAGAGTGTCCTCTTCATTGTCACTCTGTTCCTCAACCTTCATCACCAGCACTGGACCACTACCACTGCAGCTTCCAGAGCCCTCCATAACCTTCCTCTTGACTACAGAAGATTTCATTTTGTAGAAAATACTCTTTGGAAAGCCTTGACTCTTGTGTTACTATAATTAATCAGCTGATTAATGCATTCAAGTGGGTAGGTATGAAATTAATTTTAAGTGTTCCTGAATTTCCCTGTAGGAAAACTCCGAAGTTGAAGGAAAAAAAACAAACACAAATACACATAGAAATGTTAAAGTTTCTTGTGTTGTCACAAAACATGGAGATGTTCCTGGCAGGCATTACTGTGAACATGACTATGTAAAGAATATGGTGCTTTAAAAATAATTGCAATTTACAGGTATAGGGAAGCTAGAAATGGATTAAAGTTGTTGTTGCCCCAGTTTTGGTCTGGAGATTAGAGCAGCTGGCAGGGAAAATGGACAGGGGACTAGCATATAGGAAGGCACTGTATAGTGAGGGGCCCCACAGCCTGGGAAAAAAAAAAAAAAAGTGAATGTTTTGTTTGTTGAAGAAAAATGGGGAAATGGGGTGGGAAGGTTGGAAGGGTCACGAGAGTGGGGGGTTCTGGTAAGGACGGTCCCCATGACCACAGTGCGGTCAGACAGGTGTCCCAGAGGGCGAGGGAAGGTCACGCTCTTGGGATGAGCAAGCAGTTCGGCACCGAAGCAATCCTCTGGCTGGCTGGAGGAAGCTCTGTGGTTGAGTTATGCAATTGTACTCTATGAGGCTTTTCTCTGCAGAGCTTTTGCTACTCACAACTTCGGAAAGTGGGTGAGGTGGAGCCTTGGGATCAGCTTGTAGGACTGTGTCTCTGGGTTAAAGGAGTCCTGACCAACTCCAGTGTTACAGACACAGAGGGGCTGCTGCTTAAGAAATGGATCCCTTCCCAAGTTCATCCTTTTTGAAAGCAAATTGATATGTTGGACTCTTTCACTTGCTTTCTTTTTGAAAGCTTCCGCATCGGCAGGAGGTAGGTAAAGTGAGCAGCTGTTGCCTCTGGAGTTAATTGGGGTTCCCCAAGCCTAGATGCTGTGCTTTTCTGCTTTACTCTTTCACAGTTTGTAGTAGTGAAGCATTTTATTTTTAAGGGAGCTACTACACTCTCCTTCTTTACAGGAAACAAAATATTAAAAAAAAAGAAAAGGGGAGGAAAAAAATTGGCAAGGAGCCAAACCCAGTGACTGAAGTAAGAAGTAGGGAACTTGGAGGAAGTGTAGTTGCTGGGACATTGTATATCAGAGCGAGTCAGCGGTGGATTTTAAGGGTGTCAGAGAGGACACGCGATGCCCACTTCACAGCGCAGATAAGGTCTGCGTCCTTAGGTGAATGTCCTGGCGCTGCGACTGCGAGCGAAGCTGTCGCTCTTGGGAGGGGATAAAGCTGCGTGTAAATGAGAAGAGAGGAGTGTACCGGAGTGCTATGGAGGGCAGCAACTTTGTTGCTGTGACTTTTACAAGCCTTCTAGGGTAAGATTTAATGTTTTCCTTCCGCTCTCTTGTTTTACCTGACCCTGGGGGGGAGGGGGG
>WBMY01010053.1:90182-151096 GCA_013397315.1 Donacobius atricapilla | reverse complement strand
GGGTTTTTTTCAGACCCACGGATTTTGCGAAGCTCAATCAAAGCGCTGAGGGTTGAGCTTTTCCTACGGGCGAGCTGAGAGACGTCTGGGTAGAGTGAGCCGAGCTGTGCACGGTTCCAAGCAGCGGCGGCAGCGGGAGCAGCAGCAGCCGCCCGGGGAAGCTGCTATTGTTTGTTTCAGAGGGATCAGGCTGCGTTTCTCTTTGGGAACCCGCTCCGCCGCAGCTGTTGATCCGTAACTTGAGCGTCGTCGCAACTAACTTACCCAGAGGAGCTGAATGCAGTTTTTTGACTGCCATCCTGGCGTCACTTTAAAGAGTGTTTTAATGAAGACAGATGGAGGATGTTGGATCATTACTTTAAGACGTGGCAGATAACAGACTGAGCCTGTTTCCCAGCAATTACAGCTAATTGCATTGGCACGTTGGAGAGTAGGGGTGGAAAAGCAGAATTTCACGGGTTTCTGTATATATAGATTGGAATAGCACCAGAAAATAGCTGTAGGGCTGGCTCACCTTATCCAGAATGCCTCTTCAGGTATGGAAAAAGCAGGGAGGTTTCAGGGATACTTTCAAACTCTTTGCACCAAGTCAATAGATTCAAAACAGAGGCTACACTACTTTTGTAAATCTTGATGCCAGGAGTGACCATTTACAGTGCCCTTAAACTTACCCCAGGTTTTAATTTTGCCAAATCTGATTTCAGTCCTGAAAAAGAGTAGGTTTTGGATTCAAAATACACATTTTGGTTGTCCACCCTGCAGCTCACTTTCTGTGTTTGCAAAGCAGGGAGTGGTACAACACATGCTATTCCCTGGTTTGCTGTTGAGGTATTCAAACACAAAAGCATGTAAGGAGGGGAGGAGAAATGCAAATTGTAATGTATTTCAGTGCTGAAAGATGATTAGTACTAATTGCTTCTAATAGCTGAAATTTTTGTGTCTGCTTTTGGTAGGGAAAAGCAAATGCATTGTTCTCTTTGGAACCAAAATTTGACAAATTTGACTGAAACAGTTCATACAGCCGTAGTTCAAAGAGTCCCCTTGGCAAACACACTTTTGTGTGGCACATGGCAAGGTCAGTTTGTGCCAGGTATGCCAGGTCTTTAGGCTGCTCTTACCAGAGCCTTAGCAAACACTGCACTGTGATGTCCTTCTTTTGCAATACCTGTGTGTGAATGTGACCGTCCAGCTCCAGCATATGACATGTGGCAACAAAAACATGGATAAAATAGGGAGATTGAGGACCTGATGAATTTTAAATCCTTAGTATTTTCTCAGATGTGCCTCCAAATCCATGCGTAAAGTGATACATGTTCAAAATTTAGGGACTGAGATCTCTTATTTAACATTATTACTCCACCAAGAGCAATATGCAGTGAAAACAAAAAGTTTTCAACCTTTTTTGTCATGATGCTCAGTGCTTGGGATTTGTTTTCTCATATGTTGAGTTATTGGTTGGATATTTAGTACTTAAGCCTGAAAAATAATATAATTCTAAGATCAGTGGGTATTTGTGATCATTACATCATCTAAACACAAATTTAAAAACCCCAAACTTGTGTGCAAAAACTGACCTCATCTGAAAAGGTGAGTGGAGGCATGATAAGCTTTCTGAATTTGTACCGTGTTGTTTAAACTTTTTTGTGTGTATACATACCACAGAATATTTGGTGGCAAAACTGACTAGAGAAATCTTGTTATTCTGATTAATTTCCCTCATTTCTGGTCTTGTACTACAGCAGAATTCACTGCCCCCTCAGATCTGATACAACAACTGCTTGGACAGGAATTTCAGTCTGAAATACATCCTTTGATCTAGATTAAAATAACCTTTCCAAAATTATTGTATTTAACATGGACCATTTCACAGAGTCTGGGAATGAAGTGATAGGAGCAGAGGCACCAAGTATATTCTAGTTCATATTTATCATTGAATCTGATGTATCATATATCTTTGTCCAGAGAAATAGGGCCCAGAAACAAGACATGTTTTCCATCCACAACAGCTGCTCTGCACTCATCCAGGTTGTGCCATGTCATTTCTCATTTTGCCACCCAAGGTTGTGGTGGTGGGAAATGCCTCACTCCTCCTTTAGTTTGCAGTACAGCCCTCAGTGAACTTTTGCAAAGTCCACATGTTGTAGTTCATTGCAACTTACCCCTCATTCAGGAGGAGCTTTGCAGTTGTGTTCTCAAGCCAAACCACTGAATGGTGGAATGGTCTGGGTTGGAAGGGACCTTAAATAGCATCCTGTTCCAACTCCCCTGCCATGGGCAGGAATGCCTTTCACTAGAGTTGCTCAGAGCCCCATCCAGTCTGGCCTTCAAGTACTTCCAAGGATGGGGTACCCACAGCTTCTCTAGGCAGCCCGTGCCAGTGCCTCACCACCCTCACAGTAAAGAATTTCTTCCTAATATCTAATATAAGCCTACTGTCTTTCAGTTTGAAGACATTCACACTTGTCCTGGCATTACATGCCTTACCAAAAGTACCTCTCAAGCTCTCTTGTAGCCTAAGCGTTGAAATTTGCTCTAAGATCTCACCAAAGCCTTCCCTTCTCCAGGCTAAAAAAGCCCCCGCTCTCTCAGCCTGTCTTCACAGCAGAGGTGCTCCATCCCTCTGATCATCTTGGCAGCCTCCTGTCTGGGCTCACTCCAGCAGGTCCCTGTCCTTCCCATGCTGGGACCCCAGCTCTGGATGCAGAGCTCCAGGTGGGTCTCACCAGAGCAGAGCAGAGCAGAGGGGCAGAATCCCCTCCCTCCCCTGCTGCCCACGGGGCTCTGGATGCAGCCCAGGACACGTTTGGCTGGGCTGCATCCAGATGGACAGCTCATGTTGAGGTTCTCATCTACCAGCTCTGTCAACCCCTTCTCCTTTGGTGTACTTTCAAACCATTCTCTGTCCAGCCTGTACTTGGGATTGCCTTGACCCACTTCACTTCTGTCGCTCTTAAATAAGGCAGAATCTGGTTTGTGAGCAACATCATTTCCCTATTCAAGACTTGTCAAAGCAGCTTCTCATTGTGGATACTGAAATACCCAGAACCCTTGATCAAACTGTCAGTAGCCATTAAGCAGGTGGGTTGTCTTTGCAGACATGTAAGGAATGGAGAGCCCTGTAGGTATAAAAGTGTTCTGTGGTGAGAGCGGATTATTTATTTGTAGCTTATATCCCCAGTTCCCTGTAGGTGAAGAATAGGGAATTTGAACTTCAAATAATTTCTGCTATAGGTCCTGAAAATCTGGAGAAACAACAACAACATGTGTCCTGTTAAGCTGAGGAGTTAGACCTGTGTGAGTGCTCAAATACTCTGAACCCTAGTTGATTACTGAACAGTGCAGAGTACCTGGGGTAAAAGTAAATGAAGAAAATCCAAAAATAATCAAGTGGAAAATGGAACAATAACAGAGTCCAGAAGGGCTGACACAGACTGTGGAAAGCAACTAGAGGAGACTGAAGCAGCACTTCACTTTGTCTGACTATAGCTGGTGCCAGGGAAAATTAACACAAACAGGAAAATTCCTTTTTTCTGACTAGAGAATGTTTTTTGTGTGTTTATGGGTTTTTAATCAGTTCAGGAAAAGAAGGCTATGATATTGTCCTACCAGAACTTGAGAAGTACTTAATGCCACACAACAAATGAAATATGAGAAACTTTTTTCCCTAGTATTTTTTTTTCCCCTGGAAAGCATAAAGAGAAATTGAAACTGTAATTAAAAACAGATGTGAGAGGAGGAGGCTGATGACCCATCATTGCAAATTTGAAAGGGAAACTGAATCTCAGATTTAAAAAATACAAAAGTAAAGAAAACTGAACAGGTGCATGAATTTTGATTACACATGAAATCTGTGAGGGAAAAAATATCTTGAGGGAAGTTGTTCATAAATACAGGTGCAAAGATGTTGTACCATTCAGGTAGAATTGAGAGTCTAAAATAACCCAAGAAAAAAGGCCTGGGGCAGGAAGAGCAAAGGTCAGCCAAGAGAGCACATCTCTCTGCACAAACTGTGATAAGTGAGAAGACGGGAGCAGTACCTGTTGCTTCACCAAAGGGGACAACTTCACCATTACTTGCTTAGGTTTATTTTTACACTGGCAGCTGGTGGTCAATGAACTCTCAGACTGAAAACAGACACCTGGAATCATGACAGTGTATTGTCACAGAGGGGGTGTGAGCAGTCAGCCTTGCACGGAAGCTATAGCCCTTGTGAGAGTGGCTTTCCTCCGTAAAGAAGTATGGGGATTAAATGTGTCAATAACAAAGCAGTAAAGGAAGATATTTGCAATATTATGAAAATAAAGGGTACACCTCAATGCAATAGGGGTGTGTCCAGCTCTTAATGCTATCATCTGTGTGCGCATTGAATACTGACACATTTTCAAATTACACTGTGGTTTGGGCAAGTCAGGAACTGAGTTTTGCCTAGAGGATCAGGTCAGCTAGGGGAGGATTCATACATAACTCCCAGGAGTTAACTAAGTGAGCAGGTATGCCAAGGGTGGTGGAAATGTTACTGAAGAGGTAATTGGCACAAATGGATGTGGCAAAGTTATGTCCCATGTCTGCCCTAAAAGGCGAAGTTTTGTGGGAATTGGAAGCCTATAAGGATATTGTACTGGCCATGATGGTAACTTAAATTTACTGCTCAGTGAAGACGTTCAATGCATGCAATCCTGATTTAATGCACTTAGAAGCTGTGGGAATTACATGTTTTCCATATGAAAACATTGTATTGTTTCAATCTTCTTGTCATGCTGCAGTCCCACCAGAAACCAGGGTTCAAAGAATCACAGTAATTAACAAAAGCCATGTGTCACAGCTGAAGGAAGTTTCAGGTTTTTGTCTGGAAGATGTGAAAGTCTGTTGTTTGTTTCATGTTATTAATGCTGAAAGAAAGTTTATAACCACCTTCTCTTCTCTGCTCCCCCAAAAATATAAACATCCTTTTTTCACCCTCTGCTGAAATTATATGCCTTGTCAATTGAGAACACAGCTGGGAGCAGTTTGGTAGCTGGGGATTGTTTTTCTAAAATGTTTGGAAAATACAAGAAGATCCTGGGTTCATATGGATCATGTAATCATCAATATGATGATAATAACCAGTTAACCTTTTGCATCTTTGTGCTGACCGTGAACAGTGACTTTTGTTTTTCTAAAATGTTTTGCAAATACAGCAACATCCAGAGTTCATATGGATCATATAATCATCAATATTCCGATTACAACCAGTCAACATTTTGCATCCGCATGCTGCCAGGATTACCAGATTAGTGATTATGAGATCTGTGGCTCCTGGTGCTTTAGGAAATCTGAGGTCTTTACCTCTATGTGTGTGGGGAGTGTCTCACTCTTCCCACCATCTTATGGGGAGCTCTCTGTTCTAGTTAGTAGGGTTTTGTAAGACATAATAGTAATTCTAAAATGTGGAAGAAATATGTTGAAAGTGATAGACGGAGGTCAGGGATGGAAAGTTTGGTCAGCAGGGTCAAGAAAGCTTTAGGTTGTAACATTGCATATTTTAACTTGAAGTGGTTTGGCTTCATGGGCAGAGAAATTCTGGCAAGATGTGGTACCGAAGCATTTGTCATGATGAGCAGAAACAATTGGTTGAGTGAATAGAGAAAGGACATTTTCCAAATAGAGTGGGCACAGAGAGGCTCCCAAACCCCTCACTGAATTCAGATTCATGCAACTGCAGCTACTAAATACAGCTTTGCTAAAGCATCTGGAGCAGAAGTTTGAGGTAGGCAAGGACTGTAGAGTTTTCCTTAAAGTTCACCTTTATTTTCTGCAAAGACATGAAACCCAAGCTTGCACTGGTAGTGTTGTATCAGGATTGCATTTGGAACATGGCATAGACTGTGTTTTCATGTGTGTGTTCCCAAAATATGACATATTTGCTATTCTTGTCTCCTTAGGCACCCTTGCTCTGCACAAATAGCATAGGATAAAGTGTAAAATGACATTCTGTTACCTAGAAGACTTGTTCTAGATAGACTTGTGACTCTTAAGTGTCTCATCTTGCCTCACTGACTACTTAAGCAACTGGTAGTGTTCCTGTTGATTCAGGCTCCTGGTCACAGAGCAATGCCAACTTTTCTCATGTTCACAGATCCTCTAGGTTGTCGGCACCAATATCACGTTCATATCCTTTAAATAAACTTGTCTGATGATCGGGACACTGAAAATTTCTCTACCAGCCAGTTTTGATGTGATTTTTTTTTTTAATGCTCAGTTCCTCTGCCTATCAGAATATATTCAAGGCCTTAAATGCATTTCTGGTGCCCGGCCTTAGCTTCTGGGCCGGGTAGTTTGCAGCCAGCTGGGGAGAAATTTTATTCTACTCTGCCCCAAACATGCAGGATGACCAGCAATGGACAACAGTGTGAGCCAGCACGTGTTTGAGTAGAGGCGGATTTACAGGAAACCAGTGCTTCCCTCTGTTTCCTCCTCTTCAAGGAGGCTGCTCTTGCTCTGTGTAGACATGCAGCTCCTCTGTACCTTAAGTACAAGCTCTGGGTGTGTATTTCTCATTTTCATATAGCACCAATGTAGTGGGAATGTCCTTTTCAGTCTCTCTTCCACTGGTCCCTTCTTTGTGCCATATCAGGAGATGAATTGATCAGCATGTCCAAGGTAAGGTAGCCCACTGATGCACTGCAACCTGAAAACCTAAGATTGTTTTATATTTTAATGCATTCTAGGTGATAAACTGGCTGTTGGCCGCAGTGCTTAGGAGTTTGTTTCCCCCATTTATTTGGCATAGAATTACATGTATGTGCTGCTGTATGTGTTGTGAATTGCCTTCTCTTTTCTCTTGCAGAAGTTCCATGGAGTCGGACTAAAATAAAGTTTTGGGATGTCTCTATTTGGATTAAGATTTGGAAAGAAGAAATTGAAAGGTGAGTGTGGTCTGGTAATGCCATTGTCATGGGAGCAAAGGAAGGTAAATATAGCATACATTCAAGTCCTTGAGCTCCAGTTTGGGAGCATGTCTAGCCCAGAGCAGGTAGGGGAAGGTACACTTTCTTTCCTTTTCCTGCATTTCCTGCCTTGGAGGAGTGCTGTGGAGTGGGTACCAGTAAACGGGAGCATATCTGCAACAGGACCAGCTACAGAGTTTGTGCGCTGTCATGACACATGACTGCCTTGGGGAAGTTGGGTTTTGGTGGTTGTTTTAAAACAGGAATCCTTTGTGGGTGTGGGTGGATGAGCAACGCACAGTGCAAAGGTCCGATGCAGTCTTTGGATGATGAAATGTACTGGTGCATCTCAAATTCTGTGCTCAGTTTTGAGCCTCTCAAACGAAAGACTTCTGAGGCGCTGGAGCGTGTCCAGAGAAGGGAAAAGAAGCTGGTGAAGTGTCTACAACAAAGGTTTTATAAGGAGCTGCTGAAGGAGCTCTTGTTTTTTTCTACCTGTAGGAAAGGAGGCTCAGGGGAGACCTTATGGTTTTCTAAAACTACCTGAAAGGAAGCTGTAGTTAGACAGGGGTCAGTCTCTTCTCCCAGGTAAGCAACAGAACAAGAAGAAATGGTCTCGATACACCAGGGGGAAGTCTAGATTGGCTATTAGGAAAAATTTCTTCACAGAAAGGGTTGTCAAGCATTGGAACAGGCTGCCTATGGCATTGGTGGAGTCACTATCTCTGGAACTGTTTAACAGATGCGCAGATGTGGCATTTAGGGACATGGTTTAGTGATGGAGTTGGCAGTGCTGGGTAAACAGTTGGATTTGCTGATCTTGGAGGTCCTTTCCAATCTAAACAATTGTATGATTCTATTTTATGATGGCAATGGCCCAGATATTCCCTCCAATTAGAAACAGGAGAAAGAGTAAATTAGAGACATGCACCCTGAGAGCACATGTGCGTGCACCCGAAGAGATGCAGTGTGCAGTCTCCGGTCAGGGATCCAGGTCTGCAGACATGGTGAAGTGGGAAAATCTCTAGCCTTTCCTTTCAGGGTGTTCCTCTCTGTATTTGATGAAGTTGGAATTACTGCCCTACTCGTATTTTGACAAGAAATTATTTTCCAACCTCTCTGAGCTCAGAGGACTGAACAGCTTTTTCCCAGGGGTTTATTTTTGCAATTGTGCTGCTATTTCCCCTTCCTGGACCAGGGCAGACAGTGAGCCCTAGTGTTAAGACGGGAGCATCCGTTTGCTTCTCTGACAGTCCCAGGGGAGGATGTTGTGATTGCTGCCAGGGAAGGATCTCTGCCAACCCCAGATCTTTTTTACCCCATTTTAGCTTTGCAGATGAGGGAGCACAAGTTTGTCTATGAGCCATCATCCACTCAGGGCACCTCCACTCATAAAGCAGTAGCTATTCAGAGTATTAAAAATATTCTGTTGCTATATTAGGAAAGTGGTGTGTTTTGCCTGGGCCTGGGCCTGGGTTTTAGCCAGGAAATGTACAGCCCCCCTGCCCTCAACCAAGTATTCAAGAAACTCAGATCCTCCTAGATATAAACCCTGTATTTTATTGGGAATAATAATTTCTTTTCACATCTGGTCATCAGTTCAAAACCAATGAAGGCAAACTGGAAAAAAATCAGAGGAAGAAGGAAGCAGAGGAATGAGGAGCTTCCATCAGGGAATGAGGAGCTTCCATAACAGGAAGCTGTAAGTGTTTTCTCCTCCTCTTGTGTTTTTAATTATTTTGCCTTGCAGCCCTAAAGCTATGATTGCTCCTTGCAAACATTAATCTAGGTGTGAATGCCAGTGTTGAAGTGCTATTTTAATCCAAGAGTTTATAAGCATTAGTGTTTGTAGAAGTCCAAAAGACGATGCTGCCTGAGAGCAGGCAAGGCCCTCCCACGGGGATCATCCCATGTGCTCATCTTGGAGGGGCAGTACTGCTTATTGAAAGACCAAATCTCTGTTCCCAGACCAAAGCTGGATGACATTTAACCTTGCTGAAGAGCCATGCTCATGATACGACTTTTATTGGAGGGAATGGATTACCTCAGGCATCAGCTGCTGGACCTGGGATCAGGATTGCTCCATGAGATCCAGCTTTTCTCCCCAGCAAGACATGGTTTCCACATGAGCTGAGGTGAAGGTGAAATATGATAGGTGTAGTTTAAGAGGACAGGTTACATGGTCTTAAGTTACTTGGAGATAAGGGTTGGCTTTTTATAGTCTCAAGGTCTTTATAGAAGTTATCAGGAGTGTAACTAAAACACAGCTTATGCTGACATACAAAGATGCCTGGAGGAAACTGGTTGCTGGATAATGTTAGTGAAGCTGTTCCAGCTGAAGCAGCGAAGTACACCTCTTAGATAAGCAGCAGAGGTGTTTCCATGGAAAAGGTGGCTGCGATCTTTTACACTGAGGTTTAACCTACAGCGAACATGAGTGGAACAGAGAGGAAGGGGGGCACTTCTAGTTCAAGTGTGTGGAAGGTTGGAGATCTCTGATAATTGTGGAATATCTCTGTTCACTGGCTTCGTCTCATGGCAGTTTAGTTCAGAATTGGAGCTTCATACCTCAAGGACAGGGACAGGCAGGTACTGTCCATGAAAAAAATGGGAATAGAGAGCAGGGAGAATTTATGTACACAGCTGGAAGAGCAGTCATTGCTGCAGTTTTGTCTTCACAAGCTAAGCCTCAGGGCACTGTGAGAGGACGAAGAAGGTTATAAATTGAGCTTGGACTTTTGGAAAGCTCCATGGGGTTTTCCTTATTGCTGCTCACCAAGGCAGCTGGGCCTGGAGCAGTCAGACTCTGGGCAGAGCTTGGTAGCTCCTGAAGAAGGCAGCCCATGACTGGCACTATGGCCCATCAAGCTCAGCTGCCTTCTGGGATCCCCATTCTGATCCAACAGGAAATGTCTCACCACAATAGACATTGAGTATGAAAAATGTATTTATTTTTACATAATTTCCCATGAGGGAAAAAACTGTGGATTGAAAAACTTCTCAAAGTTTGTTTCAGAGCTGTATTTATTTTTATGATTTTTTCCATGATTTCCTATCAGTGTGCTGTTATTAACGACATGTGCAATTGTGTTAGGCTGTGGTATTTACCAGCATGTCTAGGAGATACTGTTTTCTAGTAAAGGAAATTATATGTGCCAGCCAGTCACTATTGGACTAGTTTTCAAAACAAAAACAAAAGACTATTTCAGCTGCTTTTTTGGCATGCTAATATCATTCAAAATATTGTAAACTACTACCAGACATAAAACCAGGACACAGAGTGGTATAAAATTCTAAACCTACTGAGGGGGGGGAGGGGGCGGCGGTGGTGTGTGGAATCAATTTTTCAAGATGAGGACAAGACAATTTCTACTGCTTATATATTTGAAAAATGTATACTTCATTCTGAAGTGGACTGAAACAAATATGAAAAGACATAGATGCTTCTTGAGAATTTATTTGTTGCCAGGCATTTTTGAGACATGATGAGTTTCCACCTCTGCCCAGAGTGAGGGCAGGTGGCTGAGACATTACCAAGTTAGGAAAGGAAGGAAAACCAGAACGGGTATTATTGCAGGAGATGGGAAAAGGGAGAGGTGAGTCAGCCTATGTCCCTTCCTAGAAAAACCTAAATGGGAATATTTTCAGGTTTAAGCTTATCCTATACTTCTTCCACTTGTGTCCCAAGAGTGCTATTTGACCACAAGTGTTGTACATACTGGCCAAATCTGGGGCATCCTTTCGGAGCTGTCTTTCCTTCTTTTCTCTTTTCTTATAGTGATAATATAAAATGCTGCTTTAAGAAAAGGGCAGGGTCTACCACTGAAGTTTATGTTGTTATTAAAGTTTACTAGACCTGAGGCAGAAATATTTCACTCTCATGGTTTTTTATTTCAGACCTTTCATCTGCTGTATGAAAATGGAGGAGGTCAGTACATCACCAAAGCAGGTGATTCCAGTTAGCAAAATAATTTGGCTTTCTATGCCAGGGATATATGGAATGTTTTACCAGTGTGAGAAATTCCACTATGTGTGGTATTTGTTTGATGCTTAGCAGGAGGCTTAGGTCAGTACCTATGAACAAAGACACAGTCCAGCACCGCGAAAGTGTATTGCATTTTATTTCTTCAGAAGGAAGGAGGATTCTTGGTTTTTTGAGGCAAAAGGACATAATAAATATATTTATTTAATAATGGAGGGACAGGAAGGAAGAAAGAGTGCTAAACCCATTGATCATGACCTGTAAGGTCATGATGCATGCTTTTTCTTAATTAAATGCTTCACACTCAGCACAGTCTACTCCATTTCTGAGATGAAAATGCATGTGATTGCCAGCATAAATCCTCTCCAACCAGGGCAACCAGAGGGTCTCCACAGAAGAGGGGAGCATCTGTACATTACAAATGTGTGGGTTTGTAGCATGGAGCCCAGGAGAGCCCCTCCTATGAGTCAATAAAGAAACAGATTTGTTTGCCAGGCAGCTGAACATATTCCTGCTCCAAGCTGGGCTTGGCTCTGACCTCCCTCTCCCACTGGTTTCTCACTGCTGCTGCTGCCCCAGCCACGCTCGCTGAACCCTGCCAGGCCCTGGCTGCATTTCAGGGCAGGGATGGGCTTTGGTTTCGTGCTGCAGAGCAGCAGGTGTGCAGCACTGGTCAGGTTACAGCCTGAGGGTGACACTCAGGTACTGATGGTCCGACAAATGTCTGCATCACAGACTGGCTGTGAAATATAGCTATTTAACCACTATGACCCTCAGACCTGCCGTGTGGGTTTTTGCTTCACCCATCCATCCATCCTCTGGTCCATATGAGATGATGAACTTTATGTGTAAAGATCCCTGTGCTTTTGTTTTGGATGAAGTTCACTTGTTTCAGGTCTGATCCCAGCACGGCACTGCTGTTAAGAATGTGAAATTCTTTGTATCAGTGCTGTAAGGAATAATCCCATTCTCTTCCCCTGAGTGACAGGGACCCTACCTAGATAGAGCACCTGCAAATCAAGACACTTGATGCATGGTTCTTTTACCCCATATGATTGAAAAAAGGGGCAATTATTGCTTTAAGGAGATTTTAGCTGCTAGCTTGTATAATAGCCTCCTAGGAGAAAAAGATTTTGGCTGCCTAACACACTATATTGAAGACTTGCCCTCTCCCATGGAGTTGCCTTTCAGTGGAGACTGTAATTCTCAGGTTTTTTGAGGGGAGGATGGAGGTACTGACTCACTATGTCAGTTTTCAATCTCTTATGCATGTAGAGGAGCAATCCAGCAAAGACCAGAAAACAGGGCCAGGATTTGTCTGCCTGTTAAGAGATGGCTGATCTCCTGGATGCTGGGTGTGAGGTGGCCATCGTTGAGAGCTGATACCAAAAGCTAGGCCACATGGTGATGATGAGATGCCCAAAAGTAGAGACAACAAAAGTTAGGAGGGATATGGAACACGGAGAAGGTAGCAGGAGACACAGTGTGAGGTAGGTGACTAGAGGGGTCTTCTGAGATTGCTTATAGCTTGTTGCAGAAGAGACCTGAATTACAGTCCCAGTAGGGTCAGTCGCCTTGGAACCAGAACAATCTGTTACAGCTTTCACAACTTGGTAAGGGTAATAGTTTTCCTAAGAACCACTCTGTAAGGGAAGCTGGGGAAATAAGTCCAGCTCCTGGATGCCACTATTTGTAGCTAGTCCAGGGCAGAGTTTTTGCTCTTGAGGTCACTTGTTTAAAAGCTGGAGGAGAGGTTCTTTTTTTGACAGAGTTTATGCTGTCTCTGTTCTGTTGTCAGGGTTTGTTACGTAGGCAGTCTTCTAACTGGGCTGTGTTCATTTCGTGCCCAGTTGGTATAGGACTTGGCAAAACCAGGCAGATCATAACCTCCCATTTCTTGCAACCACAAGACCCAATATCTACAAAACTTTTCCAGTACCCTGGTGAAAGCAATTCTCTTGGCATATGCTCCTTAGCATAAACCAGAAACGAATTTCCAGGCTGTCTGACCAGACCTTGAATCTAACCTTTTGCAGGACTTTTCCATGCAGCAGTCCTAAAGTAAGAAAGCTAGTGGGCTGGCCAGTTACATTTATAGCTGATTTTTTGGCATGGGTTTAATTTTATTAAATACAGATGTTATTCTGAGGTTTAGCTTCTAAAACTGTCTGCCTGAGAAAACAGGCACTTTCCCAGTGACTTGGTCTCAGTGGTTAGACCGAGAACTGGGCACTAAGCCATATTTATGTACGCCGAGTTTCCACTGATGAATAATTTAAAATAGTTTTCAGTGGCAGTGAAATGATAACTTGGAGCACAAATACCATTCCTTCTTTCCAGTGAATGCAATATGCAGAAGCAGAACATTTGACTTACTTAGAGATATATTAAAAAGTTTCAAGAAATGAAAAACTTCTCATCTGATATCCGTACAGCTTCCCCCTCCCTTTTTCCTCATTGCTTTCACAATCAACAGGGCATGATAAGACACGCATGCTTGGATCTACAGCCAAAAACCCCTGACTTATGGTTTCCAGGCAAAGCTGGCGTAATGCTTGACTTTTCTTAATTTTTTGTTTATTATGATCATCCAAGACTCTTCATTTCTGTCCAGACTGTTCCAGAAACAAATGAGAATTGTGTGGTCTATCATGGTTGAGAACTGCTGGATTAGGAGGCACAGCAGTAGGACCTCACAGTCCTTAGTTGGTAAAAGCCACTGAGGCTATGTTGCCTTGTGCATGTGATCAGAGTGCTTCTCCTTTGGTGTAGCCAGAGGACAGGAAGTTCTCCTTGCTGACGCTGTTGGATGCCGCTCCCTGTGAAAGTTATTGTGTTTTTTTCTTGATTTAGCCAAAGGTATTGGCTTTTACTCAGCAGGAAAGATTAAATTCTTGCCATTAGAAATTAGCCTCATATTTCGGCCTTTAGGGACACTGCCTCTGAGAGAGATGGATGGCTATGGCAACCAAAGGCTCCATTCAGTTTTGAACCAGATTCACAGTTACCTGTGGCCTTAAGAAAGGGTTATCACAGAAAACCTGCCCTTAGGTGCCATATGGGAGTGCAGTGCCTTGATTCTCATTTCTCTTCCATGTCCCACTGCCTCATGTTTCTGTGCCATCCCAGAGACATTTGCTGCCATTAATGTTTCTCACTTAAAAGCCATTTGGTGAATGCATCTCCCACTGTTCCGAGAGGCTCCTTTTCTCACTGGGGCACATACATGTGTCAGCTTTTTTCTAAGAGCCTTTGAGACTCTTGAGTTCAAATCCATGTGTCAAGTGCCTCTTCGTTGACTGCAAAGACCCTGTGGGCAACCTGAGAAAGGGGAAGGCTTCTTGCTCCCCCGGTGTGCCCTGGGAAGAGCAAGGGAGCACAGGGCATGTTCAACTGTTGCCTGCAGCACTTGGATTTCTGTTTCTGCATACAAAACAGAAAGCCACTGAGAACTTCAGAAACTGCCATGTGACACCAAGGCTCTGTCATTGCTTTGTCATCTATTCCTATTTACATTAACACCATTTATCTTTTCTGTGGCATTTCTTCCAGGACTAGACTTGGAGCCCCTGAGGAGGGTATAGGGGTAGCACTTACTGTATGGCAGGAAACAGGAGAGTATTGGGAAGTTCTGTTTTTAACAAATAGCTTTATCTTTCATCAGCTTTGAGAATACTGGTTGCTCTCAGGAAAATTCCTGAAGGAGCACACAACAAAATAGTTGAAACCCAGCAAGTCTGGACCTCTTGAGCTCTGCTTCTGTTTTCCTCTGGGACACCAGAGAAGTGACTCTGATCTCTTGGTACATTGTTATCCCTATTGTGAAGATGAGAAATATTTGTCTGAGGAAAGCAGTGAAGGACTTAGCACTTAAAAGGTATTGAATGAAGCCGCTGTGGTTGGTCTGAATCATCCATTTGGGGCAGATGGCAGCCGACTTCAAAATGACTGATACTGTTAGATGTGCCTGAAGAAGTAGAAAAGCACATTTGCCACCTAACATAACTTTACATTAGTGATTAGAGAGCTTGATGAAAAGAGCCTACAGACAAAGACCTAAACATGGTGATCTGAAAAGGGGCTTAAAAATTAGGGATACTGTGCATTTACAGGGTCATTGAAGGAAAAGGAGGAAGGCTAGCACGTCAATGCACTGAACAGCTTAGACACTTGCTAATGCAAGAGTGAACAAACAGGAAGAACTAGATGTCTTAACACATCGTTTATTAGGTGTAACAGACACGTGCTGTGATAATTCATGAGGCTGGAATATTAATATAAAAAAATAAAACTAACTCTGTAGGGTTACAGAAGTTTTTGTTCTATGACTGCATGGTCTGAAATGCAGCTTGAAGAAAGAGATGAGCAAACTGCACATCTCTCAGTAACGCTACAAGGTAATGAACAAAGCCACAGGAAACCAAGAAGGGCAGTCTTCTGTGGAAAAAAAAAAAGAAAATATAGTTTTCTGAGAGGCAAGACATGGTGGTAAATGAAGAATTCTATCTATCCAGAGGCAGAGTTGGAGGGAAGTGTAGAGGAATACAACCTACTCAGCTGGCACAGAGTTTTGGTGCAGAGGTGGGTAATTTTTTGGAGAGGACAGGAGGTTGTTTCAGAGTGATTCCCTCCAAAATGGAGGGAATGGAAGGAGTTGGCTGGTCCTCTGAAAGCTGGAGGGGGTGTAAACAGGAATAGTTATGAAATGATGTAATGATACTTAGGGAAAAGTGACAGTATTGTATTGTTTAACATTGACTTCAAGAAGGAAATCTTCAATAAATATGAAGAACTAATAGCTGAGACCCCATGGGAAGGAATCCTGGGGTGGAGAGGGAATTAGAGCTGTTGTTTCCTTAAATAATTGATATTAAGGGGATATATATTATTAATTGATATTAAGGGCACATCTATTATTAATTGATATTAAGGGCACACGTATAAGTTATCACCTTTCAGAGAAAGGCTCAGAAGGATGACTGAAATGATGAAATCAGAAGCTCCCCATTTGCTTCAGACAAAGGAAGGACACCTCTAGAAGGTGCAAAACATTTTGTTTAATCCAGCACAAACAGCATGCAAAGGCACAAAGTGAGAAAAGGCTGTCAAGGACATTAAGTTGTTCTGTAAGAGTTGGGGTCTCTGGGGAGGCTCACTGGAAAAAGCCTAGCAAAGAAAGCTAAGAAATCAGAGGGGTTTGGGGCTTTTTTTCCTTTCTTTTTTTTTTTTTTCCCTTTCACCTTTTTTTTTTCTTTTCTCCTTTCTTTTTTTCTCTAGACATCTAACATAACACTTGCCAAAAGCAGAGGAGAAAGGGGTAGGTTTTGGGCTGAAATAGAGAAAGAATGGGTTGACTGGGTAAGATAAAGCATACCCTGGAGCAGTTCTGCCTTTGAGAGTCTGGCTCACAGGCAGGCAAAGTTCAGAAGACTGGGAAGAGAGCAAGCACAGCTTCCTATCTTGAAACAGGGAAAAAAAGAAAAGATAAGCAATTATACATGTATTGGTTTCACTTGAGTAAAGGTTAAAACAATATAGCAAACCACTTCAAAGTAACTAGGAGTGTATGTGTGGGGAAGAGATGATCAACAGTCAGCAGTCCCGAGAAACTGCATCAAACCAAAATTAACTCTGTTTTAGTGGTAGCTGGAGGGCTATTGAAAAAGCCTCAGATAGCTGCCACGTGTCTTGACTGTCACTTGTGGCATTTTTACAAATAAACTGGAGATACATGCTTGAGATAAAAGCCCAGTGAGTGCCAGATTTTTCAGAAAAAAAAGGACATTAATAATATTAATGATATTGATGACTGATTAGGAAACTTGAAAGATTCATGAGGGGTATATCCCATCCTGAGTTCTGGTATTCAGTATTTTCTTCTACATCTTGACAGAATAAAGAACACACTTAGTACATCTGTGAATGGCACCACGGTGGCAGGAGCTGTAAGTACACTGAAAGATAGGATTAGAATTGACTAGTGGGAGAAATAGTCTCAAATAATTTGGATGCAGTTCAGCAAGGACAAATGAAAGATTTGTATTGCCTGATGAGGCATCTGGCTCTGCCAGAAAGGATCTGCCAAAATGGATCATACTCTGGGAAGCCATCCTCTGTGTGCTGGTGGTGCATAAGGATATTACTTTAAATTACTCCTGGGTGAATTCTCATGCATGATATGCATTGTCTGCAAGGAAAGATGCATGTCCCTTGTGCCCTGGTCAGCTTTGGTAAGGTCTCATCTGTGAACCATGGCCTATTTTGGGCATTGATCCAGAATGGGCTGAACCAGCTGGGAAGCCCACAGGAGAGCACCAAGAGTGATGCTCCTACTGATGGATTAATGCATAAGAAGTGACTGTAGAAACGGGCGCTGCTTACCCTTGGGAAGGCTAGCATAAGGCATAACAGCCTTCAGTATGCAGTGAACTTGGAATTACAGAATTGTAGAATCCCTGCACAGAACAGCTCCCAGAACGACACCTTGTGCCTGAGAACATTGTCCAAATGCTTCTTGAACTCTATCAGGCTTGCTGCTGTGACCACTTCCCTGGGGAGCTGTTGCAGCACCCAACAACCTTCTGAGTGAAGAACCTTTTCCTGATATCCAACCTAAACTTTCTCTGACACAACTTCAGGCCATTCCCTTGGGTCCTGTCACTGGGCACCCACAGATGAGATCAGTGCCTGCCCCTCATCTTCTCCTCCTGAAGAAATTGTAGACAGCAAGGGTCTCCCCTCAGTCTACTCCTCTCCCAGCTGAACAGACCTCAGTTGTTCCTCATATGGCTTCCCCTCCAGTCCCTTCACCATCCACATGACCCTCCCTTGGTCTCTTTCTAATAGCTTTTATACCTTTTGTATACTGCAGTGCCCAAAACTGCACACAGAACTCAAGGTGACACTGCACCAGTGCAGAGCAGAATGGGACAATCCCGTCCCTCAGCTGTCTGTACTCTGCATCCTTGGCAAGTAGCACAAGGAACTTAGGGGAAGCAGACCCTCCTGGGAGAAGATAAAATTTCTTGAAATTGAAGTAATGAGTTTTATGTTAGCTAATGCAGGGAGAGACTGCCCTAGGGGAAGGAAACTTCAGTCCTGGAACAGGCAACTGAAGAACAGGCATCGCTGGAGCTTTCTATGTCATTTTTGGGGAAGAGAGGCAAGACCCTGCCTTGAGGTAAAGGGACAGATTTGATGACCTTTTGATACCCTTCCAGTAATTTTTGATTTCATCACAGCTGTGGTGATGGTGTCCCATCAGTGGGATGATGCTCAAAAATGCACCTGTACTGGAAGAAGGGCACCAATTGTAGGCTGATGGCAACAACTCCAGAGCCTTCAGGAGGAAGACGAGAGCAGGGCAGGAAGAGTGAGCATCATTAGTCAAATGGGAGCTCCTACCCAGAACAATCCGACCAGGCACTGGCATTACAGTGAGCAGTGGGTAGAGGTGACTTGTTACCTGGTGTGAAAGCGTGCCATGGTATTAGTCTACAGTGCAGCTCCATCAGCGTCACCAGCCACCCCAGGTCCCTGACATGGGGCTGCTGACACAGGGCTCTGATTCACTGTATCACTCCCTTCCAGCAGCTATACTTGTGCTTTCTGATGCTTCATTCACATCTGTATTGACTCTGCTTACCCTCAGGCATGATGGATGTGTTTCCTTTTCTTTGCAGAGGAAGAGAGACAACTTCAAGCAAACAACCGGGATTTTAATCTGCAGTTTGAATATGCTGTAAGTAACCAGCATATGTTGTTTCATGCAGATGTAGTCACAGATGTAGCTGCATCTGCTTCATGTCTCAAATGTTGTTTCAAAGAACTGCATGCCAGCTGTGGCTCTGCAAACCAGGCAAACACAAGCCAGATGGACCATCAGGGGTGGATTGTTCTGAGTCACCCTGAAAAATGAGCAGTTGAAGGAGATCTGATTCTGGAAAAGCATGACACAGTGACTTTGCCCACTTCCAGAAACTTATTTGTGAGTCAAAGCTTTTGCAGGACCAGGCTCCAAGGTCTTTCAATAACAGAACCTGGGGGGAGTTTTCTGTAGAAATTTGCCTCCATTTAAAGTAAAACATGAAAGGAAATGTGTCAGTTCCTCAGCTTTTGCAGAGAAATCATCTCTGTCAGAAAGGTTTTGAGTCTGGTCCTTGTGGCTTTCTGCCAGCTTTTCTGCCAGATTCTTAACAGCCTGCTTAAGTTCACTTTGTGCCATGAAATCTGTGATTCAAAGTGTGCCTAGACACAGGCTGGCTCTGTCCTCAGTCTGCCAGGCTAATTTGCCAGGGAGCCCCTTGGGCAATTTGATTTCCAAAGCTTGTGGACCATTTTCTGATGCTGTGTGCAGAGGAGGGCTAGCTCAGCCACTACTAGATCTGGTCTGTCTGCCTGCCTGCAGGGGCATCCCTTCTGTGAGGCCGTCCTGAAAAGCTGCACTCTTTCAAGTGTTTGCAGCTGCCAATTAATACCAAAGTGAAATCTGTGAATTTTTGTCCTTTGAATATCTGAATTCCAGTGGCGAAATTAATAATTCAGTTAGTTACTCGGGAGCTCCTTTGAATCATGTTTTGGTTAAGGAACATCACAAGTATTTTCTTGGCAAGAGCTGAAAAAACTAAGCATTTTAGAACACACTAATTTCTTGTGATTGGGATAGTCTGACTTGCCAGCAGGTTTGACAAATGGCATCACGGTGATTTTCAGTGGTCACTTTTCATCCACGGACTACACAACATGGGCTAGAGAGTTCCAGGGTCCAGAGCTGCTGCATGTGCCCTGAATATGAGATGCATGGAAGTTAATATATGTGAAGTACTATGCAGCATGAATGTCTTAAAGACTGGTGATTCGAGACTGGGGAAATGAACTTGATTTGCACACAACCTGTCAGTAGTGTGCTGGGGTGGGTGTTGCCACTACGTATGGTTTTGGCATCTTCCACTGAATGATTGCTATGTGCAATAGTGGGACAAGAAAGTAGGAGGGAGATGGGCAGTTATGTCAGGGTAGAGGGAACAAGCAACTCTTCTGGTTCCGTGCCTAATTCTGTGAAAAGCTATTCAGAAAACTGACTTTGCATGACACTGTTTCCCAGCTGATTGTTTGATTGTTCCCAAGGATTTCAAATAGCCACAGTTAAGTAGACGACTTTGAGAACACTTCAGAACTTCCATAAGTCTGTGATTAGGTGATGAAGTGAAAGCAGCCAAAAAGCCAGCTCAGTATAATGTGTTAAAACTTGGCAGCGTTTTGGTAATCATGTCCCTCATTTTAGTCAGCAATGGCTCGTGATTTCTGGAGTCCTGTGTTAGGGACTGAGGCTTAGGAAATAGAGAAAACTGACAAAAAAAGAGCCAAGTCTTGAAGTGATGGGTGGATGGTGACATACTAACAGACTTTAAGTGGTGATGCAAGAACTGCCCTAACTGTACAGGGCTGCACTGGGCTGCTTATTTCCAATAAGTCCTTGCAATAGTTCAATTTATTAACTCCACATTACTATGGTGTATTAAAAAAAACTAACCTTGCCATAAATTACTTCAGATCCCATGCTGTAGATTGCTGATGAAGTGGAAATGACAAAAAGGGAGGTCGTCTCCTGGCATCCTCCCATAACATATCCACGATGCTTCTGAAAGTTAGCTCTTCCAGGCAAGGATTAAATTTGGGTACCTTCCTCACATTCAGATTTGCCTCATCATGGTGCGGTTGCACTACTAAGCTCCAGGATGTGGTTCAGGGGAAAGGACCTCTAAGATCCAAAGGAAACCCACCAATATAACAAAGCTTTAAAAGTATTTTAGACAGTGAAAGTCACAGGAGTGAGGTTCAGATTTCTTGGTAACTTAAGGCCACATTAGACATAAAACCTATAGAACAGGTTCTTGTAACAAAGGTACAAGAGGCAGTAAATGTTTCTTTAGGGTGAGGCAGTTGCTGAGAAAGGCCAATAAGGAAAAAGAAAGGGAAATGCAAACCTAGATGTTGTGTATTAACTTACTGCTGTGGCCAGGCTTTACGACCCACCTGGTGTGAAGATTTGAGCCTTTCAATAGATGGACAGTTTTTATAATGTAGCCATAGATTAAAGGTACAGAGGTGTTTTGTTCTTCTTTATCACAGGGAGAACAGGAAAGTGGGAAAATACAATCAGAGGTGGATGTGTTGTCCCTGAATATCCCTATTCCTGGTGGGACTTTGTCCCATGTTGGTGCAAAGTCTCCAGGATATCTGTGAAGGGAGAAGAGACGAACTGATAAAGACTTGAAAACTCTATTGTGTGTGGAGTCTGACATCAGCTCTGGCAGCTGCTGAAAGGTGGCCCTCCTGGTATGATGCAAGACTAACAAATGGCTCAAACCAGCTTTGCAGGAACCTGGCGCTGCACTACGGAAAGCCATGTCTGCCAGTGCGTGCAAGGGCATGTCCACCTCCATCTCACTGCAACTTGCAGGAGACTTCAGAGGGCAAATTCCCTCCCAGAGCTGTTAGGAAATACAGGAGATGCTAAACTGCAGTGTATCCCTGCCTGCCACACTTCTCCAGCCATGAGGCGCCAGTAGTTGAGCAGAAGGGTTAGAAAAATTAAACAAACTTTAAATCAAAGTGCTGTGCAGTTAGCTGGAAGGGCTGAGTGTGAAGGTATGTACACTACCCACCAGCTCACAAAATTAGTTAGGAATGACTCAGAGCAGCACAGAAAAGGGCTCAATATAGGTCAGTAAAAATGAAAAGTCCTAATCCCATGTTTATTCACAATGAAGACAGAAAGATCCTTCCTGAATTCAGAAAGAGGCTTTTCTGTGTAAAGACTGAAAGAAAGTGGAAATCAGAGTGGCAGATGTGGTATAGCAAGATTTTAGGACTTTAATCAATTGAATCTGTCTGCACTCTCCCCAGCACAGCTACAGAGGGGACAGCCTCTGTGTGTCCACCACAATGGGCTCTCCATCAACACTCTGGAGAGGAAAATCTCTTCTGAAGGCTTTTAATGTTTGCTCTGATCCTAGTTCCTTTTTTTAATTCTTTGCTTTCACATTGGAATTTAGCACAGCTGCACTGGGACGTCATGAAGGGCTGCAAAAACAACTTTGAAATTGGCTTTCAGACAATAGGAAAGGAAATGCAAGGCCTATGAGTCAATGACAAATTTCATCTTGGATCAGGACCCAGGGTCAAACCAGCATTCTTTCATCAGGACCAGCAGCAAGGGGGCTGCTTGGACTAAGGTCACCTGATGAAGTCTCTAGTGAAATAGGAGGGATGTATATAACTTCCTATAGCCAATACACATTGCCCTGGCCGGGATCAGCAGCTGCGTTCTTATCTCTTTGAAATTTAATTGGAGAGCAGGGAGCTCTGGTAGTGGTTCAGACTCTGCCCCACCTCCTCTGCTTGTGTGCTTTGATCTCAGAAGGCTGCCTCGTGGGTGATCCTAAAGGACCTTATCAGCACGGTCAGGGCTGTGGCACCAGCTGCTCTTCCTGTCTCAACCTGCAAATGTTCCCAGTGTCCCTCATGCTCAAGGCTGAAGGAAGTGTGGTCTGATGAAGTTGAAAAGTGGTCTCAGTAGTCCCTGAAGGAATAGCTACAGCAGTAACCTGCACTACTCTTTCTGCATTTAGTAAGGTGTAAATTGGATTAATCCAAAGAGTAGTTAAGGCACTATCAGGGAGCAGCCAGAGCGGGGCTGTACTATGAGAAGGGGCAAATTGGAAGTGGAGATGCCCCCAGCTCAAGCAGAGTTTTCACTGACCAGGGTGCAGTCCTGCAGCATCTGGCTGGCTGGGACACGGCAGGATGCTAGTAACGGGGTCCATCCTGACCATTGCAGACAAAGTGAGGTGATGAACCAGGCCCAGGGCCCTCTTAGGGTGCCCAGGCAGAAGTGGCAAGAGGCAGGCCTGAAGACAAATCTACATCAGAGGTCCAACGTCCATCAAGGAGGTAGAGCTGGATACATACATCTGGGAAACTAGGACAGATGACAGTCTGGAGATGGGGACTTCTACAATATATCTCAGGTGAGGATAAAAGGCTCATGGCTGAGCTTAAGTGAACTCCTCAGCTCTGGGGTTGTGGATGGGTATACCAGGTGAGGTCAAGGCCCTCAAGGCTTTTAAGCCCCTGAGAGGCACATAAAGATTGAGTTGTGCCAGATGTGGTCTTCAGTGAAGTCCACAGACTCCTTTGCATCAAGTCCTCCACTCTTCATCAGATTAGGTCTCATGGAGAGAATACTCCTACCACACTGGTTGGGAGTCTTGTTGTGTGAGACCATAATGAAATCAAAACAGTGGTTTGGAGTTTGTCTCCTTTGCACCACTCAGCAGTGTTCTGCCCTTCTTTCTTCCTTCCTGCCAGGCAGCAGCTTCAGGTACTGAGCCAAGTTAGAGGAGAGCACAGTATTGTTGAAGGGGATGGCTAGGAGACAAGACCTTTAGGTGTTGTGTTTGGCTTGTCTATGGGCAATGACATGAGATTGTCAAGCCATGCCAGCCTTGCGTCCCCCTTTGTACCACCATGACAAGGACACTTACCACACTGATGATTAACTGCTCAGCAGTGGGGTGACTAGAGGAACAACATAGGAAAACACAACCAGTGATCACGCTTTCCTACCGATCTTCCTGCCATACACAACATGTGATGAGATCCTGGAACTCACATTAGTGATGTCACATTGCATATGTAAGATGTTCCTGTCCTTTTTCTGTTTAAAGGGAAGAAAAATGGGGAGAAAAAAAGGAAAAGGGAAGAAAAGAGAACTGTGGTTTGGAAATCAACATTTTTATTTCTGGTATTTATTGACTAGTCTGTTACTCCTGGGAGTTTACTTTTTTACAGGGACTTATACAGGGACCAGATTAACACCACCACATCCTTTTGGCCTTTATCAATCTTCTGTTGAGCTGGGACTGCTGCCTGCCATCAGGAATAAGTCAGTGAACTTGGGAGTCTTAAAACTGATCTGGTCTGACTGTTCTATATTCCCTGTGAAAACAAAGCCTTGGTGGCACCATATACGCTGTTACATGAGTTTATTAAAAATCTTCGTGAGCACATTCACAGCCCTGTGGTCGCATTTCTGCTTATTGATTCTGTGTGCTTTTCTGTGGCACTGCTGCAGTTAAACAGAATGCCATGGAATTGCACTTCTGCCACTTCCTTGGTGAGACTTTACTGAAACACCTGGGAAAGGCATTTCTGCTGCTTAGCTCCTCCTTTGATCTGTGCTACACAAGAACCAGGGGAATTGCCAATTCCTGTGGCATAACACCTCCCTCTGGGGTCACCAAAGTCTTGCTAAAATTTACTTACAGCTAGGTTGTCCAGCTGCTGGGAACCAGGCATATAAATTCAGAGGGTCAATATCTTGCCTTACCCTTTAGCCCCTGTAATCTAGCCACAAAAGCATCAGTGTCTCTTATTTCCATTGACTTTTATGGCAAGGAGATGATTTGTTTGCTCAGCGATCTAAGGTAGGAGCCATCTGCTGAGTTTTGCTTGCTGTTGGACGTCACAGGCGGGCTTCTGAAAACACCCCCAAAGTAACAGCTCATCCACCAGATCTGGACTTGTGTAACTGTGGAGAGATGAGCACTATTCTTAGGCCCAGCATTTTGGTGGAGTCACACCTCCAGGAGGTGTGAATCTAGCCCCTGAAAAGAGCAGATGAGAATAATCCCTCACCCACAGACAACATTGCTCTGGTGTCAAGCTTCGCATCTGGAGAGCTTCAGGCTGACTGTGTGTAACCACAGTCAGACCTGCTCATTTAGGACACAGGTGCATGCAGGGACTGCCCTCCAACAACCAGAAGTCTAGGGCAGATCATGGGGTAAATGTAAAGCTCCCCATCCCCATGTTTGTGCTTAGCCCTTAGAACTGCACTTCTTAGCTGTTGGTTTTTATGAATTTATAGGAAAACCAGAAGTTTCAGTAAGGCCTCTCAATACCTAATTACTTTTTCAAAGATTATTCCTCTCCATGACTTTTTCTCTATGGGAGTCTCCCCCTATGAAGGTAGAGCATGAGGACAGTGAGGCAGATGATGTGTTAGAGGCATTGCTTGTGAAATGATGGCTGCATGTAGACTATTTAATGCACTCCTGTGGTGCAGGCTCCTGTATAACCCCTCCCACCCCAGAATCAGGTTCTAGTCCAGCTCTAAAAAGTGACAGGGTTTGATGATGTTAAGCATCCCAGAATAGGTTAAGATCAAGAGCAGAAGCCATCTGAGGTTTCCCTGTAGCTGGCCAAGAGCCTGAGCTGTCAAAACACATAGCACTGTAGTATTGCCTGAAAACATAATACTTGAGAGAATTGGGGTTTTTCAGCCTGGAGGAGATAAGGCTTCAGGGTGACCTAACTGTGGCATTCCAGTACCCGAAAGGAGCCAATAAGAATGACAGAGAGGGACTTTTTACAAGGGCATGTAGTGGACCAGGCAAAGGAATGGTTAAAAACAGAGGGTGGGTTTAAATTAGATACTGGGAAGAAATTATTTACTGTGAGGGTGCTGAGGCACTAGCACAGGTTACCCAGATAAGCTATGGGTGCCCCCAGGCTGGAGCACCTTGGCCTGGTGGGAGGTGTTCCTGCCCATGGCAGGAGAGTTGGAATGAGATGATCTTTAAGGACCCTTCCAACCCAAACCATTCTACATTTCCATGATTATATGATACCTTGCATAGTGCTTCAGCTGTATCTGTGATGTGGAAATGCAGAGCTTTGATTTGGAAAGGCTGAAGTTTTCTCTAGTTTGTTGTAATCTGCTACTGATATGCCTTTAGCCCCTGAGGTCCATGAACAAGTTATGTTAGAAATATCTATAGTAATTACAAGTTCTTTTTTCCCCTGGTGATTAATTATAATTATAGATTCTAGAATAATGAAAAGATCCATGATAATACTCCCGGTCTTCATCCTCAGGCCTAAGTGCCCTAGTGTCCCAAAAGACACTTTGTACCCAACAGTATCATGATCCTGAACAACTATGGAGAAAACACTGTCTATCCAGATTCCTGCAGTTAAGCATTTGGAGACTGTTATGTCTGGGGTTTTTACCATGCCTAATGGCAATAGGAAATAAAATGAATGGCTGTGGTTGATTCAGTGATTTTCCTGATGTAATTAATGGACAGAAATAGAAGGCAGGAATTGAAATAAACCTCTCCCATTCTTTTCTTATTCCCCTCTGAGACTTTTTTAGGCAAAGATCTATAAACTTTATCTTAGTGTTTACTGAGTAGTTTTTCCCATGTTATATGTGACCCTCTGAAATCTGTTGACGCACAACGGTCAAGTACCCTGCATTTACTTTTCCTGCAGCAACAATCTTGTTTTTTCTGTAAGAAAGTGGTCATTATACTTTTCCTCAGAATAGTGGGCAAATTTATATAGATTTAGATTTAGATAGATTTAGATTTAGATTTAGATTCAGCTATTATCAAAAAATCTGCTATGCTCTGTGCCTGATGGAGAGTCTTGTCAAGCAATTTAGTTCCCAGTATGCTGGGATGCAGAGGACGCTGTTATTCCATTGCTTCTGTTTCAGCAGTGTCCAAGGAGTTTGTCCGCAATACATACCCCATGGTTAAGGATTTTGAAATAAATCAAATTCAACTACATATCATGGCATAAACAGAGTTAACCAACTTGCAGGCATCTACATGATACCAGGAGACAGGCAATATTGTGTATATGATGATTACTGATAAGTATCTTTTCTTGCTGGAGTGCAAATAACAAGAGGATTTGGCTAGCTCTTCTATGAAGGCTGTTTTCATTTCTGCCCTTTTAGAGATTTACTCATTTGGCTTGTCCAAGGGATAAAACATGATTTTAATGCTGAAGAACATATGCTGTACTGTGTGTCTGAACATAGAGAAATCCAGTAACTGCCTAAAATGGAAGAGCTTCCCCCACACATACCTTCCAATGGTAACCTGAAATAATTGGTTTAGTGCTGGAAACATGCTGATGCATGTCAGTGTAGATATCAAGATCCTGGATTATGCATGGAAAAGAGGTGGGCTGTGATTCATACTTAGTAGCTCCTGTCCTCCCACCAGCTTAGCAATATTTAAAGGCTATTACAAATACCACAGTCACCATTTTCTCTGCTCTTGAACCAGCATATTTATTATGGAATTCAGGTGTGTTTCATATCTGCCTCCTTGTGCTGTCACACCTTAGGTTCCCTGGAAGGGGATTAGAGGGGGCATTGTCTGGAGAGCTTCCAGGGGGAAAAATTTAAGATGTTCTCACAACAGGTGGGATTCATCCTTCCTGGACTAAACCTGGACGAGGGCCTCTTAAACATTATATGAAAGATGGTCTAGCACACCTGAAAACTAAAGGGACAGCCTCATCGGGTGGGATCAGTAATGATGGATTGAGCCTGTCTGGCTGGTTGCAAGCATTCGACTAGACTGCTCTGATCTTTTGGGGAAGAAAATACCCAGTTCTGCTATATCAAGCTTAGGTCTTTCTGTGGTTTGCCAAAGAGAGACAGGGGAGCAGCCACTTCTTGTAGTTGGAGGGGCCGGCCGCAATTAGAAAAGGAAACTGGAAATAGGGAACAGAGCTGCAGCTCACTTACTGAAATGGGGAGTTCTTGTATTAGTGACTGTTTGCACAGCACCACATCCAAGTGATTTTTGTGGAATAGAAACAAGCCACCCATAGAAGCTGCTGAGCTGAAAGTTTGCTGAATGAGCCGCAAATGATAATAATAATGTCATATTCTGCTCCTGGGAGGACATATACCTCCTAGGTTGTCCAGTCAATGGGTATTTCAAAGCATCAGACAAGCTACAAATGGTTGACCTGGCATGTGTTTTCCAACCCTGCCTTGTAGATGCTAACAGCAAAATTGTTGTCTTCTGGTTACAGTTCTCAATTTTCTTTGTGCACTGTGTAAGTAAGAAGATTATTAATAAAGGGAAGGTGTGGTGAGCAACTACATACAAGTTTATCTACCTGCGGTAGCACTGGCATAAGCTAAACATAATGTTTTCACCCATTCCAAGAGGAATTCTCTATTTATCCAGACTTGGCATGACTGTATGGGGGAAAAGGAAATGCTTTTTGAGCTGCTGTTGGAAACAATGCTATTGCTAAATATAAGCAAGTAAGACACAGTTGAAATGTGTTGTGCCATAATTTTGTTTCCTGTTTTACTAATCCTACTTATTTTCATTTTTTCCCTACAGAACAATTCAATTAAAACATCAAAATACAATTTCTTCACTTTCCTGCCTCTCAACCTGTTTGAACAGTTTCAGCGAATAGCCAATGCCTACTTCCTTTTCTTGCTGATTTTGCAGGTATGAAATCACTGCGCTGCTTCCAGCAGATTGTTCTCTGTTATCAAAGCCAGTCTATGTTTGACAGGTGTAATGAAGTGCAAGCTATATTCCTGGTGTAAATTAGCATCTTAGTAAAATCTTACAGTACATAGAAAGTAGGGCAGAAAAAAGCAATTTTCTCTTCTACATTTGGATATGAGGATTTGAACTAAATGAAGAGAAAAAAGTTAATTAGTTTTCAACAAATTGTCCAACTTTTTCCTACCCTGCCCTACTATCCTTTTGTGTCTACATCTTAGTGCTCCTGGCTGTCCTCAGATTTGCCATACTTATTCATCCTGCAGTATAAAGCCAAGTTGTTTCTTTCCCATGGATTATAAGGCAAATTCCACAGGCAGTCACAAATGAAACAGCAAGAAGGACACCACATTCGTAAGCTGTGATGTTTCCCTGGGAAGGAAAGAGTTAACAGCAGGAAGGCTCAAGGTCGTGGCTCGTTTGCAAAAAGGTGGATGTTGCTGCTGCCTTCTCCAGGGTGAGGAAGGTGTCCAGTATGGAGTGTGCCAGACACTGGCAGCACTATTGAACTCTGTGGATTGTAATGGCATTGAGTTGCACTTTGCTCATCACTGTTGCTAATGATACCCTGAAAGCTGAATGCACCAGATAAACTGATATGAGGATTTCTGCCCCTTTGCACCTTGTTGTGTACTCTGCCATTATTGAATCTAACACACATTATCAAAAGAAGGATATAATTTTGATTATGTTTCAAGCTTAATGTTCTAAAGTTGACTCTTCACTGCATACAAATTTATAAAATAACCTGTTTCAAATGCTTTTTTTTTTACAATTTCAGCTCAAAAAAGCATAGGTGAAATGTGGTTAAGCCTTCAGCAAACCACATATGATCTTTTCTTGCTTATTTACAGGGAATTAATTTTTGGAATTTCAGTGCATGTATATTTTTCAAGAGAAGGTGCCTTTTCAGCTAAGCTGAGAGCACAGTTCCTGTGTTGTTGTACTGCACTCTAGCTGTTTGTCAAATTCATAGTATTTCAAAGTATTTGCCTTTAATTATTCTGCTGTGTGTTTTGATGGGCCATCTAGGATTGACTATATATAAAAGCACACAGCTTTTTCTTTACATCAAGGTAGACTAAAGAGGGCAGGCATTAGTCTACCTATTCCTCCATTTATTTATTTTTCCTCACTCCATCCCTGTTGGAGTATTCCTGCATCAGGGATGGATATTATGGGCAAGCTGTGGGGACTCTGTCTCCCCCTCCTTTGTCACAGACCAATGGGACATGCATTTTCCAAGGTGGGTGTGAAGGCAGCAGTTGCAGCCTGTACAGCTGAGCGGGCATATGGTGCCTGTAGGATCTGGGCTATGACAGTGCTTAAATGTCAACTTCACAATGCACATTGAGTTCACACTTCCCAGATCCAAACTGAGGGACAAACTAATGCTGGTTTCACATTGCTTCCATCCCTAATGCTGTACTTCTAGAGGAAGTGAGGAACTGTGTGAGGGTGAGACATTTCCCTCTGAAATAAATCAAATTTCATTTCATTTCATGACTGATGGCATAACAGAATCACCCTCAACTCTTCAGTCTTCTCTCACTGCTAAAGATGTTGGAAACAAAAATGGCTGTGCTGCTCTTGGGAAAGCAAGGTCAGCCCTGGCAACAGCTTGCATTGCCCATTGATGCAAAATCTACTTCAGCAAAATGTAAAAAATTACTGAAACAAAGAACAGAAGCTTTAATGGCCCTGCACAGCTGGTTTTGCTCAGATAGCTCTTGAGTCCCTCACAGTGGGCTTGCCCACTTTCTTCTTATTTCTTTTTTCCAAATAAATACTCTGGAGACTTGGCAATCTTAAATCTGCAAACAACAAGAAAGGCAACCCACTACACTTTCTGACAGCTCCATTTTTCTAACTTTAATTATAGCTTATTTTGTAAGGAAAACATGGGTTCCCTTGCTCTCCCGCCTTTAGAGGGTCACATATCAGGGGTGGAGCTACATTTCTGTCTTTATTCTATATTCAGGTATCATAGAAATATGTTGTCTGCAGCTTCATTAGGAAGCAGTGGTTTTCTGAACTGGCAAGAAATGTCTTAACTCAGATTTTTTCTTCCTACAGCTGATTCCTCAGATTTCCTCACTGGCCTGGTTTACAACAGTGGTGCCCCTGGTGCTGGTACTGGCTGTATCAGGAGTCAAGGATGCCATTGATGATTTTGTAAGATCTGTATTTCTGACCTATACTTTGGAGTTTGCCTGTGATTCCTCAGCACAGTAACTGAAATAAACTGCTTAAACACAGCTGGTGGCAGGCACCTCAGATGGAGTCTGAGATTAAGTCCCCAAAATCTACTGTTTGTTACTGGAACAGGAACTAGAATTTCCAAATTGCTGAGCAGCCCAGCCGCTCCACTGACTTTCTCTGAAACTGCTCAGCATGTCTGAAAATATCATCACTCATAGATACATCTGGATGCAGACACAGAAATCTTTTCTTAGGCTTCCACTTTGGAGAACCCATCTTCTGTCATCTCGCACAATATAGGTGGAAAAAAAAATTTGTAGGAAGCAAGTGCTCAACCCACTTGTGATTTTTCAAACTTGCTCAGCTTTGGCCAAAGTCTGCTGCCATCAGAGCTAATGGTCAAAAGCCCTGTTGACTTCACAGAGTGATATTAGAGCTGAGTTTAGCATCCGATTTTCTCTCATTATTAAAATGATTTTGATGTTCAATGGAGCAGTACCAGAACATTGGTGGCCGCTTTCCATAGGAGAACAGAGGAATGAATTTCTCTAGTGTTTACAGACTGAGGTGGGTGTAGAGGAATGGCTGGCAGCAATGCCAGCTGAGTCAGGACTGTGCTAAAGTGACATGTAAGGCTCTACCCTCCTTCTTCTCCCTCCATGTTGCCTGTTGCCCTTTGCAGTCTGGTTATGATCTGTGTCACTGCTGTAAACATGTGCTGGACACAACTGACTCAGTTGTGACCCTAATCTGCCTGACCCATTCAGCCAGCTGTGTGGAAACCTAAAATGTTAATGAACTGCCTACAGCTCCTGTGTGTTTGGTTTCCTGGAAATGTCTTTTAACCTTCTGATCCAATTTTCAGAATCGACACAAAAGCGACAAACATGTCAACAATCGCCCAGTGCAGGTCCTGATCAATGGCATGTAAGTCTTTTTTGCGGTAGTGCTCACAGGGAAAAGCATTTCATTAGTAATATTTTTGGGTTGGTTTTTTTGGGGAGGTTTTTGTTTGGTTTTTCTTTTTTTTCAGTATGTGTGTGATTCTCAAGGATCACTAAACAATTTAAAATTGAATTGTGTTTCGTACCACTCGTTCATCATGCAGTTTTGGACTATGTGTCTAATTAACAAACCCTAGACACAGTACACGAATCTGTGCAGACATTATGGCTGTGACATTGTGCTGACAAAGACTAAACCCTTTCTCTGTTCCTGGGTGTTTATGTTTAAGTAACAATTTCAGAGTCTTGTATTATATTTTACTCCTTACCCCAGAAGTAACAAGCAAAGCTATCTTCTGTGTCTATTTACACTCATAACATTTATTTCGCATTAAGAAAAACTAGGCATTAGCAACAAGATATTTCAAATTAAGAGACTGGAATAGCTCCCTCATACACTTCATTATACTTAGAGTGTGTGTAGCACTTCTGGCTTAGATGTACCCAAAACATTTCAGCTGCGTGCTTTGGACATTGTACTCTTAGCACTGTTCTTTCCTGCAGAAAAAATAGCAGAGGTTTTGGCTTTCGTGGCAGACAGATGTGCTGTTTACTTGCAGCTCCATGGAGTCTAGCTATGCATAGGACACAGCTGCAGACAGCTGTAAAGTGTTTTTGTGACTTTTTTTCCACACTACAGATAGCAGGATGTTGTGTAAACTCCAAAAGATGATCAAATAGTTAAAAATATAAGTGGAAACTGAAGAATAGGGACATCGTTTTTTGTGCCCTCTGCTAAGTAAACCACTTTCTTCGTTTACTGTGTATTAGTTACTGCATCTAAGAAACAAATTTTGAAATAGAAATTTTATAATATTTTGCCTTTCTCAAAATCTGGAAACCACAGGTCCTGTCCAGCTCTGACCAACACTGAACAAGCAAGATTGAACTGAGTTCAAGCTTGAGCTCCCAGTCCTGTTTGGAGATTGACCATTCTCACCTCTAGAATTTGCATATACAGCTATCTCGATTTGGCTGTGTTGGTTGGTGCTTGGAGTTTAGCTGGGTTCCTGTGTGCACATCTAGCTTAGTGCTGTGAAGACCGCTGCAGACACGGCTCAGACAGTCAAGTGCACAGCCAAAGCACCTGCACTGACCTTTCTGGCAGCTAGTTACTCTTGGCCTTAATACCACTCAGAAAACCTTATACAATCTGCAGTTTTCCCAGATGAAGTCTCTCACACAAAGCAGAGAGGGTTTTTTGAGGCCATGAGGCCCCTTAAGACAAAGAAGGAAGGGAGTAGTCAGTGCAGAGACAAGGACAAGGATAGTGTGCATGGACTGTACTGCTGTTGTGGGGCTTGGTCTCAACTCAGCATGGGTTGGTCCAGCCAGTGCTTTTATTGATTTTTAGTGCTTTTTTTGTACTGTGGTGGTCCTCCAGTACTGGATCAGGACACATCATGGCAGACTCTGCTTCCAAGTCCTGATGGCATGTACAATCTGGCTGCAGAAGCAGAGCTAAGTTCCGCACTTTCCTGAGACATTTGCTGTATGTGCTTACTTAGTAGAGGTTTCCTTGCAGGTTAAAGGAGCAAAAATGGATGAATGTCCAAGTGGGGGATATAATAAAACTAGAAAACAACAACTTTGTGACAGTGAGTACTGTTTCTCTCTATCCTGATCACAGTTAATCTCTGCCACTCCTATCACTCACAAAAAAATCAGATATAGCGATGATGTGGCAGTAACCACATGCAGCACTGCTCTGCAGTGCCTGCTGATTGTGTGAATTCATGCCAAGTCTGTCTGTCTTTCTGTGCTCAGGCTGATCTCCTGTTGTTGTCGAGCAGTGAGCCATACAGCCTGACATACATTGAGACAGCTGAGCTGGATGGGTAAGTGAGCCTGGCCCTGGTGTGCAATCACTGCCACCACTGCAAAGTCACGTTCCTGGTGACCCTGGGTGCTGCAGGCATACCTGCAATAGCTTTGGCAGCCAGAGTTAGATAACATGTAGAATAAACTTTGGGTAAGTATCTTGAGAATAACATCTTCTGATGAGTACATTTACTTCTTGAGCGCAAATGTCATGTGAGGAGGGGACTTTGCTTTTCAATGACAGTTCTTTTAACACTGAGATTTAGTTAGACACATGTTCCTGCAATACCCCCAGGAGAAGCTGTTTCTTTTCTCTCCTTTAGTATTTTCCTTCAGACAGATTATCTGGATGAGGTAATCATACTGAATAACCACAGTAATCTCCTTTGGACTGCAACAGAATAATTTCAATGCAAGCACACAGCCAAGGCTTCCAAATCCTGCCCACTCTAGAACACAACTGGCCACAAAACCAGAGGGCTGCAACTTGTATCAATTTGGAGTAAACTGGAGCTGACTCATCTGCATGACCCAGTTTGCATTACCTTTTCTGCATTGCCCAGAACTAGCAATAGTCGGAGGGTCTATGCAAGACCAGATATTTCAACAAATTTTGTCTCTCCCAAGACCCTACAGACAGTAGTCCAGCCCTCTGGACTTTCCCCATCTGATTTCTGCGGAAAATGGGTTTGTAGTTTTCATACACACAAGTGCCACTTCTAAGAGGCCCTGAACAAATGCAGTATTCTTTTGACACTGCATTTCAAACTCCCCAGCTAGCTAGTCCCAGGACTGAAGTAATCTTCCAGATCAGAATACCATGGGAGAAAAGATTCAGAGCTCTCATATATGCTTGGATACCTTGGGTTTAAATGTGTCATGAGTGACAGGATCTATCCTGTCAGAGTGCAATGCTCTGTGGTGCAATTAAGAAGACAGAGCCACTTCACCTTTGGTACCACGCTCAGAATTTTTCTGAATGGCTGTCATTGCAACTGAAAGAGACAATCTACACCCTTTGGCCAGGTGAAACAGGTGTATAGTATCACAGTCCATCAGATGTCTAAGAAAGAAGACTGTCTTCATAGCAGAAGTGATTTTCAAGGAGACCTTTCAGTTCACATATGACTTTCAGTTCATGTTTTTGTCTTATACTGTTTGTCACAGTGAAACAAACCTGAAGGTGAAGCAAGCATTGACAGTCACTGCAGAGCTTGGTGAAGATCTTCAGAAGCTGACGGAGTTCAATGGTAAGTATAAATTGAAAATTCAATTTCCAGATGATTTGCTTAAATTACAGAGAGTGGTTGGGACTCTTCCTTCCAAGCTGTCAGCTGCTCCCTGCAGGTCTTCTCTGGAAACAGTGCCAGCAAAACAGAAAAGGCACTCTGCAGTCTGTACAACAGGTATCAACACCACATGTAAAGGAAAAGGTCCCTCTTCGCTTGCAAGTCTTGGTGCCATGCATGGCTATAACCTGACACTTCACTGGTGGCAATCCTTCTGGACTGGACACTTCTGGTTTGTGTCTGTCTGCACATGTCAAGACTACCCACCTTGAATGCCTGCACAAGAGTTTGCATATCTGCATAATGGAAACTGTTTTCCCAAAACCTTCTGCGTAGCTCTGGCCTCGAAACATTTTCACACTGCATTTTCACACTGATGTAGAAATGCTGATGCACCAATTACATTTATCTTCTGATTAGTGGCACTTCCCAGACACTACACAGACCTGAGGACAAATTGTGCACGCGGGACAGGAGACTACTTCCCAGCCTGAAGCCTCACCTGAAACCATTCCTGTCCTCTCTCAATGCAACAATAAAGACTGAATTTTAAAATATCTAAAGGCAAGTGGTATAGATGTGCTTAACAGGAAATGTGTCCTTTCTCAACAACTGATTACTGTATCAAATACAAGGTAGGGTAGGGTAGGGTAGGACATTACTGAACAGAACAGAACAGAACAGAGTGTTTTCATTGGACAAGATCTACTATGATCATCTTGTCCAACTGCCTGACCACTTCAGGGCTGACCAAAAATTAAAGTATGTTTTTAAGGACACTGTCCAAATGTCTCTTAAGCCTGACAGGCTGGGGGCTTTAATCACCTCTCTAGGAAGCCTGTTCCAGTAAGTGGTCACCCTCTCAGTAAAGAAATGTTTCCTAAGAGGTCCAGTCTGAACCTCTTCTGTCACATCTTCAACGATTCCCATGTGTCCTGGATACCAGAGACTATTTAGCAGCACATACAGAGAAAGGAGCTAGACCTGTCAAAACCAGAATACTCCATGCTCACACCTCATCTGTCTATGGAGAGAAATTGAGGGAATAGACCAAGTGGTGTTAGTCACATTTTGCAGTGCCCTGCTGGCTTACATATGAGGTCAATATTACAGCAGGAGTTATTATGGAAAGGGGTGGAATGAGAGATGATATCCTTGGAACACCTCAAGGATTGCAGGCTCTCAGGAAATACTTTCAGATATAGAGGGAAAACAATTTTAGAAAAAAAGGTTTTGAAATAAGTAGATGATTCCAGGACAAGTGATGGGGATGTGGCAAAGAGCATAGATGAGATTGTCTCTGGTGGAGTTTCTTTTGCCTTCCTTGCTGAGATTTTTTGAAATAATATGTGTGGTTTTTGCCAAGAGTCAGCCCAGTACATCAGGATATCTTTGAATTGATGGCTGAGGTTCTGAGTGTTTTGAGTCTTGAGAAATAATGCTTTTACAGATACAGTTAGATGCTTAATGTTCATAACTGGAGTGGCATGCCGTAATTATTTTCCTGAGCAGGCTGTCTATCAATTTGAAAGCAAGAACTTCATCTTTCATTATTTTTCAAGCATGCTCAGTGCGATGCTCATCTAAGGGCACTATGTTCTTGGAAGTGCTTTATTAAAAAAAAAAAGTTTAAAAATATTTTGGAAAATTGAGAATTTTCTTATCAGGTACTTATTTATTCTCTAAATCTCTATTTGACTTATGCTGTAAATAAAAGTGGCCTCTTCACAATACTTGAAATGAATAAAATGTTTCCCAGGATGATTTCTATTTGACTGTGTACTGGGAAAAGTGCCTGGAATCAGACGCAGGCTTGCATTTCCCTTACCAAACCTCTGTAGAAATATTTAAATATTTATGTAACCCTTTATCTAATCACTTTTTAAGACAGGAAGAGAGGATAGGGTTGTGCAGCTAATACAGGCACTCGGTAGAATGCTTAATGTGAGTTATGATGTTTGTTTGATGGTTCAGATAAGGAAGATGCTTGCAAAACACTGTATTTCTTTGTTTGATTTGGGGAACTGAGAGACCAGAAAGGCAACAATACTTTTCAGTTACCCTCTACTTATCACAGTTGACTTGGCAGTATTTAACTCTTTCAGCTGAAATGTATTCCAGATACGTTATTGCTGTTAGTGGGCCAGGGGAACAGGAGGCATGGTGCCTGGCTGTGGTGCCTTCAGCTGCAGAGGTACTGGACTCAGCGCAGCTATCTTGGGGGAGTCTTTAGAGCTTCTCACTCTTTTGTGGTCAGTCTCATCGAGATGAATCCCTTCTGATCTGAAAATCAGCATGTCAGTCGCCCAGACCTAGCTACTTATGGGAAAGCACATGTGGACATGCAAGATGCTCACAGGAGCACTGTCCCACGGCAGGCATGGTGCTCCTGGTGGGAGACCATGCCTTGGGTTTGCTTTGCCAAGCATTGTGCTGTTTGAGGTTCCAGTGCAAAGCCTCTGTTTAGTTTGTGATTTTCAAGGTGTTTGTGAGGGTGGCAGTGAGACAGGCCTGGTTTCTAGAGACTTTCAGAAATGATGGGGCACAGGTCTGGTCCTTGTTGCACTAACCAGATGATAAAATAGAAGAGCAACACAGTTAGTATGAATTCTGATGCCGCATGTGTCACTGAATTTCCGAATTGTTCTATCTTTCATGTCTGATGGTTTGTCTGCTGTAGATTAGAGCTGCTTTTTTCATCATTTGCATAATTTTTGATTTTAAAATGTGTAGTGGTGAAGACGATCATGACACTTAAAGCTGTACTTTTCTCTGGACATCTCTGGGTTTTGTTTCAAGTCTCTTGAGCCTGGTGTGTAAATCTGAGAGCAGCTAGAATTGTACTCTCTGCAAATGCCAGTATTTTTGTAGGTATTTACAGCTCGTGATGAAAATAACTTTAATGTTCCTGCTGATTAAGTGAACAGACTGAACTCTTAGATTGCTTTTCAGTAAGGCATATTTGTATTTTCCAATTCTCAATACATCCACAGGGCTCTGCTTTGAATCTTTAAATGTCAGGTGCAGCAGTTGATTTAAATAGTCATTTTTATACTGAGGTATCTGAACATGTTTTATTTCAAGAAATAATATAAAGCATGGAAATAGAGACACTAATTACTTACAGTGTCAGCTCAGTGGCCAAAGAAGGTAGTGATATCTTTTTACGCGCTCCTGGGACTTAAATTACAAAACAGATGAAATTAAAAATCAGTGAACAAAGACACCTCAGTTAATTACTCTTTTGCAGCCTTTAGGCTATGATTCTATTCGCTTGAGCTCCTGCAGTTTGAGGGAAAATGAAATAGGAAAAATGGTGATGTCAGCACTTTTAGCTAAAGTTGACATCCTACCGCTATGAACTTGCTGTGAATGGATTAAAAGTATGTTGCTGTTTCAACATTTCTTCTCACCCACATAGAAGTTGTGGAAACTTGGTTTTGTACTCTACCAATAAAAAATCGCCATGTTAAAGAATTGGATAAATCCAAGTTCACTGTGGTCCCTTGAATTATGAGATGAATATAGGGAAGGAGCAACATCCCAGAACACCAGGAAATATAAGATCTGGAATGGGAATGACAGGGTTAGGAGTCGACTAGCTAGCTAGAGTAACTAGAGTGTGAAATGCTGTCTCTCTGAGGAACAGCTGGGAATGCAGTATTGGTGACACCTCTCTCTGGACCAAGGTTTCCATTTTTACTTTTACCTTCTTTTTACAGGAGAAATCAGATGTGAGGCACCAAATAACAAACTGGATAACTTCACAGGAACTCTGACTCTTCGAGGAGAGAAATATGCCCTGGACAATGAGAAGATGTTGCTGAGGGGCTGTACTATCAGGAACACAGAGTGGTGCTTTGGACTTGTTATTTATGCCGGTACGTAAAAAGACAGACCTGTCGATTGCAGAGCTCAGCAGCACTAGCGCAGGGATACATCACACTCAGCATGCACAAAGGAATCAAGCATTATGTTTCTACCAGGTATGAGAAGAAAAATACTGCTTGTTTCAGAAATCCACGCAGCAAAGTACAGGAGGGGAGTTTTGATCAATGACTAAGAAAGAATGTAACAATTAAATTTGGTTAAGAATTCTCTCAAGTGTATTGAAATAAACACTCTGTGTCATTTCTATCTAATTTTAATCCACATTAGAATATCAGGGTCATCAATAGTATTATTGATTAGATCTATGCTTTTCACGAGCATAGTCTTTCTATTGTTTCTCTACTCCTCTAGACATGTGAGATAATACATATGTCACCAATAACATAGCCATATCAGATACGCCGTGAAAAGTGATTAAACCTGAAAGAAAGGGTTGAATGTTGAAAGAAGAGAGTTGAGTCAAAGTCCAGATTTAATGGTTTTATGTAACTCTCTCCATATAATCTCAGACACATGACTTAACCTGTTTCTGCCTAAGTTTCCCACCAGTACCCTAAACTGTGTGTACCTGACTTCATGAGAGCTGTGATGGTTATTTATGCTAAAAGCACAGTGGGGCCTCAGAGGGAATCAGCTTTAGAACAGCTAAGCTTTATTACTAAAATTAACAAGTATGCTTCATCTCCAGGGCCAGACACGAAACTCATGCAGAACAGTGGAAAAACAACTTTTAAGCGAACAAGCATCGATCGGCTCATGAATGTCCTTGTGTTGGTCGTAAGTCTGATTAATGTGTCTTCCTTTCTTCAGATGTGTTCATCATTTCCAGATGCTCCACCTCTCTGTCCGCAAAAATGAGGGAATATCAGAAGTGACTAATGATAAAAAGAAAAAGTACATCATAATTTATTTGCAGCCTGAGTTCTGCAGCACCTCTGCCAAGCCATCTTGCGAAGCAAGGCCATTACATTGACAGAATTAAGGACTTTCCTTCTGAGCTTGTCATTTACTCTGCTCTCCCTTGCTCTGCATTTTTGTGTGAGAAATATTGTGAAACCTGCAAACCCCTTTTTTCTTCTAGTAACTTTGTCATTTTCTATTTAAATAAACATAGCCGTTCTCTCTCTTCCTCCTGATTTCTTGGCATCTCTGGTGATATCTGCATAGGACTTGGTAATTGAATTTGCTAATTTACATGATGCCAGCTCCTTACTTAACACGTTAATTATTAGACATGGTCTCATTAATGCTCAGAAACTGGTGTTTGTAGCAGCTGAGAAATTTGAGAACACTAATCTTACCTAACAGACACTCTTCTCAGATTGAAAAACAGATCTAATTTGAGAGTTAAGTTCAGCAATGGTTTTAACAAATGGCAAATATTTCCAGGCAGAAACAGTGATTCACAGACTTTCTCAAGATTTTACTGCTTGAGTTCAAAGTCACTTACGGAAGGAAAACACACACTCTGACACTATAATCAATGCTGTTTGAAGAAAAGGTCTTTAGTTTCAGATGTTATTTCCCTTTAAGTGCAAATTTGTCATGCTTTCCCATGCATACTGCACCACCTTCAGTTTATGACACTGGGAATGTCTGGAGGTCAGTGGTCACTGCTCTTGCTTCTTCCCTACTACTCCTGCTCTCCAAATCACCCTAGCAGCCAGCTGGGGACAGGATCCATTCCCGGGCACTGGAACAAGCCCCGGAGGAGGCATCCAACAGCACTCTGTGCATTACAGCAAGGCTGTTCTGAGCTCTCCTTGCCCTCTCTTGACTTCATGCCTCTTCAGCACTGGGGCTTAGAGTACAAACGTCTCCAGGTTGGCACCACCCTCCAACATCCACAATTCATCTCAGCCTCTGTATTCCTGTTTTTTCCTTGGGATCCCAAAAGTCCTTTAGGTGAGCCCAGGGATGCCCAGCAGTGTCACAGCACAGAGAGCCACTCCAGGGTTAACTTCAGTCCCTCTTGAGGCCTTGCTCTGTGTACAATAAGGACACAACCTTAATTTTAATCTTGCACCAATATCTACCAAGGCAATTTTTTTTTTTTTTTAATCAGCCTTGGTTATCAACACCTTGTTTCCCTCAGGTCTTCCCTTTCTCCCCTTAGTTGGATAGCAAAACCAAACAAGGCTTGGGTGTCTTACATTCAATATTTTGCAAGCATTTGAAGAATTTCACAGGTGTCTTGCTATGTTCCAGCTGGAGAGGAGAATGGGCTGTGGGGGGAATCCACAGGGCACAGAAACAGAGCTGAGGAAAACTGAACCAGGAATCTGGGATTTCATGTTCAGTTAAGATTTGCTAAATCTCCTTTCACAAGCCAATGGTCCCACCCAGAACTTTCAGTCTGTTTGGCCTCTCTTTATAAAAATAAATGAGATTAATTTACCTCCTGGCTCTGTTTTAAAAAACCTGAGCAAGTTGCAGCCAATTGCATCAGCCTCTGCCTCGGTTCTTGGGTGCTGGAGGAGCCAAGGGTGTATGTGTCTCCTTTACACATTTTTAAGGAACCTAAAATTTTGATATCTAAGTAAAGCTCTGTCTCACGTTAAACACCAGACCCTTTGCACACCTAAGGGGATGTGGCTGGGTTTTTCCAGCTCATTGGGTGGTTGAAGATTACAGTGCGGTCATAAAAACAGGCAGTATGTTGTGCTCTTGAGTTGGAGAATACAAAGCAGTCACAACTTACTATAAATTGGTAATTTAAATGTAGTGAAACTTGCTTCACATTAACACTGGCAAAGTTATTTTGTGTTTGTTTGCCCATAAAACTTCCAGGCACAAAGCAGTGTTTAAGCAGTTTCACCAAGGGAATGTCTATTAAATGTTGCCCTGGTCCGCCTCAACAAGGGTTAATCAGAAGTGAACCTTCCTAGATTGCCGTCATAGCTGTTTTGTCACATGTGGAGGTGATTTTCATCAATCTGAGAGAGAAGTTAATGTTCCTCCACTGGGGATATACACTTGCCAGCTCCAGAAATGCTTTTTTCTCCAAAAGCTGCTTTGTAGCAGGCCAGGGGGAGCAAATTTTCAGAGAGAGAGAGCTCTCACACTCATCTCTTAAACTGACTGCTTCCAATCCCAGAGCAGAACTCAAAGTACCAATCAAGAAACCAAGACTGTTTTAATTTACAATCCAACAGTCAATATTTGTCTTGAAGTCAAAAGCCACTTCCTCTTTGCAAAACTCTTACCAAGAGCATCTTTAGCAGTCAATGCATGGGCAGGACCCAGGGAGGGAGGACATTCATGCTGGGAAGCTCCATGAGCATGCACAAGCCATGATTTTTGATGTCGTTCTCCTCAGGGCTGTGGTTACAATTGCAACACCCTGCACACAGTTGTTTCTGTACACAGAAATTAATCTCCAGGGCTGCTTTTATTGGCTTGATCATTTCCATTTGTTTCAGATCAAACAGCATGTTAGTGAGCTTTGTGCAAGCACGAGTGTTGCACATGAGTGGGGTTGTGGGAGCATTGACATGCCCAGTGCACAGAAAACAAAATGTACATAAATCAAGTACAACTGTAGGCAGGAGCTGCTGTGGTATGGAATTAGAGTGGTTTGAGTTGGAAGGGAGCTTAAAGATCATCTTGTTCCAACACCCCAGCCATGGGTAGGGACACCTGGGGAAAGGTCAACTCCTGTCTTGCCCCGCCTATATTTCTATTGCTGAATTGCACATTGAAATTCCTACATGGATTGTGATATTCTTCAAATGGATAATTTTTAATCTCTGTGGCAGTGAGGTGGGTCATGCCTCTCAAATACCCTAAAGAACTTATAATTACAATAGCACAGATTGAAGTATGTTTTTATTTCTGGTTCAGAGAGGTTTAAAAACACTGCACCACATTCCTTACCAGCAAGCAATATTGTCTCCATTTCACGAGTTGAGCAATTTATTTGGCTTTGCACAATTAAACAGAAAAGCTACTACTCATGTGTGAAATAAATGTGTCCCCTGAAACTCAGACTGCCACCTTTTCTTACTGCAGTTCCCTATTGTGGCTTTTTGATATTAAAACTTGAGTTGATCAGGCATGAACTTTTCACCAAGTGATTCATATTGCTCCATAGAAGTATCATTCTTCCTCCCATAGATTATTTCAGCAGTACAAATATTAGCCTTACCATCAAGGTTTCTATGTCTGTCCCTCAATTATTGTTTTTTAAAAAGGTTGATTATGGTTTCAATGTGATTGTTGTTGTCTGGCATTTACATAATGGTCCAACTTAACTGATATTTCCTCCCTAATGATTATCCTTGCAAGAGATGATTTTTAATTGCTCTTTTGTGCAGCCAGTTGACTCCATATCTTCACTATTTTATTATTATATGGGTTGCTTTATGTCAAATGTTTGGAAAAGACCATGTCAAAATAATTATTTTCTCATCATTTGTCTGGGAAGGATGACAAGTTAACTGCAGTTTATCTCCCCCCCATCACCATTTTCTACCTTACAAATATTGTAATTACGTTAGCAGGATTCCAAGATGGTGGGTCTTCCCAGTTGTTAAAGCATTGTTAAAAACTAACCTCTAAGCTTCCATCTTTAAATTAGATGGACCTGCTGCATTGAAAATGCTTATTAGCAGATAGAGCCACAAAGTGCTCTGTGTCAGTGAGCATAATCTGCCTTTTTCATCTACTGTAGGGCAGATAAGTCCTTCTTCTTCCTTTCTCCTTCCTCTTGAAGGATTGTTTGTTAACATATTTGCTTTTCACACACCTGTTTATGACTTTATTTTTTTCTTTTCTTGATACTTTATTAGTGTTGGATGTTTACAGTTCTGTAATTCCTTGCAGTTTGTATTAATTTCTATTAAATTTCTTTCTTCCTGTTCTTTTTGTCTGATTTTCCAAATAAATGTATTGCCAAAGTCTTGTATCTTTTTAATCAAAAAATGCTTTATGACCTATGTAATGTTTTTGTGTCTGTTAAATAGTGTTCCTGAGCCAGCCCCAGTTTTCAGTAAGGTTTCCCAATTTGAAATTCACTTCTCAGTTGCTGTTGCCCTGGTTGCTTTAGGAAACAGGCTTCTCTAAAGCCCAAGGATATGCATCACTGGTTGGTGTTGCTTTTTGTTCACTCAAATGAAATGTAATCAAATTGTGAGGGCAGATACCGAGGCAACCATTAGCTTTGAGAAAGCAATTAACTCTCCTCTAACCATCAGAATAATATCCAGTGCTAAATTCTAGACTATATGCTGCTGGATTATCCTTAGTAGTCTTTCAGAAATTGTGAGGAACACTGTGATATCTCTGGCAAATAGCAAAGTCCTCCAGGCAGTTTCTATTCTCAAGTGTGCAACGAGACGTTTGAGGAGGCTCAGCTCAACTCTCCTCTTATGAGATTGGTGTTCTGCAGCAGGCTGTTGTAACCACCCCAGTTGAAATGTCTGCTTGGGATTTAAATTCTCAGCTGTTTGAGCACTTTTAATTCCAAGCTGCCAGACTCTGCATTGTGTAGTTTTGTCCTTGAGGAAAAAATACCATAATTTTGCTGGTTTTCCCTTTTCATCCCTAGGCACATTTTTCTATGATTCAGGCTATCCAACCCTATCCCGTTTGGGTCTTCTGATTAACCGGTGCATAATAAATTCCTTGTTTCTAAAATGCAATACATTTTGTTTGGGTTAAATTTTTTGGTTTGTTTTTCAATTTTTTTTTCCAGATCTTTGCATTTTTAGCACTGATGTGTCTCATCCTAGCCATTGGCAATGGTATCTGGGAGCATGATAAGGGCTACTACTTCCAGGTCTATCTGCCCTGGGCAGAGGGTGTCAACTCTGCCTCCTACTCCGGCTTCCTCATGTTCTGGTCCTACGTGATCATTCTAAACACAGTGGTACCTATTTCACTCTATGTCAGGTACGTGCTGGAAGATCCTTTCACTTTTGATCTTAGGAGAGATTTAGCTTTTGCCTTAACAGCATTTTCCTTAAAACCTAACACAACCCCATCATGGATGCTCCTACACAACTACAGTGATGCTTTTCTTGTTTACGCTGCCTTCAGAAGGCTTTATTGGGGTTGGAGTGGGGACAGCAGTGTGCCCTGGAAGAGGGAGGATGATACTGCAGTTAAAGAGGAGGTGTAGGTGTGTAGGATGCTATAGGAGCAGGGCTGGAAGTCTGCCACCATTAGCATCTTGCTAACAGTGAATGAACGGCCTGTTCTTCAAGGTGGGTCCAGGACTCTGTGAGGATTGCCAGGTAAGTAAGTGCAATTAGATTGAAGTAGTTGATGCTATATGAGCAGTTAGGAGTGTTATCTCTTCCCAGACAATGTGGAGTTGTGTTGGTTGCTGGGGATAGACAAATAGAAGACACAGGTAGGAAGTGTGTGTGTGGTGGTCTCAAAACTTGGGGCTGGGGAAAGACTGCTTAGCCCTGTTTAATTTATCATTGTACCAACCCTCAGTCAGTTTTGCTACTAAGACTCTCTTTTGTGTTGATAAACATGAGGCATGAATTCCATTCCTGTCCAGTATGTCACCCAGCAAGGTGGAAATTCATGTCATCTGCAAGTTGATGCCTCTCTTTTGGCTGTACTGAGTGACACAATGGCTCACTTGTGGAGCGCTCTGTTGTTTGAGGCATGGCTGTGGTCATCCCCTGGCACTGGGCTCAGCCAGCCCACAGCTCTGCTGGAACCCATCTCCTGAAACAACAATAACTGAAACACACTGCTCCTGCCTCGCTTCTCAGTCAAAAAACTTCTGAAACTTTGCAAGTAGTTTTATAAAGTACTGCTTTATAAACAAAAGAAATTAGTTTGCTGTAAACTTAGCAGATCATTTCAGCTTCAGCAGCCCTCACCACAGGCCACCTATGGACAGATGAGTTCAGCTTGTCATTACTGTCGAAGTTGTCTTCTTATTGCAATTGATAATGGTGGTGCTGAAGATAAAGAGATTGTCCCTTAGGCTAATGGATATTCCATCACCTTCTCTTTTTGTTTCATCAGTGTGGAGATTATACGCTTGGGTAACAGTTTCTACATTGACTGGGACCGTAAAATGTATTACCCACTAAATGACACACCAGCTCAGGCTCGAACCACTACACTCAATGAAGAGCTGGGACAGATCAAGTACATCTTCTCAGACAAAACAGGAACTCTCACCCAGAACATCATGTGTTTCAACAAGTGCTCCATCAATGGCAAATCCTATGGTAAGTTTGTCTTACTCTCTGGGTTTTCTTCACTGTGTGCTTCTTCATCCACAGAGACTAAATCTGGTATCCAGAAAGAGTGCCATTTAAGGAGCTGCAGTGATCAAGTGTAAGGCTGCGCAACAGGGGTGACGGGACAGCCTGACTGCATCACTTGCCATGTATTAATTGTTTCCCCTTTTTTTCACTCTTTTATCTCCCATTTTCTGCCCCAGTATTATCCCAGCAAAAGAACTAAGACTATTCATTTTCCCTCATTTTTCCCAGATTTACTACATCTGTACTTAAATCTGGGGTGTTTTTTTTTTTGATCTCGCTAGTTAGGTAATCACAGCTTTTTATGGTATTATTGACATGGTTAGCCAGGTATTGCTAATCTTGCAAAACATAACCTGTAGCTCACATAACTCATTCCCTCCTAATCACTTATGAAATCAGCCATCCCTCCTGGGTCTCATCTGCAAAATTTGTCAGCTTCTCATACTGCTGTGTCTCAGCAATTTCCCACGTCATGAGCAGTGATTTTCCACATCCTTTTCAGGCAGTTGGACTAGTCAATGACCTAGTCTTTTTCTTTATACCGGGCATTCTTCACCTTCCAGAAGAGAGAAAATTTTGTAGAGACTTGGACAGAATGGGAAACATGAGTTGTTAGCTCGATTAGGTCCTAGAAGTCATTGATTTAAAAGGCTTGTTCATGCTATGGCCCCAGGCAGTTTTCTTCATATTGCTCAAGACGTGCTAGTACTTTGCAAACTGCCTAATTGATTAATATCATTAGGTGCCACAGAGAAATTAGTCCCTGCTTATTTGCTTATGGATTCTTGCTTTGCCTTTGTCAGATCTGTTGATGCACTAATGTGCCAGAAACTCTGCATCTTTTCTCAGTGCTATCAGCTGATCTAATAAAAGAAGTTATTCTTCCTGTGAATTTGTGCATATTTGACGACCACTTTATCTCAAACAGTGTTACTATGATATCTAACATTAGTATGGCTAAATAGTTTAAAATCTCTCCTATCAAGTGTCCTCAATTGACTTTGCTGAAGTAGATGTCACCACCAACATAGATACAGGATAAGGGTTCAAGAAATGAATGGGAAACACATACAAAGAAGGAAACAATCTATTGCCTGTAGTTTTCTAAATATTTAGCTTCTTCCTAGCACAGTACTTCTCTGCTGCTCAGGGGCATTCAGGAAAGCAATGCCAGAAAGGACGATTTAGTTCTGCTCCCCTTTGGAAGCTTTAGGGAAGGACATGTACAAAAGCCTCTTGGCTAAGGTTCCCAGGGAATTAGCTGATGCATAGGTTCTCAGGAGAGGTGTTTACTGTGTTTCTTTTACACTCCTGGGGCCTTTGTGAAGGCACACAGCACTACAATTGACTTTGGTCACAGTTGAGCTTGCTGGTGCAAACATGAGTCAATCATTCCTGTAATTAATTGCATTTCAACCTTATTTCAATGAAGTATTGAGACTGGCTGGCCTCTGCACAGTCCAGACCTTCCCAGTGAAACTGTTCTCCAGGAAGAAGTTCTAATAGTGGTCCTTGGAGATGACATGTCTTCAATTCCTATAGCCATATCATCCATTCAAGGAGAATCAATAGAGCAGCCTCGCTGCCTAGATGTGGGAAAAATGGGCCTTGAAAACTCCTCTTCTCTGGATGTCCAGGGACTGCTGCAAATAGTAGAATCCAGGAGCTGGATTTTGAAGCAGAAGGCACAAGAGAAGTCATCCTCTGGAAGCACTTTCATTTCCTACCTAGCACTAGAAGCCCTATCCTCTCTGTGTTCAGCTCAAGACAAATCTTTACTCAAAAGCCAGTCATTTTTATGGTAACTGCTTTGTGTTTTAAGCATCTATCAGTCTCCAGATTTTGTCATGGACCAACATAGAAACTAATTGTCATCTGTGCCCATGTCAATGTACTGAAACTTTTTTAATAGATTCTAGCTTAGAAATCCAATTTTGTGGCTGAGAGACTGCACTTTGGCACAGTTTGTGGCAATAATTTCATCTTTCTTGCTTTCAGGTGATGTGTATGATACGTCTGGGCAGAGGACAGAAATAAATGAGGTAAGTGCTCAAGTGCTATCAGGATCTATGCTTTCAGAGGACCTGGATAAGTACCAGTGGACACAACTCTGCCCAGCTTACATTCTTGACCGTGCAAGAGCTGATGCTCTTGATGCTCACAACAGAGAGCATGTGTGTCATGTGGATGTCAGAGAATTCCCAGAGTTAAGTTCCTTTCCAGTAAGCCTGGGTTAAACCTGCAGGCTGGGAACAGCCAACTGTCCCCTCTGCTTCACCTGACATCCTGGTGCATGCACAGCTTCTCTTGAACAGTTGACCATTGGTGTTTGTTGGAGACTTGGACATTGGCGAATTTTATTAACCTTGGCAGTTAATGAAAGCTTTAGCAAGGACATAGTGAGTGCAGTTCATACCAATTGCAAGGCCACTGTCAAATTCCTTTAGTGTCTGGACTTCAGAAAATGTGAAAGTGTGAACATGTGTAATTTCTACATTGTTTTTTAGCCTCTGCTTGCTGGCAGAAACACACGTCTTCATTTCTAAAATGTCTGAAGCTGCATGCAGTAGTCCAAATAACAAACAACAGGATGATGATGAAAATCCCACTCCTCATTCCAATTATTCATTTCTAGTCCATTTAGAACTTAAACTGCCCACTGAAACAGGCCGCTTGTGCTGAGTACTGTGCCTCCAGCCGGCCCTCTCTCCGCCAGCCTTGCCAGGTGACACACACTGGACTCCTGCCAACTGTCCACCCCACCCTGCTGCTCCTGACACTCTCTGGAGCAGAGTCCTGCTACCCACACATCCACGATGCTGCTGTGCCTGGACCTTGCTGCACAGACGAGTGTGGGAGGGGTTGGTCTGTGCTCTTGGACTGAGTGCTAAATGTCAGTGTGCAGAGGTCAAAAGGATGATTCCTCTCCTGGAAACTCTGAGCTCATCAGGGCGGGAGTCAGAATTGTCTGAGGCAGGCTTGGCAGTCCCTTATTCCATGACACATCATGCAGTGAGCTTCTGGACATTTCTCCAATATGTTCCACTCTGCTTGGGGCTCCTTGTTTTTTGATAAAATGGGCAGTGCCTGTGGAGTTTAACCATTACAACACCGGTCTGTCCTATCTTTTCCATATCAGGATTCTTTTCTGGCTTTGGGAGAACATGGTGGATAAGACAGACTTTTGAGTTGCTTTAAACTGGGCTCCTGCATTCCACTGTAACAGGCAGCCTTTGACATCTTGAGCACGATGCTTCCAAGCAGGCATGGGTGGAAGGCAGGCACTTCTTTGCTGTAGGCATCCATTGGCAGGGATCCTGTTAGAGCATTAGCTGCTGCTCAGAGAGGCAGTTTAGCTAATTGGTTCTTACCCTGAGTGCTGCTCTGAAAGGCACATCTAGTGCCTGTCCTGTCCTATGATTATATACCTTTTCATGATCTCCCACTTCCTGAAATCCACCAATCTCTATCACAAGCAGCCAACCCTGCAGGATAGGGTCCCTTGTAAATGTGAGGAGGAGAGAGGGGCTGTGTTAGGCAGGCATTGGTTTACAGCTGTGTGAGAGCTGAACCAATAATACCAAGCCATGTTTTTTTCAGAACACAGAGAAGGTTGATTTCTCATACAACCCGTTAGCCGACCCAAAGTTTGCCTTTTATGACCACAGCCTGGTTGAAGCCGTGAAGCTGAATGATGTCCCGACTCACAGGTTCTTCCGGCTGCTCTCACTTTGCCACACAGTGATGCCAGAGGAGAAGAAGGAAGGTGAGGACTGTTGAAGGCACGGGAATGAGTGGTTATGTTCACTTGCACCACAGCATGTCCTCTCTCCACAGAAGCTGTTATTGGTCCTTTTGGGTCCCTGGTGATTTTCTGTGGTGTATGGCTACACATAAATCAGTGTCTTTAGAAATGTCACATGTGAAGAGAAAGGACCAGGGCCTCCACTTCCTGTGTTCCTGTGAGGGAGATGACACTACTGCAAATACCACATTTCTGGAATGCGGAAATTGCAGGTGCCATAGCTTCCCTGAAGTGGTACAGCCTTGCCCTGCTCTCTCTCTCCACTCTGCTCCTAGTCCCAAAAAGCAAAGAACATAGAGTACCCATCCACTGGAGACTCATTAGCTCCTCTCACGCAGTGTTCCCACAGCTACTAGGTCAGCCTCCTCAAATCCCAGACAGGATGAAAGCCATGCTTTAAAAAGGCTAGATTTAATTGACGGGTATGAAGCGAAAATACTGATCAGAAAAATACAAGCAGATCTAACTAAAAGGGGCTAAACCCAAGGAATTTGTCCTCTCAGTGAGATGTTAGACTCCGAAGAGAGTGATAAAAATCCCCAAAAGAATTCAGGGGGCCTCTTGCACTGTCCTGGAGGATGGGGTGGTGGGACTTGTCTGGACATAAGGTGATTTTTAGTGCTGCACCTCTGTGGACAGACAGAAAAGCAAAGGGATAACTGCTATATTATGTCTTAGATTTTGTAAATTTTTTAGCTCAGAAATAAGTCAGAAGCCACATTACATTTTTCTTCTTGCATGTCAGGTAACTTGGTGTATCAGGCACAATCTCCTGATGAGGGAGCCCTAGTCACTGCTGCCAGAAACTTTGGATTTGTGTTCCGGGCCCGCACACCAGAGACCATCACCGTCGTGGAAATGGGAGAAACAAAAATCTACAAACTTCTGGCTATTCTTGATTTCAACAATGTTCGCAAACGAATGTCTGTGATTGGTATGTTCCCTTTGCTGCCTTCTCTCCTTCCTGACTTTTTAGGTTCCGGAGCTGTCCCTCATTCTGCTAGACACATTTTTCTAGGAGATTTCCTTTGCAATATGCTCTGAATAACATGTATTTCTGAGGACTTGAGATGGGCTGCCTTGACTTTATAATTATACAGCTACAGCGCCATAATACTTAAAGGAAACAGGTGGGAGAAATCTCAACATCTGGACCACAGTGATGCAAGCCAGACTCCTAAAGACACTAAGTTTCTCATGTATCTTGCTCCCCTCATTACAATGCAGGAAAGGCCTTTCTTCTAATCAGCTTTTAAATTATCAGAGAAATTTGAGGAAGTAGGAAAGGAAAAAGCAAGAATGAATTGAGAAATCTACTTTCCCAAAGAGAAAATGAGAAATTATTCAAGAAACTTTTTGCAGCCTTTATTAACCCTCCAACATACTCTAATATTTGAGGAATGTTGTTATTGTAGTTAAAGTTTACTGGTAGCAAAATAGGAGAAGTAGGACCAGTTCCCTAAAAACAAGTTGTTCTTAACTTTTGAGTGAAGTTCTGCCTGTAAGGACAACATAGCGTCTGCTCACACCAATGCACTCTCTTCTTTCCTAAGCAGAGCTTGTCCTAATTCCTGGTAGTTTGCCAAAACTTGGGGAAATTCAGACACCTGTAGAAATTGTTCTTGGTTTTGGTGGAAGGGCTTTGTTCCCCAAAAGACTCAGTCTGGGATTTGTAGCACTTCTTTTCCTCTTCCTCACAGTGCGGAGTCCAGAAGGTGACTTGACTTTGTACTGCAAGGGGGCTGACACTATTCTTTATGAACTGCTTCATCCATCCTGCAACTTTCTCAAAGAGGAGACCACAGAACACCTGAATGTAAGAGCTTTCTTCTCAACATCTCTTCATTTGATGTTTCCCTTTTCTCCAGCATATTTTGTCTTCAGGAAAAAAAAAAAAAAAAACAGATTTTAGAAACAGCACTTAAGCACCAATTTTAAGTTATGGAACAGAGAAACAAATTAATTTCTATGGCCTTAGGTCTCAAATTAGTTGCCTAAGCATGAGGGCTAGATGCCATTTGAACTGCTCCAGGACAGCCAGCTGATCGAGGGAGGTGATTCTGTCCTTCTGCTCTGGTCTTGTGAGACCTCACCTGGAAGACTGTCCACCTCTGGGATCCTCAGCATTAGAAGGACATGGACCTCCTGTAATGAGTCTGTGGCTATGAAGATGATCAGAGGGCTGGAGCACCTCTCCTGCAACTGTGAGCTTTGGGTTTTTCAGCCTGGAGAAGAGAAGGCTCCAAGGAGGCCTTATAATACCTTCCCGTACCTGAAGGGACTACAGGACTGCTGGAGAGGGACTTTTTACAAGGGCATGTTGTGATAAAACAAGGATTAATGGCTTTAAACAGAAAGATGGTAGATACAGATTAAATATTAGGATGAATTTCTTTACTGTGAGGGTGATGAGACATTGGAAAAGATTGTCCAGACAAGATGCAGGTGCTCCATCCCTGGAAGTGTTCAAGGATGAAGAGCTGGATGGGGTGCTGAGCAGCCTGGTCTAGTGGAAAGTGTCCCTGCCTATGGCAGTGGGGTTGGAATGAGATGATCTTTACGGTCCCTGCCAACCCAAGACATTCTGCCATTCTGTGATTCGGTAATATGGACAAAGATGGCAAATCCGATGCAGGACATTTATAAGACCTGTGAGCTGTTTCCGATGCACCTTTACTTCAAGCCTGGGGAAACACCTCTAAGAGATGCATTGCACAAATGCATCTTTTCTGTTCCACCAAACACTGAGCTCCATATTGTCCATCAGAAAGCACACTTACAAGGACTTGCTGAGATGCCATGAGTAGCTGTGCTTATGCTGTGCATTTCAGCCAGAATTCATACCCTGAAAATGTTGAACCTACATCCAAAATTTGAGACTGTTCAGTTTTTATTTAGGTTTCACTGTTCTGGACATCTTGTTGAGGAATACAAGCCTAGGAAATAAATGCCTGGTTAGTGAAAAGCTTTAGAGCCAGAAAGTAGAAAAACCCTTTTGAGTTTGTTTTTTTTTCATAAGGACCACAGATGGCATTGATAAAGTGGTCTGGAATTGCTATTTAAAAGTACCTCAATGTTTGTGGTCTAAGGTGTTGTTTTTTCACCTTTCTTCTGCAAACTTTACCAAGACACTTTCACCAGTCTGCTTTCTGAGAGTCCTTTGTAAGCCCAGGTGACCAGACTGTTCTTCTTGGACCTTTCTGCCTCACTACTGTCTTGCAGGAGTTCGCTGGAGAAGGCCTGAGGACACTCGTGGTGGCCTATAAAAGCTTGGAGGAAGACTACTTTCAGGATTGGATCAGGCGTCACCATGAAGCAAGCACTGCCTTGGAAGGACGGGAAGACAAACTGTCAGAGTTATATGAAGAGATTGAAAAAGATCTAATGGTTGGTAACTCAGGGAATCTGGGCCATGCTCTGGGGGAGGCAGTGAGGGTGGTCATTTGTCAATAAACAACTCAGTATGACTTCGGTAAACACTGCTCTGCAAACAGCTCTGTGAGCTGTGTGACAGGAGCAGGTCAGAACATGGCAGCCCTGGGTGTTCACTGGCACTTCTGTCAGGAGCCCATAACTGGGGTGTCAGCCACCACTTCAGGGGAATGGTTTTATTTTAACTCTCATGGGTGTCAGAGTAGCTTTCTTGTCATGAAGTGACATCCCAGAGCCTGCAGTAGATGATGTGGACACAAATATTTCATAACTATCCTTTATATGTGCGAATGGCTGATCTATTTATTTCCCAGCCTTTGAAATGGCAGGCAGTGAATAATTCCCAGTGCCTCTTAGAGTCTCTCCTTTGTTCTTCCAGCCCTGGGCAGGATGGGTAGATGATAACCATGAACACGTTTGTGTCAATTTGAAATAGAGCTGAACTGTGATCTTCGAGTCATTCTTCTCTCCCTAGGTGTTGTTACACTTTTTAAATGCCCTGGAGGATTTGCCTGCGTTTTAGAGCCATGAATAATGAATGAAAAGCATGTGTATGATCTTAGGAGAAGCAATCCAGCTTTTGCACTGGTGGCAGTGCTTTCTTGAAACCCCGGAAATCCTGGCAGACACCTTTGCTCCTTCCATTAGCTGTATGCTCAGAACGCCAGCAGGGCTCAGGGAAGAAGCAAGTGTGAGCTGGGAAAATGCTGGCCTTTGGAAGTTGCACAGGCTCTCTAGCTGGATCAGGGACTACTGTAAACACAGGGATTGTACAGTTTTGAGGACCCTGTAGAGAAGTTTTGTCAGAGCTGTTACCTAGATTGATAATGCTCATAGCTGATGTATGATGGACATCCCAGAATGCCAAAAGGGATCCCAGGCTTAAAGCCAACCTCTGAGTTTAGTCTCCAAGCAGCAGGAAGTAGGTGGTAGCAGTGAAACCTAAGGTAGCAGTGAAACCTCCATGTCCCCTTTACAACAGCTTAAAGCCACCAACTATCTCCAAATAGCAGAAAAGGCAGTAACTTTAAAAAAACCTATGAAGGTTTGTGTCTGGAGCAGTCTGTGGTGTAGCTGTGTGACAGTGTGGACCAGGGGCAGGGACAGGTCTGTTAAGGGCTGGAGGGGATGTTTAGCAGCCGTGCGACATCTGCAGTGCAGCACACCTGGGTTCAAGCTCCACATCAGAGGAGGTTTGGGGACATGCATCCACAGTGTGTTTATCCCTTTATTAAAGCTCTGTCTGCTGTGAAGGGAACACATGGAACAAACAGAGACCTGTAGCCCTGCAAACGTTCTTGCAAATATTTTCATGCATATTCATAATCCATCAGAGCCGGGGGGGATTAGAGCCCAGAACACCTGCCGGATCAGGGCTGTTCTCTGTACAGTAAATTTGCTGAGGAAGAATGACAATCAGTACAACCTTATTCCAGGAGATTTAATTTGTGTTTGCTTGAATAATTAGGTTCACTGCTTTTTCCTTGGTAGCAGTGGGAGGACTTAACCAGCTCCCTGCCATTTCTATTAAGCTGCTAGGTGCCACAGCTATAGAGGACAAGCTACAAGATGGAGTCCCACAGACAATTGAGACTCTTGCCAAAGCCAACATCAAGATATGGGTCCTCACTGGAGATAAGCAAGGTAAAGACACTACAGCTTTGGTTGCTTCTCTTCTCCACTGTTGGGGTGGTTCTGCTGAGACCTGGGTTCTCATCCTTTGAAAACTGCACAGAAGACAGATTTCCGGGGCTTTGCTTCATTGCCACCTATGCAAAATTTCAGTTAACTGGAATTAGACCAGACGACTGTAGCTCATGCCTGTCCTTAATTTCTGTCATAAGAGTGGAAGCAGGGTGAAGGCAGCATCCTTTGCCTTTAGAGAGGTGACAGTAAGCACCCCATAGTCCCAGACATAAGCTGTGAAAAGGTGTCACCTTCATCCAGTTGATCATCCAGATGAAGAAGATGGAAAAAAAATCATGTTCTGCTTTCCAGAAACTTTAATATTAAAGTGGATGTTGGGTGCATTTCATTTAGTTTCTGGCTCTCATCATCTCAAATAGAAACAGAGGAAACAGGCTTTTGGAGGTGGAAAGAACAGCAAATAGACTCCAGTGAATTCTTTTGGAGACATAGTATTTTCACTGAAACAATGGTGTTTCAGGGAGGTCAAAAGTGTTTGCAAATAATTTCATTCAAGACATGAGCAGAGAATTTTTGAGAAAAATCAAACATTTCATTTTGCCTTGTTCCAAATACAATAGTTTTGCTATAAAATACCAAAATATCTTTTTCAGAATTTTCTGGACAAAATATCATATTCTTTTTCAGAGCTGTGGTTTGGCTTCCTACTTTTCTGAAAGTAGGAGAGGGCAAGTTAAAAATCCTGAAAAAAACCCCTGTCAACATGCAATGTTTTTTGTTGCTCCAAGTATGTTGGTCAAAGGCTTTAAACTTTTTCATTTTGGTCGACTTATTTTTTTTCCTGTGGTCTTGTGAATTCAAATTTGCTGCTACATCCATCAAAGTGACTCTTCTAGCTCTCTTACTGTTGACTTTGAAAGGCTCCAATCCCTTTTAAGTCAGAAAGAGACCTTTTGTCATGTGAACAAAAAGGCCACAAAAGCGGGTGAATTTGAGGCTGCTGAGATGGATTATCTTCCTGGTTTATCTTTTCCAGAGACAGCAATGAATATTGGTTATTCCTGCAACTTGCTGAATGATGACATGGATGATGTTTTCATTATTGAAGGCAGCACATCTGATGACGTACTGAATGAGCTGAGGTAAATGGCTGAAAAACAGTTTTGGTGCTGTGCATTAGCACTATTTGTGTTTTGTATCATTCCACCTTCTTTTTCTGTGTCAGCTTTCCTTGCAGTTCATTCAGGGACTTTAGATAAGGGAGAGCTGTCTCCCTGGAAGGTCCAGAAGTAAACACGAGGTTGAAATCTCCTCTGAGAGTAAATGCTGAAGCTTCTTGATCCAACACCTCAAATTAAATAAAGGTATAAGAAAGCAGAGTCAGATAGGCATTATCAGCTGAAATTGACCAGCAAGGGAACCTGAGCCACAAAGGCTTTGGCTCCAGGTTTGAGCTATGCCATTTCTGTACTGCTGTTGCCATTTATTCACATTGCTGTCCTTTGTCTGGGTATGTCCTTTGTCTGGATACTCTTTTTGGCAGGATCTGAGAACTTACTTTCCTCTCCTCCTCTGTAGACACAGGTTCTTAGGTAAAAGCAGAAAATGGAAAAGCTTTGCAGTCCTTTCTCTTGGAGTAGATGGCTGCCAGACAACGTGCAGAAAATTGGATGTCCTTTGGGACACTATCCTTCATGACACTCAGATGGTTTGTTTGACTTAAAACCAGCAGAAGTTTAGCAACACTTGTTAGAGTTTCAGAAATGTGGATATCTGTGCAGACAGCAGCAACTAAACAATGCATATTGTTGTAGGGTTACAATAAAAAATGGACTGAACTATCAAAGAGAAGCATTGATTTTTTGTTTTAAAAAAGTTGCTTTCACAAAAAAAAGTCTGTATTGGCAAGATTTATTTTTATTTTTATTTTTATTTTTAATTTATTTTTTTATTTTATTTTATTATTTTATTTTTTAATTGTTGTTGTTGTTGTTTTTTTTTTTTTTTTAGGAATGCAAGAAAAAAGATGAAGCCAGACTCCTTTCTGGACAGTGATGAAATCAACATTCAGTTTGAAAAATCTTCAACAAACCAAATAATTATACCTGATGAGCAAGCAAATGGGGCATATGGTCTGGTTATCACTGGCCACAGCCTGGTAAGGAAGGTTCAGAGCCTTGCTAGGGATGAGTTCCCTGAAGAACTTATTGCAAGACATACTGGAAGTCTGAAAAATGCTTTAAAAAATCAGCTCTAGTGGACAAGGGGTTTTTTTTCCACTACTTGAAATTTAGGTTCTGTGGTTATCTGAGACATCAAAGGTGACCACCAATGTTTCAGAAGATGTTTCAGGACCAGAGAACAGTTGGCCTTGATCTTTGGTGAACAAGAAGGGTAGAGTAGCTGGATCATATTTCATTTCTGGAAACATACTAGAAAAATAACCAGGTTTGTGTTTGCAGCAAGAAGCTAACACAAGGCCTGGGTTTCAATGCCAAGGACATATTCTACTAAATACAGCTGAAAACAGATATGCTTAATTCATAGGATATAGATCTTATTACTTAAATAATACATTGATACTCTCTCCCATGATGTTCTTCCAAGCAAACTGAAGCAATACGCTCTAGATGAAATTGCTAAATGACGGATAGAAAACTGCTTTGGAAGTGTGGCTCTGAAGGCCTCACTGTTCATCTAAAACAACAGTTAGCTGTCATCTGCAGAGGGTTATCCCACATCTATTTGATGCTCAGTGTTTGCATTAACTGCTTGGAAAGAGAGCAGGTAACACCAGGCTGGGAGAGAGTACCAAGAAATCTGAGTCAGGCATGATCTGGAAAGCATAGGGGGAAACTGAGTCGGTTGTGTTTTCTGCGCCTGGAGAATACTGATCAGTCTTGGTAATACTCTTCAAATTATAGCAGATAAACAAAATAATGAAATTAAACTGAGATAAAAAAGTTCTGAGTGAAATGTCTTCCTGGTGAAAAGAGTTAAACTCTATAATATATTATCTATATTAGGAAAACTTTTAGAACCACTTAGAGGAAAGAAAAAACAATTTAGATGAATTCAAACCTGTCTGTGAGGAAGGTTTAATTTATGTCAGGTTTCTTTATCTGTTGAATTTTACTTTCCCAGATCTCAGTGAAGGCAGACATATTTAGCAAGCAGACATGCTTGTTTGTGGTGGCTACCTTTCTTGATGACAGCTCAGAAATGTTCACTCCCAGCTCTACACCAGCCCAGAAAATTACTATTAAGAAAATCTCATATTTTTCTGCTTTTGGCTCGTGTGGCCTGTATACAGACCCGAAATACTCTCAGGCAGTGCCTAGGTTGTTAAGTTCCCTTTCTCCTTTTTACACTCACTTCCTCCAGGGCCATAATCCCCTTTCGATTCCCACTGCCAAGCAGACAAGGGGTCTGTCATGTTTGGTCCGTGTACATTTCATGGACATCAACTGGAAGCCCCTTACCTGTTCCTACTCCATCCCTTCAGCCTCCAGCGCAAACCCTGAGTGCTGTGCTACCAGAACTCCATTGGCAGTGATGGCAAAGCTTTCTTTATCTTTCTGGAAAAACACACACTCACTGATACCCTGGCAAGGGGATATGTCCCACATAAAGGACACAAGGACAGTGCAGACAAATCTAGATGTCATTTATTTATTTCTGTGAGCTTGAATAATGGTAGCAATGCTGATACTGTCCCACACACAGCACCTGCTCAATGCTCTATCCCTGCCTGCAGAGGGGTGGGAGGGCAGTGCTGGACTATGCACACATCTAGTGCTGTCTGAACAAAGCAGTGAACAGGAGCTTGTCAGCATCCTTAATGGCATCATCATGCCAGTTGATTTGTATGCAGTTGCACCATTAATATACAACATGATAACGTTTTGCTGGTGCTGCGCAGCAACAATGTTGAGGCAAAAGCCATCTCTGACTGCACTGACCAGCAGTACTCAGACTGAACCATGAAAAGGCCTCTTGTTGAGTGAGCCTGCTGCCATGACAGAGGAAAAAGGGGACACTGGTGACTCACAGCTCTCTGTTTCAAAATGAAAGAATATGTGGTCTAAGGACTGTTTGCCTTACACAGACCAGGCAGTGGGCCTTCTCTAATGGCTCTGAGCAGGAGTGAGCCTTGTAGATTCCTTCCGTACATGTCTGCTAAAAGAGACAACAAAGAACAGAGCCAAAAAGCATGATCTGAAAGAAATATGAAAAGCTCACACTGCTTCCTCCTCATGCAGAGCTGGAGGGGTGACTAGACATCCAATTATCTCAGTCCTTCTCAATTAGAAATCACAGCTGACTGATTTAAAAGGTCACCACTCAGAGTAAAGCAGTCTTCACCTTAGTTTTGTGTTTTGCTTTGTCATGCCCACCTGAGCTTAACTTTTTACATGTGTTTCTTGGGGTTTTGTTTGTTTGTTTTTAATTAAGCACTTAAAAAATCGAAATCTTTCCCATTTATCTCCCAGAGATTAAATAGTAATCCAATAGGGATGAGCAAAGACTCTCTCACATGGAGATATACAAGATTGTCGCAGGCTCTGCAGCAGCTTCCTGCTCTTTGTGTTTTGACACTTCTGTCTTCTGTCAGGTTACATCAACCAGAGCAGCTGTTGAGCTTGCCCAGCTCTTGTTCATACCCAGCTGTGGTGCCTATCCAGGTGTGGTGCACCCAAAGTGCAAGCTTGTAGGTGTAGGGTGCACAGCATGATGTGCAATGTGGATGCTCCCTGAGACTGGGTGGATGGATTCACCCACATGAGTGTAAGAGTCTGGCTCAGCTGTCATGGCCACCTTGCTGCATCCTCTTGGTCATGCCAGGAGTTGCTGCAAGGCTGCCCTGAACACTCCCTTTCCTCCTTTCCAGGCTTACGCGCTGGAAGGGAACCTGGAGCTGGAGCTGGTGAGAACTGCCTGCATGTGCAAAGTGGTGATCTGCTGCCGGGTGACTCCGCTGCAGAAGGCCCAGGTGGTGGAGCTGGTGAAGAAGTACAAGAAGGCTGTGACCCTGGCAATCGGAGATGGTGCCAATGATGTCAGCATGATCAAAAGTGAGTGATGGGTGACAGCCAGCATGCTGTAGCAGACTGACTCAAAGAGGTATTTGCGCTCTGAGGTGGGCTAGCAGCAGGAACACATATCTGAGTGCCTCCTGTACCACCCTCTGCGTAGAAACAAGTGTCTGTGCCCCAAATTTTGGCAGATCTCTGAAGAGCACTCTCACTACTATCTTAGTTGTGTCTCCTGCCTTCTGGGTCACACTGGGCTCCTTCAGGAGCTAAGGTTGCATTAAGTGCCTATTTTTTTGTTTTTACCTTAGAATGGACCAAATGGTTGGTCTTGATGATCTTACATGTCTTTTCCAACCTAAATGACTCTATGATTCCATGAAAAGCCTGCATGGGCTGTGATGTGTCAATCCATGTGTCTGCATGGCCACCACCACAAGGTCAATGTATATAACAAACAGGTTATAGAGGGCCTGACTCAAAGCAGACATAAAATCTTTGTGCCCAAAAATATTCTGTATAATATCATGTGGGGTGGTTTTTTAGCATTTCTTTGTGTCAGGGCTGTTTGTTAATTATCTCCCTTGAGTTACAGATGATAGGCTTCCAAGCCTCCCTATACCTCAGCATTATTTCATGCTGCATTACCTCAGTGAATTTATGAAAAATGTCCTAACTAGGTATAATTAAATTAAGATTATTCAGAAAGACCTATTGCTAATCTTCCTTGTGTTAATTTGCAAGAATTGATTAACTGGAGCCTTTTAATTAAGAAAGAAAAGGCTAAGTAGAGAGCTTCAAGGGAGATAAGTCAGGCAGTCAGCAAAGAAAGGAGAAGGAAGCTAAACTGCACATAATAATTAGAAACTCCGCCCCACAAGAGGATTGAGACTTTGGGATTTTATCAATTCAGTTCAGTGGAAACCTCTGAATCTAACCAACCTTCAGCCATTAAGATTGTATTCATTAGTTAAAGCTGTATAATTAGCTGCCACATTAAACTTTTGTCCATGTTTAATAAATGCAAGTTACTATTAAAAAAATGTGACTCTTCCATCTAATTATTTGATTGAACCAGTAAAGTCCAGGAAATGTATGTCCTGGTTTAGGGCAAAATCTGGGAGGAGACCTCTGAATGGGGTTCCCCTGGAAAAGCAAATTCAAACAGTCCCTCCCCTACAACTGGTCCAGAAAAAACTTCCTTGGAGAAAAGTGGAAAAAGCTATTTATTTAACAAAAAAA
>WBMY01010053.1:52929-71123 GCA_013397315.1 Donacobius atricapilla | reverse complement strand
GTTTGCGATGCTGGCTCTCGCTCTCCTCCCCCGGCCGCCGGCAGCTGCCGAGGCTCAGAGACCCGGCCCGGCTCAGCTCGGCTCGGCTCCCGCAGGGCCAGCCTCAGCACGGCCACCCTGGCCCGGCCTGACTCCCGGGGCTGGCAGGGCCCTGGGCCCGGGCCCCCCGGCCCAGCCGCGATGTTACCTCGGCCGGATCTGTCGAAAAGGGAAGAAATCTCCCAAGATTCCTGTATTTAAGCAGTGTGTCCCCAGGAGTGTACACTTTTTACCTGATTGGCCAACTTGGCTGTCAGTTCCAAAGAATATCACCGATTGGTTTGTCTACCATTCATGCAAAACCAATACATGTGGTTTGGAAGTCAGAATGAAGACTATTACTTTCTAGTGATTCTAAGTTAATCAGGGTGGTTGGTTTGAAAAGTTCTTGAGGAATTACAGGAGCATCTTGCAGAACTATTAGCATGATAAAACAGCGAATGGGAGATCATGCTGATAAATGCCACATGTAATGATGATTTGTAAACAGTTTCTCCCTGACCACAACAAGCTCATTGGAGTCGCTGTTATCTCACATTGTTATCTGAGCACATGAACGAAATGTTCAGCTGTAGCCAAAAACACTGGAAACAAAATTTGCTGGTATATATTCTTGTATACTAGATACACATGTTGTGCCTGCACCTTGGGTATCATATACCAGCTGGTCTCCCTCTTTCAGAAAGAGTAACACAGACCTGGAAATGATAGAGAAAAGTGGAAGGGGGATGATTAAGGGACTGGGATAGTTTCTGTAGGTAGAGAGAATAAACAAGCAGAAGTAGATGACCCTGGGAAAGAGAAACATCTGTAATAAAGTGTTCAGTAGGGACAAGTTGAGTAAAGACTGACCTTAATAAACCTAGCTATTTCTCACAGCACAGAAAAAGCACATCCAGCAAAATAATTTATTAGAGGAGGCTGAGGAAGTCCTTTTTCAACACAGTTGATTTGTAGAACATGTTGCTACGAGATGGCATGAAGACTGAAAATATACACAGATTCCAAAAGGAACCAGACACCTAAATGGCAGAGATGTGTTTCAGTGTCCGTGAAATGTGATGGTCAGTGTGTGACCTCCAGCTCTAGGAGTTCCTGATTGTTGCAGTGTGGAAGAATGTGTCCTTAGGGGAGATCACTCTGATTGCACTCAGTGAAATCACTCTGTGATTTTTATGTGCCCATAACGCCTTGTCAGGGATAGGGCAGAAGAATTTGTGGTGTAACCCACTGAGGTGGTTCTTGGTTACCATTACCACTGCTGGAACAGTAGGGTGGAAATGAACTGATGTGGTTTTGAGCACTTCTACTCTCACAACTCTCCTGCAGGAGTCACACATAACTCACCACAGATTTTCTTACCACTTTTATTAGCAAATCTGGGTGGACTTTCAGGAGAAGGGGACTTAAGCAGACATCACTGAGCACTGTCCTGCCAGGCAGGTGACCATGCTTGGCATTAGCTATCTAGTCCTGCCTTTATTCCCTCTTGGCTTATGATAAATATGTGGTTTATGTCCTGATGGAACAAAGTCTAGATTCTTAGAGCCTTGTATTCACATAACTGTGGGTGGTGTTGTTATCCATCCAAATGTCTTGTCCTACGGAAAGGGGAAAGAACAGGCTATTGCAAATTCTATTGTAAATTCCTTTATCCTTTCCAAGTCTTGTGTTGCAATTTCCTTCACAGTCTAAATAGCAAAATGTCTCCAGTCTCCCTTCACGGAGAACTGTGAAAGTTTGGAACTGCAAAGCCTTGAAAAGTCTATTTTTTGGTAATGAAGTAATCTCATTTTAGAAGCATTAACAGAAGCCACTGTTACGTGCTGCTTATCCTGTTGAAAACTTACCAATGTTTCTGGTGGGGTTGTTTTGGGTTTTTTTTTTGTTGGGGGCAGGGGGGGAGGGTGTGGTGGTTGTTTTGTTTTGTTTTGTTTTCTTGTTGTTTTGGGGGGGGACGTTGTGGAAGCTGACTGAGAGTGTAGCAAAAGCAAAAGGCAATAACGGACATATTTTTTGTCTGCCATTCAGTTCACTGAGAGGGGATTCTTCACTGGTTAAGCCTGATCATTGTATCACACTGAGATTTTGGGAACACTGGACTCAGAATCCAGTCATAATTTTACTTCTGCCTTGTTCCTTGAACTCATAAACATTAGAATGTTTGTGCCTCTTTCAGTGGGACAGATAGAGTTTTAAAGCCAATTCCCTGCTCCCTACAGAGAAGAAAAAAAGTATCCTGGCAGCCTCAAGCTGTTTTTAAATGAGACAAATGCACACGGTGCCTGTCTGCCAGAGCCCCCAGCCCCACTACACTGAATCTCTTTTTAGCACACTTCTCCATGCAGCTATATCTGGCTCCAGTTCTTTGCTTGGGGAACGTGACCTCATCGTTGTTTTGGTATATCCAGTGATTCAGCCTGGTCGGGGCAGGGAGGAGTCATTCCTGATGCAGGCTGACTGAGTGTGCGTTTCTGGAATTCCAGAGCAGTGCAGCCTCAGCCCTTCCGATGCCTTGACAGCTCGGCTGAGGCTGGGCTGGTGCATAGCATTCCTACCTGGCAAATGGCCTGGGCACAGCTGGTGGAGGGACTGATGCTCCTGCTTTTGGAGGTAATGGGGATCCCCGTGTTTGCAGGGTACCTGCTGTGGTGAGGGTATAGCTGCAAGTGGTAGCTTGTACGTCGAGGGAAGCCACAAGGAATCTGCTCTATGGGTGGGAGGAGAGTCCCACAGAATGCTCATTCCTGTATACAGGCTGCCAGCATCCCATAAGGCAGTTAACTTCACAGCATCCACAGCAGCTTGGTAAGTGTTACGACCCTTGTTTTTCAGGGGGGGAAACTGAGGCACTGAGCAGGGAAGTGGTCTTCTTGAGGTTTTACACTGCTGAGCTGGAGGTTCCCCATATCCTTACAGACCATGGTTGCTCGAAAACCACACGAGCTCCTTGTTCTTCATTGCCAGTTTCACCCAGAGATTACTGGTATGAGCTATATGCCTGCCTGGCACAGGGCTTTTAGGCAGTGGCTGCTGTGCTGTGAAATGTCCTGAAACAGCTCCTTCCCAGCCTTTCCTTAAAATCTCACAAGGCTTGTTTAATGGGCAGTGGTTGAAACCTGCGAACCTCTCCTCTGCTGCTGATTCTAGTTGAAGTTACAGTGAAGGAAAAAATCCAGAACCCTTTGACACCTTGCTTCCTAACCATGAGATGAGCTCAGTTGGTTACAGCATGATGCTAAAAATGCCCAGGTTGTGGGTTTGACCCCTGAATGGAACATTCACTTAAGGGCTGGACTTGGTGGTCCTTGTGGGTCCCTTTCAATTCAGAATAGTGTGATGTCAACCTAGTCCCTATTCTCCATGTTCTGTATTCGCTGTAAATCTAGCTGCAGTACAGCTTGTAAATCACGCTGAGATGGCAGGGAAAGAAGAATGCTGGCAGGAGATACCAAAGACATTGAACTGGGGTGAGGGGGTAAGTGTTGAAGATGTGGAGACCTGGAGCCTGGGGAGTGGGCTTGGACAACAGGAGTGGGTCTGAGCAGGTAAATGGAGCAATGCTTCCATCAGCCTTTCTCCCTGGCATCGTGGGTTGCTGTGGCGCTCTGCACCAGAGAAAGTGTGGGGCTGGGGATGTCCCATCTGGGGTGCAAGGATGGGAAGTTGGGTTGCATTACTGCTAGCACGTACTGCATATGGAGCTTAGGATCTGATGGAGAATGTGGAATTGGGGGGGAGGGGGGGGTCTCCCCTTGCTAGTGGTCACTTCACCTCATGGTTTCCCTTGGCAGGCAGCTGCCCTCCCTCCCCTGTCCGAGCAGGCAGGCAGTGAACTCATCCCGCGCAGCCCTGCCACGCTCTTCCCTCTTTCTGCTCCTGCTGTAAATGGCTCTCTGTAACACGAGCTGCATTTCTGCCATAGCCCTCTCCTGTGCGCATCTGTATTTACACTGGGGCTTCCATTAGCAGTCTGGCCCTCACCCTCGCTCCTCTCTCCTGCCCACATGCTCCCTGAGTGAGACCCTGGCACCACTGTGCGTGACGGGGGGCAGGTGGTTGGCAGTAGGAGGAATTCCTCAGCCAGCTCCTGTCTGGAAGAAATGCCTTGTCATCTTGCCTGTTGCCCATGATCCTGCACCAACAGGGGAGCAGCTGGCAGAGACTCCCCACAGCATGGCTTGCTGATCACTGAGCCGGCACTGGGACAAGCTGGTTTTGCTCTGGATTATCGCTGGCTCTGCATGCTGTGTTCCTCCTATGTCTCTCATGCCAGTGCTGCTGCACTTGGCTTCCAGCTGCAGTGAGCTGAGTCCACGTCCTGGGGTGGCTGTATCTCGCAAGGTAGGAGCTGATCCCTTCTGTTTGTTCTGCTAAAAGTAATGTGACCATTCCTGCCTTTACAGCATATGTCAATTAGTGGGTTTATTTTGCACTGTTCTGTAGTTCTAATAGACATCAAGTATGCTGCTCAGGCCGTATTTCAGATATTCAGACATCCCTCAGACATTTCTTGCAGGGAAAGAAGATGTGTATATACATTTTATTTTTACCTATGTAATGGAAAAATCAAACTTAGTATCCTTTTCTGCTTCAAGATGGAGTCTTCTCTGTCTTGTCTGTTCTCATGCAACATCCTGTGCATGTTCTTCAGGTCATGTCACCTGCTTCTCCAGGAGATGTGAGAGTCGAGAGCAGTCTGATGTGTCTTTGGAGAAAGGGGGTGGGAGGAGAAACTCACTGAAGGCAAAAATCAAGGAAGTTCAGTAGGCTCAGAAATGGCTTTAGAGAAGTTATTTTTAACTGAGAAAATCAGACAAGGGAAGAGCCTCTTTTCCTTGAACAGTCTCAAAAGAGTTTTGCTTTTGATTTTTTTTTTTCCTTTAGTGCTTTAGGGCACACTGTTTTGATATGGAAAGGCCTGAGGCTGCTACTGTCCCTAGGGATAAAGGCCAGTCAGTCTTGTTAGTCTGGTGCCTCCTTTCCAGTGAACCTTGCTGATATTAGTGCTTCTCCTACCCCCACCACTGCACACCTTTGCTGCTGCCACATTGGGAAAAGAGGTGATGACCAAGAAACCCAATCCCTGCTGGATTTCCCTGCAGCAGCCAAGGAGAGACAAAATAGGAAAGCATCAGCATTTTCTGTGTTTAGGCACAACTGTTCCGTTTTTAGTCTACAGCAGCTGGGATGTGTGCTCAGCTATCCATCTTCCGTGAGCATAATGTACCTGGGCTTCCCTCCCGTATGGATGAGAGTCTGTCTCCTCCACAGGACAGACAGGGATCTCCTGCAAGTGTGATGGCTCACTTCTGAGGTGTGCCCCAAACAGCAAATTGTGTTTTAGGGCCCTGCTCCCTGTGAGGAGGATAAAGGGGTGCTGTAGCTTTCCTCAGCATACCCTGCAGTGCTGCCAGTGGGTGTATAAATAGTGCCCACAGTGTACTATTTTGGTGACAAGCTCTTCCCAGAATTCATCCAAAGAGTTATGTGAGCAAGTGTTAAAAATAACAGCAAGCCCTGCCCAAGTGCTGGCGTCATTTCAGCCAAAGTGTTGGGAATCTTCCATGGGGGGCAGCAGGAGGGGGTCCAGAAGAGCTTTTTGTATTTTCCTCCTCTTGCTGTCCTGCTAACTGCAGAGGGCTGTGACCCTCAGCTTCACCAGATGTTTGGTCACCAAGAACGTGTGAGACGCCCACTTCTAATTAGGTTATTTGCCACTGGCTTTCCCTGTGTGTCGTGAGTATTACTGCTGTGTCTGATGAGGGGTACAGGAAACGTAATCTAGCCTGCTGCCAGGTCCCTGCTGGTGGCCAAAGCTTGCTGTCTCAGTGGAAAGTCTCAGGCTGCAGAATGGGATATGGAGGCATCCTGGTTTTGGGTTAGGTTTATCCTGAGGACTGGTAGCTGGAGGTCAGTTTAACTGTGAAAAGATTATTAAGTCTGTGTGTTGCATTATGGCTGTAGCTCTGGACATTATTGGCATCCATATAAATATGAATGTTACCCAAAAATTCTGCCCTTTCATGATGTAGTTGGTGTCTATAACCTAGAGCTGGACCACACAGCAGAGAGATCTGGGGAGCCATGCTCCTTGAGTGGGGCAGCCAGTGCAGGATGCAGCATCCCATGGTGAAGCTGGAGCTGTGGTTTGTTCCCCTCAGGCTGGGTTTTGCTTGTTGTTGGTCGCGTTCTGTGTTGGTTATGCAATTCAGCTACTATCATGCTGCAGCAGCATCATGCTGTGTGCTGGAAAGAAGGAGACCTCACTTGAAGGCAGCAGATCTCATTTAGTCCTTGTGCTAGGTGTGCGAAGCCCAGAGCTCACAAAAAGGTTTCTTGAGGGGTTCATGCTCAAAGAAGCCATGTCTGAAGAGAGAGTTAATGCATCTTGCAGATTGATGATGTGGCTACACTCTGGGCTGGTCTCATATGGGATGTAGAAGCCCCTGTGGGGGTACAGCACCCATTGCTTAATTACGCAGCTTAATACGTGAAGCCTCACGCACGGGAGAAGAGAAAGAGGTGATACATCCTCTGGATGCAAACACAGGGGCAAAGCTGGGGCTCACCTGTTTACTCTGAGTTGACAGCAGCAGTATCATGGACAGAGATGCATTGCTTTTAAATGCTGGAATTCAGGATGACAGCATTAATCCCCGTTACAGTTACTTGCCCCCCATGTTTGCCTCCCCAGATACATCAGTTCCAGTTTCTGGCATTGTAGAGGAGGGGCTGGATGGTTGCAGCTGGACTTGATGATCTAGAGAATCAACCTAAATGATTCTGTGGTCTTTGAGCACTTTCAGAAGGGCTGCATTTATTTTAAGCTGAATGAGAAGGTTGCTGTGAAAGCAGCAGGCATGTGAAAATTGTGAAAAAGGTTACAAGTGCTGTTGGACACTATGCTTCACCTCCTCTGATACCGGATTACTAATTCTGGCAGATGTTCCCAGGGATGAAGTGCAGGTCTTGTTCAAACATCATGACCAAGCATTTTCCCTGGCTGTTGCATTGAGAATAAGTGAAAGAGCAGAGCAGACGCATGGCTTCTGGCTTGGACTTCTGTGTCTCCGGTGCTCCACCATTCTTGCCCTCTCACCTTTTGGCTGGTCTTCTCTTTTCCAGGCTGTGTTAAGAGCCACAGACTGGGCGTGTGCACAGGATGGAGCGCTTTCTTAAGCTTGTATTGAAAGCACAGGCTTCAGAATTGTCCGGACATGGAAGTACGTCATGGAGATGAAAAGCATGTTTCTGTTTCTCCAAGAACGTGCTCCGGGCAATCAGTCCTTCATCAGGGGCTTCCTGCTCCTCAGTTATCCTGTTCCTTCCTGCTGTTCTCTCATGTCCAGCCCGCAAAGAGCTCTCTGAGTCACTATGGCTGCTTATTATTAGGCCTCAGCCAAGGCTCTGTGTATCATCATATATTACAGAGCTCCTGAGAGCTCTTTTAGGGCTCTTTCCACCCTGGCATGCACTTGATCTTCTGACTGGAATTTGTCTGGAGTGTGTGGGGACATCTTGTTTGTTGTCCTTAAGCACCTCTTTGCTGGATGTTTCTTGATAGTTTTCTAGTAGTTCTTCTATCTAGAATGGCCTTCTAGACTATTCTCTGGTAGTCTCTGCGGTGCCAGAGCCACATGCCAGGGATTCCAGGAGTTCCTGAAGTGCCAAGATGTCTCTATGGGAAACATGTAGAGCAGTCTATCCCAGCTCTTTCATGTGCCTCACCAGAGCCTGAGCCCTATTTCAGTCTGCCCCACAAAATCCAAGCTTGGTGAGTTTGTCAGCCATCTCCTGTGACCTGATTTGCCTTTGTGGCCTGCCTCACCACTGCTGTCTGGGCTTTGCCTCTGCCAGCTTTTATTTTCTATTTTAAAGAACAGGACAGGATTTCCTCCCACATACAGATCCCCTTTATCCCTGTAGCATTTCCTTCACTGGGGGTCTTTCTCCAATGTGAGCGAAATCGTTGTCCACAGCCAACAGATTTCCCATTTCTGGCTCTGTGTGCCAGTCTGCATATGGGATGGCTGCCTGTTGTTTGAACGTGACTTTTGGAGGAGGTAGACCTTGCACAACTTGCACAGCAGCTGGGAGCTGCAAGTTAAGACTCTTTGTGTTAATTAAATGTACACCGATAAGCACATACAGCCACAGGGTTGCTTAATCATGGGCTGACCTGACATGGAGACTTTGAATACAGCTGACTGATGATCCATGACAGCTTGCCCTCATAGATGTGAAGATGTTAATAATAACCAGACAGAAATTTAGAAGGGTTCTCAGCTGTGACCAAGGATCATCTCCAACAAGACTGAATTCTTGAGGAAAAGGTCTCTTTACTGTGGTGGATGAAAAGGGATTAATTCCCTGGCTGGAAGTTCACACAAAGCATATTCTGCTCAGGGAAAAGATACATCTGGAGTATGTTTTTAACAGCCAGGTGGATTAGCAGCCAGATCAGCTGGCACAGGATGCTCTTCTACTCTCAGCTGCACCTGGGCGTTTGCTGTGTCTTTCCAGGAGTGCATTTGTGTTTCTCTATGTTTTCTGCCTCACAGAGTAAATTGCTCTCAGTTTTTAATCCTGCATTAGAGACTTCCTGTTTCTCTGAGTCAAACAAAAATCACACAACAATAAGACCTCCAAAAGCCATGTAATAATCACGTTTCCCTGAGCAGGCACAGTGGACTTGGGCTATGCCATTCCTTGGGTTTCTTCATTTAACCTCTGGAAGCTCCCACTGATCAGGACATTACCCACTGCATCCTTCACTTTAGCAATCCAATCCCTTCTTTCAGTTGATATTTCTTGATGCCATGAGTTGACCAAGATTTTAACACGGGCATTTGTTTAGTAGTAAAGTTGGAAAAATACATTGTTTCCAGTTTTTAACAGTAAGAGCCCGTGAAGATTAACAGGTATGCATGCCTCTAAATAAGTAAAGCAAAGAGCTTCTAAGATATATAAGACTATGGAAAATTTTAAGACAACCAATTTACCTCCTGACTGTTCTGCTTTTTTGGTGGAATAGTGAATGGTTAAGTTTTATCTGTCATACCTGATGTCTAACCTCAACTCCCCTGTGTGACCCTCAGGGATCCTCTTCTTGTTGAGGATGTGAAGAGCAGCTTGTCCACTTGCTCTTGGCAGCAGCCTTTTGTACATTTTGGAACTGTTTTAATGTATGCCCTAGTTTTCCCCTGAGAACTAACCCACTTGCTTTGCAGTTTACTCCTTTGTCCTGTTTTCCGTGTTGTCTTCAAGCACTCAATAGTTTGTCCATTTAGGATACGTCCATGAGCTCTGTGCCAGTGTGGGCAGAGGGGAAGGGTGACTCCAAGTCTTGCACATGCAAGACATGCTTATTCATAGCCCTACATACTGTTTGCCTGCTTCAAAGCAAAATGGCACTATTGCTCAAGCTTGGCCTGTGATCTGCAGTGACCACAGATCTCTTCTGAGTGAGCAGGCCATGCACAGCAATTAAGGGTGGGGATGTGCAGTCCATGCTGTGTGAGGTGTTATGGTAATAGCTATAATTTATGTCAATTTGCTGTTTGTGTATAGACTGTATCCCTTTAGCTAGCAGTACTATAGACAACAGGGGTGAAGAGTAAGAGACATCTGTTCCATCTGAGAGGCAGCAGGTTAATGTCCAAGTGGTGGGCAGGGTCTCGAGAAGTTTTCAATGGTCCTGTTCCCTCTCCCCTTTGCAGCTTTTCTAGGTGCCTGCTGGGATGTGGGTGTTCAGGAGCCCAGGCAGTCTCTTGTGTAGCACTGGAGCCCTGGGCCTGCCAATATTGTGTTGTTCTGTTGCTGCTGATAGGTGGGGATGGAGTGAATCTTCAAGTGTCTTTTAATCACAGAGTGCTTTGCAACTGCCAAGACACTGCTCCATTTGCCACTTAAACATAGCCACTGGGGTTGCTAACAGTGCAGAGCAGCACTGTGTCCAGTTTGAGTGGTAACTGGGGAAACTCAGAGGGAAAATCAGTATAAACAACCATAACTGATACCACGTGTCTCTAATAAATCAGCCAGTGGTTATGTACTTCCTGGGCTTTGTTGCAAAGTGAAGTGAGAATGTTTGAGAGCTGGGAGATTTGTTGGGAACTTACTGGGTTTTGTGGCGAGTTCGCAGATATCTCTGTTTGCCTTTTGCTGTTGCTCAGAATGAGGATGGCGAGGAAGGACTTCGGCACATGCAGAGTGATGTTAATGTGGGTTTTCTGTGTGAATCATAGGATTGTAGAATGCTTTGGTTTGCAAGGGACCTTACAAAGATCATTTAGTTCCAACCTTCCTGCCCTGGGCTGGGAAGTCCAAGTTTTTGTATTTACTGTTGCCTTGGAAAACTGAAATGTTTATGACTCAGTCTTTGAGCAAGAGGGCAGGAAGGTTTTTTCCAGTTCTTGGATGTGGCCTCTTGTGCATCCAACAATGATGTTTTTTTCCTCCTTGCTTGCCCTTTCCCTGCTTCATCTCTTCCATTGCAGTTTCTGTGAGCTGGGCGTCATGTGCAGTGCAGTCACCCTCACTTTGAGTCAGCCCAGCCATGCCCCTGAAGTGGAAAGAGAATGTCACTTTGCTGCACATCATGGGAACCGTAAGCAGTCACCATCCTCAAGCAGTGCATGCTGTGTACACAGTGAACCATTTCAGGGCTGCAAATTCAGCTCAGCCCTGCAGCTTTTCATCTGCTTAGTTGGAAGTACATAATTTGTATTTGAGGTCAGAATGCAGCACTGCTGTGGGTGCCAAGTTCACCAGCCCCAGTCTATTATGTTATGTGGCAACTTAAAGCTTTCCTTATGGCAGCAGGGAACTATTAAGTTATTGTGAAAACTAGTTATTTAGGTAAATGGTGCTTTAGGGGCAGCATTGATCCTGCTTTGAAAACTAATTTTAATGAGAGTGAAGCCAGTAAGACGTTAATATCCATTGTTACCATGGCTGCTCAGAGTGATTGTTTGCCAGATTAAAAGGCTTTTTTAATAATAACCTTTCTGCTTCTTTTGCCAAGGTTTTGACTGGTGAGAGTTTATATTCCCAGTCAGTGTAGCATCAATATCTGAGTGAGTTCTTGAAGAAACAGCTTTGCTGTTAGAGCTGAGCTCCTACTTAGAACACCCTGAAACCTCAGTCTAGATCAGTTATGTCCAGGATTTGCTTTAATTCAAGATTTTCGGTGCAGCTTGATAAACCTGGTTTATCAGATCGAAGCTGAGCCTTCAGACATGATTCATGAGCTGCTCTGCTGCTTCTGTTCTGATTTCCCTCTGCCAAGAAACATTCAGCTATTTTTTGTGCTCTTGCTTGAGCAATACTAAGTATTAGGAGTAGAAGATGGGCCCTAAGAGTTGGGTTGTAGGTAATTTCTGCCCTTCACACAGAATTCCAAGTGATTCACATCTCTCTGTTACCCCAGCCTCCTCTGGGGTACAAACATACTGGAATCCTGGGTTGGAAGGGACTGGAGACAGACAGCTGGCTGTGGGCAGGGTTTGGTTTTCCCACAGATGCCTCAGTAGTGTGGAGGTATGTGGAACTGAGCCCAGCCCTGTGCAGAGCTGTGCCAGCACTAGCCCTATCTGGTAGTTGTGACTTTTTATGGAGCTTGTGAGAGCCTCCGTTCCTGGGCAGTGAAGCTTCAATTGCCAGCACTAGGAAGGATTTGACCTCAGTACTGGAAGTTGGGAATTCAGATGATGATTGGGATGGAGGAACGACCTTGCCCAGTATCATTTTTCTAGAAGTGGTTGCAGGTGGTCAGCAAAGAGGGGGAGCAGGACACAAAAGTACCCTATCCTGTCTATTTGTTCTGGGACATTTGCTAGTATTTTGTTTGTTTAATAACCTGAAAAGAATCTCTCAAGTGCTTGTCCTACCTCCCTTTAATCTATGTGTAGCTCTTCCGTTCAAAGTACCCTTTGAGAACTACAGGACTAGAGGAAGATAACTGGAATGTTGAAAGAGGAACTACTACTCGGAAGGGAAGTTGTTAGTGGAGATCAGCCTCAAAATGGAAGCTGTTCAATATATGAAATAATGCTCTGTGCACTGAAAAGTAAGACTTCAGTAGAGATATTTCCTAAAGACACAAAGCTAGGGAAGCCTTATCAGAGGCTGTTCAGTGTTATTCAGTGGGAAGAGCTAGGATTATTCCTTAATGAACAGTACAAATGGAACTGGATTGTTCAAAATTGCATGGTTGTATACCTGAGAAATGAGCAAAAAGTTCAGCTCCATCTGGAAGCTCACTGGGGGAAAGTGACAGTGGGGGAGAACTCAGCGTATCAGAGTGGTGTACAAGATAACATCTAATGTGATGTAGCCATGGAAAAGACACATGTCATCCAATGTGACACACTGGACAAAGCATTTCTAGTAGAGATGAGGAAATTTTAGCATATTAAGGCATGGGAGACCTTGCTTGGAAGACGGTTCACATTTCCAGTCACTCTCTAAAGGCTGTGTACAAACTGTGTCAGGTCCAGAGAAGGAATATGCGTATGATCAAAGAAGTAGGAGGGCCACCTAATGTGAGTGATTAGAGAACTCAAGTGGTATGACTTTAAACACAGACTCAATAAATGCTGATGTTAAAGCTCATTTTTGGAACATGAGTGAATAGGGGTGAGCTGTGCATGGATAAAGATAAGCTGGAAATTCAGAGAATGTTCTTAAACATCAGAGGACTGGACTTGGGGAATTAATACTGTTAGAAAACAGTTAGCAAGCAACAAGAAATGTCCGACTTTTTTAAAAAACAGCGACAACTTTCTGTTGTAAAAGCATTTCCTCATTTGGAGGTGTGGCACCTGCCGTGGGTTGCTGGCCCTGAAGAAATCAGTGCTGCTGCTGTGGGGTAGTGGGCAGGGCTCACTGAGACACAGGGTCATCATGGTGAGCTGGTGAATTTGGGTGTTGAGAATGTGTCTTTGACCGACAAAACCTCACGGACTCCTGTGCCTCTGTCCTCAATTTCCCTTGGAAAGCAGGTTCAGTGTGGATGAGGTAGTGATCCCCCAGGGAAGTGTGAGGGCTAAGGGCAGGTACTTCCACTGTGCTAACATATGTTTTTTTCAATCTGCTTGGATTTTTGACCCCTCAAAAGCTCCTATATCTGTTCCCACTGAACAGGAAAGATGTTGAGTGCATGTCAGTAACAATCAGCTTGTATTGATCTCTGTGTGTCAGAGTGATGTTGTCTGACCTTGGAAGTACAGGACTTAAAGGAATAGGGAATTATTTTAGTTTTGCTTTATGAGAATTTTTATAAAGTTTCATCATCTGTTTTCCTGTTGACTCCTGTTTTCTGTTTCCCCCTTGCTCCACTTGAGCAGACCCATGCTCTTAGTTCAACTCTGACCAACATCCCTCTCTCGAGCATTTCCCAAACATGCCTGGATGCTGTTGGCGCAGGGTGGGGTTGCCATGAGATTTAGATTTCTGACACAAACAATGGGTAAGCTGGGTGGGAAGACATTGAGCTGCTTTTGTCTTGCTCCTGAGTGGTTCAGCACATGGGAAAGAGTGAAGATGTCCCTGTGGTCATGCTACAAATGTGGCCAGAATGTATATCCTAGGCATGTTCCTGCTGTTGCACCTGTAGAAGGCACAAGTTTTCTGCCATGATGGAGAGCTTGCTGTTGCTTGTACCACCTTCTGTTTGCTTGAGAGACATGGACACACTGAAGGTAATGAGGGATTGGTCAAAAAGCCTACCCTTTTGGAGGAGGTGGCAGACAGCTCCCTTTGCTGGGGTACAGCTGTGAGCTGGAGGCAGCAGCTGGGTCTGCCTGGCAGTTTTGAGGGTGGTCAGGTTGCGCCCCACACCTGATGGTGAGGGATTATTAAAGACCTGTCCTAGCATAGTGCTTGATGTCGGAGCTACAGCCCAGACAGCTGACTGGACTCTGAGGCTGAGCTGTTTCCAGTCCATGCATCACTGGAGCAGCTTTGCAGCAAAAAAGTGGGAAGGCTGGGTCAACTGGTGGGTGATTTTACTGCACAATTGCAGCAAAAGTGGGAAGGGTTCTTGTACGTGGGTGTGTGCTGACCTTAGCAGCCAATTCCTGTGTGGTATATGAAAGAAGAAGCCCAAGCCCAAGACCAAAATGTGTGGGGCTTTCTAACACCCAGTTGATCTATCTGTGACCTAGCTGTTGTCAGCAAGAACTCCAGGTACGTGCACAGCTCATGTCCAGTGTGAGTGCAGCGCCTGTGGCTCCTCCAAAGTGGTAAGCTTCACTGCAGCCCAGGAGTGGGAGGGGGATGTGCCTCCTTACTGGAATTCATAGGTGGGAGATTGTGTTGTGCATTCGGTTCTGACAGCCCTGGAACAAGGGGTAAGGAAGTGAGAAGGCGGAAATCCTTCCTAACACCTGAGATGGTTGTGGATAGTGAGACTGACATTGCTTGAGAAGGAATTCTCTCCTGCCAAGCTACCTACACAGCAGAATGCTGTGTCTGGGGGAAGCACCTATCCCTACACACCCAGGTGAAGTTAGATGGGAACCCCTGTTACTGTAGGGGCAGGCATGTCTTGACACCTCCATCTCTCTCACCTTCCTTCTCTAAGGAATACAGTCACCAGGCTTCAGAATCCCTGCTTCCTCCTTGCATTACACTGTTGGAGTCAGCCATGCTCCACTTCTAGCACTGACTCATCTGTGATCAAATAGAAGTCATCTCTTAGAAGACAGTCTGCAAGAAAGAGCTTTGTTCTTCCTTATTAGCGCCTGAGATGTTTGCTGCCTGCAAAGCTTTGGGACAGCCATCAGTTCCTAGCACTGTTGCTGAGTCAGGCAGATCGGGGAGGGAGATGCGGCAAAGGGGTGTTTGCTGCAGAGGGTAGAGGCCATGTGAGTTTGAGATCTGGGGAACATACAGAATGTATTTTTAGGGGGAGAGTACAGACGTTTATGTTGGGAACAGACGTGTAAATAGGAGTGTTTCTTCAGGATCCCCTTGTCTGTTTCATTGCTTTGTCTCATTTTAAAGAATATAACCCCCGAACTGCATCTGCTCTGGTGTGTGTATCTGCTATACCAGACAGGCACTGCTGCCAGTGAATTGGTTAATGGCTGTGTCCTGTGGCAGGGGCAGGGATGAAGGCAAGCACTCAGCCTGCCAGCATTTATACCTCCTGGCGTCAGCATTGGCAGTGCTTGTGGAGGACTGGGGAGGGCACCAAAATAGTTTCCATTCTCCTCTCTGCTGTGGGAACAAGTCTCCTGGGTAACAAATGCTCCTTGTTCTGCACGGAGCTGCGCAGCTGAAACTCTCTATCTCTTTCCTCGCTGTTGCTCCCTTACTGTCCCAGATGAAGGGGCCAGAGTTATCTGCTTGAGCCTGCCTTAATTAACACTGACAGTACAATGGGACTGGTTATACAGGGGTCTTAGGGCTGCACGTTAATGGGGGCACAGTAGATAGTCTCATTTACAGCAGCTTGGTTGGAGCAGAGCCTGCCAGGACTGGCCTTCTGCTTGCTGTAATGGCCAGGCATGGAGGTAGGTCCCTCACTCCTGCATCCTCCCAGCGGCTTGTCCCTGCCTCTTAAGCAGGACCAGCTGGTGGAGTGGGTCTCGAGCATCCCAGGAAAGGCAGGCAGTGGGTTGGGGAGCATAAAGTGCCACTAATAGGACCAACACATTGATTTCTTGGGAAGGACCTGACGTGTGGGACCTGTGGAGCCTGACCTCTGGGACTGATGGAGGGATCATTCATTGTGGTTTAGAGGTGAGTAGCTGAGCTGCATCTGTGATGCTGGCTCCAGTGCACTGCAAACAGTCTGCACAGCCTATAGCCCAAGGCCCTTTCTCTTCTCCCAGTGGAATGGTCTCTTTGCGCTGGGGGGAGTCCTGGATTTCTGCCTCTGAAGTCTTTGTCAGGAACTACCCCCCAGCCCCATGGTTTTCTGTCAGAAATCTGATTTAAATATTACTTGAAGAGATATCTTCAAAGTTTGTAGTGTTCTTGGATCTGAAATAATTGGCAGCCACTTCTAGTAAAAAGTCTAACATTTTTCTGTCACAGCTTTTTATGTTGACCTCTCCAGAAGCAGAAGCTTCTGTAAAATGTTATATTGCCTGTGTTGTTGTATTTGTGTTACTTGTTTGCTGCTTTTGGTACATCATGGCATGAAGTAAAAAGTACTGAGCCATGTGGCAGTTCTTAATTTCTTAGAATTTAGTATCTGTGTGACAGTTTTACCCCTTATCTGCCTTGCTCTGATCTACACACTTCCCACAGAGCCTCAGCTTGGGTGGTTGGGGCTCACAGGCTTTGCCTTTTCCAGTGTGGATACCCCAATTTCTGAGCTGTGCTTGGCTCTACACAGGGCTGTAGGCACTGGACTGGATGAGAAAGGGCAATAATGTGAGTGGTCCCTCCAGGATGGATGCTGCTCCAGTGCTAGATACATTTGCCCTGGCACAGCACGGGCCAGAGCACAGCTGACAGCACAGCTGAGTTTCTGCAGTGTGGTTATGCCCCAGCAGGTAGAAAAGCAAAAGTAGTCACATTTGTCCTTTGTACACCTACTGTGCCCTGTCAGGAGCTGCACAACTCTGCCTCTGGAGCAAGTTCCATCACCTCTTCTCACCAGCTGTCTCTGGTGAAAAGAGATATGGAAAAGGCCTTCCAGATAGCAAGAGAACCTGAGCTTTGCAGGTGGTGAGCCCCCCATTTCAGGTAGGAAGATCTGCTGTGGGTTGCTTTGCTGAGATGCTGGGATCTAGCCCAGGTCATAGGCAGCACTTTAATCACAAACTGCAGCTAAGGTGTGATCTTGATTTGAGGTCCCCTGTGAAAGCAGGGACTCCAGACATCCTGCCCCTGCCAGGTAGGTTCAACATTGTGGGAAGTGCAGGTGGTTGCATCTTGCTCTGGAGGTGGCTGCATTTCAGGGATGCTGTATAGATACTGTTGATGAAGCTGCCTAGGGCAAGGCACTACAGAAATTTAAAGAAGCTTCAGGAAGCTTCTTGCAATCTTCCCATCCTCCTCCTCCTCCTTTGCATTGCTTTGCAGACTGCCATTTTATCTCCAAGGGTTCTAGCTGCCATTATCAACAGTAGGAACACTCCAGTCCCTTTTGCTTTCCTTTGCAAAGGCAGTGTGAAGAGATCAGACAGCCTGAAAGCAGACAACATCTGAAATCCAGTCTCATCACAGAATAGGATGCTGCAGGTCTATTTCATGGCACACGCTTTGATCTTTTTATTTCTCCGCATGCTGCCTTCCTGATTTCCCAGTTCGCATAAGAATCAATCCTCCATCATCCCCTCCTTTTCTGCTCCCTCCCATCCCCTGCCTTGTCTGAGGTTCCACAGGGACTGATTGCAAGCTGAAGCAGCAGTGCTGTGGGCATGCTTGCTCCTTTACACGCAGCAACGTCACAGCAGCAGCAGCAGCAGCAGCAGGAGCATCGGAGATGTGATTGCGCAGACCCTCTGCATTGGCAGGGATGCAGCTGTGAAGAAAAAAAGATCAGGAAAAAGAAATTGACTCTGTGTTTCCCATAGCATCCTGGTGAGAAAGCACAGAGCCTTCTGGAATCTGAGTGCTTAGGAGTGCCGGAGCAGTCTGTTCACTGACAGGTGACGGGGAACGAAGGATCTGTGGAAAGGTGAGATGGACAAATTATCGGGGTAGATATCAGTTGTGCTGTTGGTTTTCAGGCCGCTCGGTGGCTGGTTTGTTGTTGTGGAGGATGCCAGCTAGCCGATGAAGCTTAAGGATTTTAGGGTTGCTTTGTCTCTTCAGAGGCTGCATTGCTTTGGAGCTGGCTGTGGCTGTCGTGGATGTGAGCGAGCGAGGAGGCTGTGGCTGCTGCGCAGAATGTGTGTTTGTCCATTGTAGCTGTGGAATAGCAGTTGTCATGTCCGAGGCTGGCTGCGCAGAGGCGAGTCGTGGTTTGCCCTGGCAGTGCCTCTGCACAGCTCTCCATTGTGCCTGCCATGACAGCCGAGCCCACACGGATTGTTATGGTCCCGCCAGCTACCATGTTCTCTGTGCATCCTTGGCGATGATGCTGCTGAGCAGCTCAACAGCTGTTTTGACAGACAGCGCTTCCATGAAAAGCTAGACACAAAGGGCTCAGACAGAGAAAAGGTCGCTGTCACTGTGGTTTTTGTCTT
>WBMY01010053.1:2126-44267 GCA_013397315.1 Donacobius atricapilla | reverse complement strand
AAATGTAATGTAAATAGTATAATATAATAAACGTATAATTAACATATATATGTGGTCTTAATGTCCTTCAGAAGGCAGGATAAATTTAGTGTATTAACTCCTCAGGTGCTGCTTTTATTGGGCTACTCAGCTTTTTTGCTTTGTGCAATGTTATCATCTCCAAATCAGGGAGTTACCAGCCTCCAGACCATTGTGTATTCCTGCCTTGGAGACACAGAAAATGTCTTCCTTTGTATCCAGGCATTTCTCCTGGTCTTGGTAGAACAGCCTAGGGCTAGGAAGGGTTAAAGTCTCCAGCAGCCTTAGCAGGAGTTAGCTGTTGGTCACAGCTGCTGATTGAAAAACCATTTATATGTGCAGTGTGGAAGAGGAATATTGAGTAAAAGCAGACTGCTGCTGGGATGTGTTCTGTTTGTGCCTGATTTTGGTGCTCCTGATTTGTTTGCATGCAGTGTGCATTAAATTCCATGTAGGATTTGCATCATTTAATACAGCTTGCAGGTGCAGGCGTTCAGGCTGCCTGGCAGATCCGATGTCCATCACTCCTAGGTAATGCCATACCTGCACTGCTTCTCCTGTTCACTGGGATGTGGCAGCAAACCATTGCAGCACTGCTGTGTTCCAGTCTGAAAATAGCTTTTTGACATTGCTAGCTGCTTTATTTACAGTGGGGTGATATTTTGTTATTTCAAGAGCTTGGCCTGGCTGTGGTTTTACTTGACTCCCCTGTAGCCACTTTTGCTGTCTGTTCTGTTTCTGCTGTCGTGCTGCATGAGGTTGTACATGTATAACCTGCCATCTCAGAAATGTTTGGTTTTCACCTGATAGAGAGTGATTCTTACATATGTGGCACACTGGGCTGAAGAGACAGTAAACATCATTTTATAGCCTCTTTTTACTGAGTTATCTTAAGGCTGAGTTCCTTATTTGTCAGGCTTTTTCAGGTGGTCACTAATACTCTCATCTTGCAGGGAGAGTTTTTGTTCTTGCAGGGATTGTTTTGCAGCTCTGATTCCTGCAATGCATAGTCTGAACAGAAGTGCAATGCCAGTTTTAATCTGCACAGAAAGGAAGCAGTAGGGAAAATATGCAGCCACAGGGTGGCTGGAGTCTGTATGGATGTGCTGAGCTGTACTGCAGCAGGATCTTGTTCACAGTGAAAACAGACTTTCTTTGTCCATTTTAGGCCTTAGCTTGTCTTTTTTCCCCCAAGTCATGAAAGTGGTAGAGGATATAGGACTACCTGAGGTAGGGCTGGCCTCATGTGCTCTTTTGGTGCAGATGAAGATTGCTCCTGAAATGATCCTCCCATAAGCTTTGGATAAGTAGGTCATCTGCTTTGCCATGGTCTGGCCAACACTATGTTGCCTGAAGCCAGATTCCAGTAAGGGTTAGGGAAGAAAATCCATTACAAGTGATTTGTCACTTCTCTTTGAGAGGTCTTTCCAAAGGCTGGTGCAGGGTTGTGTGAACTAATAGATGCAAGTAACCAAGGCAACCACAATCCACAGCTGAAGTGCAAAGAGTAGATTTATCCTATCACCTCGCTGTCTGGAAGGTTTCAAAAACAGATGGGGACTCATACCCTGCTAAGCTTATTCCATTTTAGCAGGGACCAAAAGCACATGGGCCCAATTCCACGGCCTCCACATCTCAAACGACCTGGCCCACATGCAGTGCTTCACAATTCCATGCTTTCTGTGACCTCCAAGCTTCTTACCACTCTTTCTCCCAGTGGGGAGGCCCAAGCCTGTGAAGAGCGAGGTTTAAGTCATTAAGTCATTCTCTTGTCTTCCACAGAAATTCAGTTTCTCAAGACAGACAGAAAACAACTCAAAGCAAACACTATGCATGAAATTTACCACATTGAGTATTCTTAGCATCCCTCAGCTGCCAGGTGATCTTGAGTGAAAATAACTCTAGTTTTCCTCCTCACTAAATTATCCACTTTCAAGCCTTTCCTGCTTGCAGTTGGTGTGATTCTTAGGGTACTCTATGCAGGGCCAGAAGTTGGACTTGATAATCCTGATGGGTCCCTTCCAACTCAGCATAGTCTATGGTTCTAATCCCTAATTATAGGGATGCTACAGATCGCCAGTAAGACCAGAAATCTCCAGTGCTGTTGAGAATATCATGTCCTCTCCACTTCTTGATGTCATCTTAGGAGCCTTTACTCCTGCACTGGAATCTAAATAAGAACAGCTGCCCATTCACCATTGCATGTAACACTATGACAGACTTAGGGAACAGTTTTGGCACCCTGTGCAGGCACAGGTCAGAGAGCTGGCCTTGATTCCTGAAGCTGAGCTGAGTTTGATACCTGAATCCCTGAGCCAACACTCCTGCGGCTGTTGTGGTGGAGAGTTTTGAGCTCACAGCTCCCAGGCATAGAAGGTGGTGTGAAAACCTTCAGGTCTAGATTTCTATTGCCTTTTCTTAGATTCACCTACAGCTGATGACTGTGGTTTTGTCACCACTCAGCTGCAGCTGCTGGTTTGTGGGGTCCTTAGTTGGGTAGGTCAGTAGAAGGAGGACGCTGATGAGGCAGCCAGCTGACAGCCCTGCTTTGCACAAATCACAGAATCATACAATGGCATGGGTTGGAAGAGACCATAAAGGTCATCTAGTTCCAGCCCCCTTGCCATGGACAGGGAAGCCGCCCATTAGGTCAGGATCACTAAGCCCTGACCAAAGCTGTGCAGTTAGGAAGGGGTAGTCTTGGCATCTTCAAATACTCAGTATTCCCAGAAATTTCATATGCTTACAGGATTATCTGTCCTTCTGTGTGGGCTCTTGAGTGCTCTGGTGACCCTACAAAACCCAGGCTCCAGCACCCAAGCAGATCTGCGCTTCGAAATGGAATTGTGTGATTTCTGCTGTTGTAAGACCTTCAGGAAGCTTTCAGAGTGCTCAGGCAAAAAGATGCTATACAAGCATAGTCCCTCCTGCTGCTACTGCTGCTGCTGCTAGAATGTCTGTGATAAGAAAGGATTTACTGTGTCTGCAGTTTAATTCAGCAGCAGTTTCTCTGTGATATGAACAGCTAGAAACATCAGTCTTTTTCTTCTCTGCGGATTTGCATAAAGTAATTAGGAGCATATGTGCTGGGGGCTGGGGCAGGGAGGAGGAGGAGGAGCAGGTTCCATCCCAGAGCACTTCTATGGATGCTCTGAGTCATGGCCTGTAAATGGCTCTTGCCGAGTGCCACATGCCAGATGATGAGTCACAGAGCAAGAGAGCACAGAAATGGGAAACTGGTTCGGTCACTGTTCTGGCTCCTGTGCTAGCTGGTATAGATCTGCTGCTTGAGCTATTTCTGATGTCTTCTGTAACTCTGAATGCACAGAGCAGCTGGGGCTTCTTGTCCTCTGGCTGGGAGGCAGTACCTGCCTCACACTGCTTATGTCATCATCAGGAATACACACACTACACCCATTGCTTAGTTTTGTGTGTGCTGGTAACCCCTGGCCCGTTCAGCTTCTTTCTGCCAGCAGCACAAGCGCTGTGACTGACCATCATATGCTGTGGTTTCCATTTGGAACACATCATAATCCTATATAGTTCCAGGATGTAATGACACATTAATCATGGGCTTAGTCAGGCTGTCTTGAAAACCACTGGAAAAAGCCATGGCCAGGGCAGGGCTTTGTGGAAAGGAAAGGGAAGTAGTCTTTTCAGGAATCACTGCACAGCAGCACAAGAGGAATCAGCCTGAGCAGAGGCAGAAGTTTAGGCAGTATTTAGTGTTTCTATTTTTCTGCAGCTCCCTTTATACATAAAATGCTGGAATATTCGCCCTGGGAGCATGCAGACCACCCTGTCTATGCTCCCTGTCCCCTGAAACAAGGAAGGAGAGCTGGAGGTTTAGGATGAGTCAAACAATTAGCATTTCCTTTTACACCTTTTTTTTCATTAAACACACTGGATGATTTAATAAAGCATTTAATGAAGGTGTGAATTTGACAGAAATGTATTAGCTGGCAAGAAAGAAACAGGTGTCCAAACAAATACCACTAACAAGACTCATCCTGCAACAACTTACAGGCTTCCTCACCTCTACCCTCTGCTTACACATTCCTATGGTTCAGACCCATCCCCAGGCCACTCGCCCTGAACCACTCATCCTCTTCTCTGATGCTGCTCCCTGAATGCCCTCCAGTTTTCTGGAATTTTCCTAATAAATTTTTCTTTAAAACCATACCGTGCTTTCTGGCAGCTTTTGGAGTGGCAGAGCTGGAGCAGGGATGAACTGCAATATTGGTGCTGGATACAGTGAGACCTGAGATCCCCCACGCTGTATGAAGGATGGCTTTCAGTTTGGACTAATCTCCCAGCCCTTTTGCCTGGAGGTAGAGTAAACGGGGAGTAAACTGAAAATATCTGTCCCCGTGGAGCAAAGAGGAGATGTCTGTATTGTGCCTTTGTCTGCAAGATCACACAAACAGATGCTTTCTGCAGCATTTCTGCTGGTGCTTATTTTGTAGGGCTGTGGGGTTTCTTCAGGCATGTTAATGCAAATTCACTGTAGGAGTCAGGGGTTCACATGGAAAAACCTTCAAAGAACAAGCCACTCTAATACAAAAGAATTTTTTCTGTTTCTTCTATGCAACTGAATGCCTAGCTTCTAATCCTATTTTTGCATATTTCACCCTTGAATGACATGATGAATTCTGGTCTGTCTGGGGAAGATAATGATGGCAGTGAAACCATAGCCATAGAGAAGGAGTCAGCAATAATCCTCACAGTTAAAAGTTTCCTTTGGACACTCAATTTCATGGATAAAGTGACTGAGGTTTGTAGAAACAATAATCTGTTCAGAAAAGCCATCCTCCAGAAATCCAGCGTTGCCTCCGGCTGACAGTTTTGATGAAGTTACGCCTGCTTCCTCATCCTCTGTGCTCTATGTACAGTCTTTTTACATTAAAATCACATTTATCTCTCATATCTCTGCATGCCTCCTCCAGTGAGTTACATTTTATGAGGAAGCTTGTGTTCAGCCTGTGAGCTGAATGCTGTCACCCATCGTGCGTACAGGAGACAGCACTGAGCAGCGCAGAGTATTAAGGGTTCAGCTCTAGAACTCCAAAATTGTGGTTGGAGCCATAACAAATACCAGAGTATGCCTGGAGGTGTGCAGCCACCACACATAACTTTTCAGCCCTTGGAGGCAATTGCAGCCAGGTCTGGTTGCTTTTGCATCTTCTCAGCAGTGTTGCAGAGGCAATTGGTACCCAAGGCTGAGGACTCATGAAGCTGCACCGACCAATTTTGAATTGCCACGGTGTCCTCAGTCTTAGTGGTATGACAGGAGAGAGATTGGAGGATCTCTGTGTAGTGGTCAGCAAGGACTTAAAAGGCATCGTGTGCAGAGCCCAAAGTGTTCTGCATTCTCCTGTTACCTACAACATACTGCTGGCCTCCTCTCTAAAGCTCAGACATGACCTAAGAGGCAGCTCTCAGATCAGTGCTGAACCATCCTCTGTTGGTCAGCACTCAGCTGCTTTTTACCTAGAGCTTCGCTGCAGCTAAGGAGTTTTTATTGTGTATATTTCTTTCCATGGGGGTACAATCATTCATGAGCAATTCCTTACCAAATATGGATGTCTCACACAAAGCCATTCTTCCTGCTCTGTATTTTCCTGTTTGGAATGAAGCATCCACAGTGTCGCCCTCACCTTCTCTGCATAATCCTTAGCACCTCAAGGAAGAGCTCTCTGAATAAACAACCCGTATCTGCCATGTTGCAGCAGATGGTGTCATTATGGAGAAGGCAAGAATTCTGACATTTGAAGACAAAATGGCTGATGTGCAGACATGTCTAGAGTTGTGGTGCTCCCTGCATGCCTCCCTGTCTTGTGCTGCCATTGTGTGCTGTTCTGGGCAGGAATTGGTGCTTGATGCTGTGTTTGCTCCTGTGTGTGTAGCACTGAGCAGGATTCAGCACAACAATAAGAAGAATGAACTGATTTGGCAAAAAATGTTCAGGTATGAACTGCCTATCCACATCTGTAAATTTCCTGTTGCAAAAGGGGAGGGAGGGCTTTACAAAGAGCTGATCAAAACCAGCAAAATCTGAAACTGGTCTGCTTGCTGCATTTTATTCCTCATTGTCAATCCCGGCATAGCAGACCCCAAGTAGGAAGAGGAAGGATACTTCCAGAGTCTTCCAGAATAAGGAAGAGTCAAGTAATGGCATAGCCAAGGAGGGTTCTCTGGTGTTGGAAACTGAATAATCCTTGTGCTGGCAGTGCCATTGCCTACCTCCCTGCACCGCTAAGTCTGAGGGAAGCCAGGAGAGGTTTCAAGGGGGAGAAAAGGAGTAGTTACAGCACAAAACGTCCCGGCTATCCCTAGAGAAGCCATCAGAATGTCTCCCAGCAGGAGCTGTCTGCATGTCACCTGTAATCCTGCACCTCAGAGCCTGGCACTGGGAACAGGTCGTGGGTGCAGGCAGGATGGGCATCCATCTGCTGCAGCGTCTCTGGTGGCCAGTGAATCACAGCCCACCCCAGGGGCCTTTGCTGCTGCTGGAGCCAGAGAGCTGGGCAGAGCTGCATGTTGCAGCCAAGGCACCAGAGAAATGGATGGGAAATGGCTGCATGTCAGCTCTGACATTTTGCAGTCAAATGTCAAAGTGTGTCCCTGCGAGCCTCGTCCTCCCACAGCAGCTTCTGTGCTGACGTGAACTGTGTGCTGCTCAGCAGGGCTTGTCAGCAGATGGGTGCTGATGCTGGGAGCCTGCTCCAAGCAGCCATTTCCCAGAGGCAGCAGAGACCTGGTGCTTCAGCAGTCAAGTGTGCTGCTATCATTGTCTGTATCCTCAAAATGATGATTTTCAGGTGGTTGCATTGTGGCAGCACTTGAAATACAGCAAAGTCTGGTGGAGAAATGTGATCTGAGCATTACGGTCAGGTACAAGAGCAGTAACAAAGGCAGGATAGGCTACATGAGTAGATAGGTGCTTGGGGACCAGCTTTTTACACAAAATGCTTGTGAGGTGGGGGCAGGAAGACAGGATAAGCATCTGCTGAGTTCACTAGAAATAAATTCAGATAAACTCAGAGTTCCTGCTGTGTCATCAGTGGTGCACAAGGTCCAAATTGGGGCACAACCACTCTAGCAACCGTATGTGTGTGTGTGTGTGTGTGTGTGTGCGCGCGCGCGTGTGTGTGCGCGTGTGTGTGTGTGTGTGTGTGTGTGTGTGTATGTGTGCTCTAGGCTCAGGGTCAAGTGCTGCTGTTATCCACAGTAACTCGTGAGCAGTAGGATCTTAGGAATCCTTGATGAAGAAAATCTGCCTCCCAGTATCTGGGCTGGGTAGCTTCTGTGGCAGCAGCCGTGGGAGAGGAGCCAAAGGCTTGTAAGACAAAGAAATCACTGAAAGGGGTGTAAAGGCTGATAGAGGTTTCAGGGAGACTACAGGTGAGGGAGAGTTTATGGGTTGCACGATTAGTAGTCCAGCTGGATGTGCATCACCTGGTCCAAGCGGTCCAGGTGGTCTCTCTTCTGCAGAGCCTAAACCTGGATGAAACATCCCAGGAGAAACAGACGTAGGTGAGCATCCCAGCCATGTGAGTCACTGGTAACATCTACCAGAAGGTCTGTCTGTTCTCTGACACTATTGGATGTTTACTGCGAACAATAGCTCTGTCTCCATCTTTGTATTTTTATTTCCTGCCAGCATCTTCCTGTGTCTGTGAGAAACACTACTGTGCGTGGGAGGAAAGTACTTTTGATCATTTTTATCATCTTCAAATTGCTATTCTTACACCTTGAGGCTGAAAGAAGTGTAGTTCCTGATGTTTCTCTGTAGCCATCTCATTGCTTATGCTCTTGTTCCAACTCAATTTAACCCACATTTCTCACTTTCCCTCCTGTACCCCCATGTGCCTTTGTAGGTCTGCTCCAAATCCATTATTGCCCCACAGTCACAAATGCTGGGGTAAGGTAGGAAAAAGCCACTGAATACCACTTTCTGGAGCCTGAAGGTCAGTGGTGGGGGCCCTGGAGTCCAGAGCAGGATCCCAGGATGCAATTTTCAGGGTGCAGTGATCACTGAGGATGCCTGGATGAGTTATGGGTCAGTAATGCTGACCAAGGGTGCTTGGGCCAAGGTTTTCAGAACAAGTGGTAGGTCTATGAGACCATTAGGTCATTTTTTAATCTGTAAGACACATCCTGGATCACTGGTGTCTTTTGTGGTTTCTCCCTCTCCTTGCTGCCTTAGCTGCCTGCCCATGCACTTGTCTGTGTTGGATTAGCTGATCTGTAGAAGGGGAGGCAAGAGGAAAACCCCCTCCAGACTTGTGCTGGAGGTACTTGTAGGCTGCACCTCTAGGTTAGGTAGGGAGGGGTAAACATCTTTTGATATCCCATGTCAAATGCTGGTGAACATCTACAGGAAAGATGAAGAGAGACTTTTGACACGAGTAGGGAGTGATGGGACAAGGGGGGAAAGTTTTTAACTGAAAGATGGCATGTTTAGATTAGATATTAGGAAGAAATTCTTTACTGTGAGGATGGAGAGGCTCTGGAATGGATTACTCAGAGAAACTGTTGATGCCCCTGGGAATGCTCAAGGCCAGGTTGGATGGGGCTTTGAGCAACCTGGTCCTAGGGAAGGTATCCCTGCCTATGGCACGAGGGTTGGAACAAGGTGTTCTTTACAGGTCCCTTTAGCCCAAACCATTTTGTTATTCCTCTGGCCCTGTAAGAACCTGCTATTGACTGAACACAGGGACAGTGAGGCTCTTAGTGTCCTGCCTGTGCAGTGCCCTGCCTCTATGGCTCCTGGGACTATGGCAGTCACACTGTAGTGAAGTGCATCAGGTATTAAGCAGGTAAATGCCACAGATAATGTGGCAGAGAGATATGATCCCCTCCCTGACAGCAGGGAGCAGTTTGAGCTGAGGTTTCACCATCAGCAAAGGTCAGCAAAAGTCAGTGTGCTGTATGGGACCTATTTGGTCAATGCCATTGGCTCCCCATGGCCCCACTGAAGTCATCCACTCCTTTTCACTGAAGAGACCCTTGTGTACATAAGTAGTTGCATACTTTGGCGTATTTCCCTGGCACTCTTAAGAGTCAGGACCTCATGGGGTCACCTGGATTTGGAGAGGAATGACTGTTGCTCCTTTTCTAGGCTCTTCCTGCCTTCCAGTCTCTTCCTGGACGCGAGTGTGTGTGTGTCTTTTGCAAGACCTTGCCGTGTTTGGTTCATGAAGGAAAGTTCAATGTATCTAAAAGGAAGCAAAGGTTTTCAATCCAGTGTGAGAAGGTGGACTGCTCTCGCCAGAGTGCAGTGCTTCACTTCAGACCCTGAGCTGTTTTTCTGTGAGCACACAGTGCCATCTGCAGTGAGGTCTTTGTTTGGCCCAAATCCTGTACAGCCCTTTGGCCACTTGACTGAAATCAGTTACTGTCATCAGATAACTTTGAGAGGGGTCAGATGGAATCACAAGTGTTGTCCCAGAAGCCTGCATGGAGGGCAATGTGTTTTTTTTAAATTGTGATGGTTTGATTTCCAGAAGATGGATCTTGGGCTCAGGTACTTGTGCTGACAAGTAATCAGTCCGTTTGATCCTTGTCAACACATGAAATCTTGACTCAAACCAAGGATGCTTTAAATAGTCACTGCCTTTCCAAAGAGGTGACTTCCTTTGTGATTTTGTCTCTCTGTAGGTATCTGAATTTCCTCATGAGAAGTGTCTTCCCTGCCTCTCATGTGCAGCCCTACCTGTTCATGGGTGGTACCAGCTTCACTGATGCCCTGAAGAGTATTCCTCACCATGGATAGTCCACCCAAATTGACTGGTGAGACGCTGATTGTCCATCACATTCCCCTGGTGCATTGCCAGGTCCCTGATAGACAGTGCTGCTCTGTGAGCAAAAGAACCAACCCTTTCTGCCAGCCAGAGTTCAGCACAACACGGACCGCTGCCCTTCCAGACAGAGACCTCTCACAGACTGACTCCTTGGTGTACAGCAGCTTCCTCCAGACCTCTGAAACGTCAGCAGAGGCCTCAGACAACAAAGAAAGAAAAGCAAGGGATCTGATTGTCCCTAGTGTCAGTAAGCGACACAACCCTTTCCTGCTGAGTGAGGGTGAAGACCTCAGTATTTTTGGGGATGACTTGGGTCAAAAATCTTTCCACCTTCACAACTCACTCGTCGATGGCAAACCTCCCTTCAGTCTGCAGGATCTGGCTTTGCCCCCTTTCCACCTCCATGACTCCAACCACATTGTGAAATCCTGGAACATGGCCAGCCGGTCCGGTGTGGTGGATGGGCAAGAGGACAAACTCAGCAGTGACGACATCCAGAAGCGGAACAATGCAAACAGATGCCACCAGGCCACGGAACGCATGGAGCTGGATGAATGCAGCTGCCATCATGGCAGCTCCTCCAGCTTCTCCTTTGACAGTGGTGACCAGGAGTGGAACCAGAACACGGGTGAACCGCTGAGGAATCAGGATGCCCTGCACAGGACATGCAGTTGTTCCAGCTCAGAGATCCAGCACTGTCGCTGCTACAGTTCATCAAGCCAATCTGAAGTAATTGACCAACAGATGGGCTACATCAGTGACTCTTCTTGCAACAGTTCTGATGGCGTCCTGGTGAACTTCAGTGCTCTCTACAACAAAATGAATGGTCAGTCTCAGTCCAACCTGAATTCAGCTAACCTGTCCTGTGACTCTTCCTTCTGCAGCCACTCAGACACAGGAGCTTTTTACCTGGATTTACATTCATCACCCACTGAATCCAAGATGTCTTGTGAGTCGCATAACCCAGAAAGTTCAGGGAAAGTGTGTGGGTGTCAACACTCCTCCTCACCTGTCCTTGATGCTAACTGCAACTCTTACCACCTCCTCTGTGAGCCTTGCACATCAGAGAGCTCGGACCTCACTGCCTGCTTCCAGAGCCAAGCACGTCTTGTTGTGGCTACTCAGAATTACTATAAGTTAGTCACGTGTGACTTGTCTTCCCAGTCATCCCCTAGCCCTGCAGGGTCTTCCATAACTAGCTGCTCAGAAGACCAGACCAAGGGTAGCCCAGCCCAGCCCACAGAATACTATCTTTTCAGAAGGCCCAACCTGAGACAAGAAGAAGGCAATATAGAGTGCAGTGAAGAGGAGCCAAAGGGAGAATCCAGCCGGAACATGATTGAGGGTCAGGTTTATGTCAACGTGTCACCACCGAACCTCAACACAAGCCGGCAGCGCTCCAGGAGCTATGATCAGAACCTGGACAGGAGTCCTGGCAGCAGGCTGGGCTCTTTGGAGCGCATGGTGAGCTGTCCAGTCAAGCTGAGTGAAAGTCCAGCAATACCCATTCAGAGCTCTCCCCCCAAGAGGGTGACATCATTTGCTGAACTGGCTAAAGGACGGAAAAAGAATGGCACCTCCCCACCACTCCGTGCCAGTGGTGATTCTTCCCTGGAGTTCTCTCCTATTCCTGAGACTCAGCGGGATTGCCCAACCTTCCTTGAAGAAAGAGCTCGGCGCAGCCAGAGTCTTCCACCCATGCCCTTCATCCATGGCCTGAACCGGAGCTGTGAGGGCTTCTGTTTGAATCATGCTTTTGGGGACAGCCAGGCTTTGTGTTCCACCAAAGACTCGGTGTCCAGTGGGAAGGTCCCCAGTGGGCATGGGGCAGGTGAGCAAGCCTCTCTCTCCCTGCTGATGGAGGCAGATGCCAGCTTCTCAGGTGGCTCTGCCAGTGGCCACGGACAAAAAGATGTTAGAGCCCAAGCAGACGGTAAGGAGCCAAACTAGGCAGAAGGGAGAAGTAAAAAGGAAGGCAGCTTGTTGGGATATGAGGGGAGCAGCAGGGAAACCTGCATGGTGATCAGAGACCAGTGCTGGGGCATTTTGGTTCCTAGTCTGCCAGTCCCTGGGACAAAGCCTTGCTGTGCTTTGTCACAAAAGCCTTTCAGTCTCATATCAGTGCAAGTGTCTAGTCCTTGTATTTCTAAAGCCTCCTGAGGTTTTGTTCAAACCTCTCATGTCATGTTAGCAAGGACATGGCATTAATACTGAGAGAGTCTGTGCAGTTTGAAGGGTTTTATTGCTTCCAGGGTATTTACTGTGCTTGTCCATGAGAACCACCTGCCCTTAGCTCCTGAGATGGAAATGTGAAGATGCTCAGCAAAGTCATAGTCACAGCCTTTCTTTTTTGGAGTTATGTGGGGCAGGGGTGGAAATGGAAGAGCATAGCCAGCAGTTTCCTTTCCATGAACGTCCAGGAAGCTCACACAGTTTCTATTAAGGCTTAACAGTGTGAGTCCTGCAGAGTCTAATCTGTATGTCTCTGCTGGAATATCCTGGTCATGTCCTCCACAGCACTGTGGATTGCAGCAAATGTTCCCAGGGGGAACCACTGTCACAATTACCTCTGTAGGGAAACCTATAATATGAGAGTTGTCTTCTTGATATTGCTGTCACTTGCCCTCACGAGGAAACTGTGTGACTCTTCCTTTGGAAATGTGGCCGATGCCTTGGGAAGGCTGACCTGGAACAGAGACTAGACAGAGCTATGAGAATAAAAAAGATATTTATTAAAAGGCTTTCAGGGATAAACCTTCGGCCGTACAAGAGCCTGGCCAGGGCTACGCCCGGGATGGACCCAGAATGGTCACAAAATGGATGATTGGTCACAAGGTCTCACACTTTTATAAGTTTTGGTCCATTTGCATATTGGGGTTAATTATCCAATTAAAGCTTCAGATTATGAAGTCCCATCTTTCTTGTTTTCTCTCTTCAGTCCACCATTGTTTGTGCTTTTGGGCCTGAAACTTGTAACAGTTGTCTTTGGTCTCAAGCTGGAAAAGGATTTGGTTTTTTTACCTACTCTGTGAAGAGAGCTTACTAACACTTAATATGAGGCTCAGAACTGCACACTTAGCCAGCACAGAATCTGAAAAATGTGAAAGCTGAAACTTAAAGCATCATGGCCATTTCTCCAGCATTGTGGGAGACCTCTGTCTCTGCCCTAGGCAGGTATTTTACCTGCTTCACCAGTAAAAACCCTTCTAAAATGCCTCTAACAAGACACTGCAGTAAATAGCCCCTACTCTGTCAAAAATTCACGATGCGTTAACAGACTGTCTCCACTTAATGTTCTGAAAATATTTGGCAGGAGGTAAGAACATGTGGTTTATTGCCATGGCAGGAGTGGGAGAGATTTTGACCTTTGGAGCAAAAGCTTTTTAGTTATTATCCTGCATGTTTATTGAGCCTTGAATGTGTGCTTGCTGTGGAATGGCAGTGAAAGCAGGTTTCTTCTGGGAGAGGGCAGCATGGCAGCAGCCCTCTTAGTTTCAGAGGGAGGGCTTGGAAGGAGCAGGCCCTGCTCAGGGAGGAGGGGGCAGACAGGAGCTTTCAGAGTAATATATCCCAGTAGTTGCTGCCTACCGTCCTGTGGCGTCCCTCCTTCTGCACTGTGACAGCAAGGCTGTGCAGGAAGCTTCTGCATGCAGTTGGAGAAGGAGGCGTATCTGCCTTGCTCCAGCCCAGAGCAGCATGCAGGCCTAGAGGCCCTGAGAGGGGCTAGAGGGAAAGCAAGCCCTGCTAAAAGCTGGCTACAGGGAGAAAGGTCTGGAACACCCCACTGGCAGCAGGTGATACCAGGGCTGATCAGGAGTCTCAGTCAGCCACACATATACACCCAGGTCTGTGTGTGTTCTGCACTGAATGCACAGTGTGTCACACTTCAGATGTGTCCCTCAGGATATTTGTGGCCCCATCAGGAGCTGGGGCATGTACACAGGTACATCAGGCCACCACACTCCCTCAGGACATCCAAGTACATAATTTGCTGGAGCAGACTTGGCACTTCCCAGGGTCAGAAGCAGGATGTTGGGAACGTCCTGTTTAGGTCTGGGAGAGGCAGGGGATGAAGGAAGCTCTGTATTCCAAAGTGGGGACAGTTACAGGGAAAAGAAGAGGGAGGGAGAAAGGGAAGCAGGCAGCCTTTGCAACAGCACCAATATATTGCAACGGGGGATGCAGAGCTGCTGTGCTATTGCATGTAATGCTTGTGCTGGGCTGTGCAAGTCCATGGTGCATGTGAGAGGGGACAGTCCTTTGGGATGACAAATCTGACTGTACCACAGAGTGTTGGGTCTTAACTTTGTGGTGCTGCTTGGGCAGAGACAGCTCAAGGGCAGGCACCTAACCCCATGGCTTTGTGCTGTCCAGAGGGTAAGAGATTGGGAAAGGATGTGAAGCTGGTGATCCTACCAGGACAGACAAGGTCCTAGTGCGGTGCCCTGCTCTTCCAGACAGCTGGAAACTCTGCACTTGGGGCCACATATCTTTTATCTTGCCAGCTCTTGATGTGTGTAACCAGTTCAGACTTGAACCACTCTAAAACTGGCCTCTAGCTCATCCTCTTCCTCCTGCAACAGAGAGCACATCCCCTTTTGCCTTCTGCTTGGCTGAGGATTATTGTTGCTCTGCCTATCCTCACCCTTTCTTCCCATTTCTCCCCCTGAAGGTGGTGGCACAGACGGCAAGCCTGTGGTACGCTACAGCAAGGACCAGCGTCCCACAACTCTGCCCATCCAGCCCTTTGTTTTTCAGCACCATTTCAGCAAGCCACCCAAGGCTCGTGCCCTGCACAGCCATTTTGCATCCAGTCTTTCCCAGCTCTACAGCTTGTCCAGCAACCGGCCTGCCAGCCAGCAGATCTCCAGTTCCCAGTCCTCAGCCTGGGCCACCTCAGCAGAGCAGGCGGCGGTGGCGGGGAGCCAAGCCCATGGCACGCTCGTGACCCAGCGCTCAGCAGACGGAGCTGCCTCGCGCAGTGATGGGGGCATCAAGAAGCCTGGCCCCGAAACAACACGACCATCCCCGCTGGGCAGTTACTCCCCCGTGCGATGCAACGTGCCTTTCTTCCAAAGTGTGGACTCCTCTTCCTCACCCACCACAGAGAGAGCTGAAGACAGCCAGCCCCCCAGAAGCAGGTCCTGCCCCATCTCTGCTAACTTGCTTCCCACGAGGTCATCCCCTGCTGTCAGTGCCATGCAGCCCTCCAAAGCCACCAAAACTGACACGCTGAGGCAAAAGGAGAACCGCAAGCTGATTCCCAAGAAGGAGGCCCCACTGGAGCCAAGCCCACCACTCTCCGAATACCGACTCCACAGTGGGTCCCTCCCACCCCTCTTGGTGGGGGGCATGTCCATGAGCAGAGTAGGAACCCATGCAGATTCACACTGGAGAAGTGGCAGTGAGACCAGCAGCTCTGGTCCCCTGAGCAGCATGGGAATACGGCCTGTCAATGGTAGGTACCCATCCTCCAGGACCTGCTAGTTTGGCATATCTACAGCTCCCTGTGTCTATGGCTGCTCCCTATAGTACAACCATTTCCTGTTGCCACAGACTGGGATAAAATTGCATTTGAATGCTGCAGAAGGACCTACACTAAGAGCATGTCCCTCCAGTCCCAACTCCTACACTGTGTCTCCAGAGAGGGCAGTGTGGGCTGCTGATCTTACAGCACCCCATGCCAGGTGCTTGCACCCCAAACCTGCTGCCTCTTTACCTGCAGCCACAAGGGCACCCAAGTTCCTGGCCAGCTTTGCCAGGCAGTGGCTTCCACCTGTCTCCATGTGCATGTGCTAATGTCCGGAAATGCTGCTGGACCTCTGAGTAATGTGCTGTCTCTCTTTCTCTGTCCTCAATCTTTCTTTTCCTCTCCCTTCCCATTTGCCTTCTGAATCCTCCCATGTGCTCTCATCATCCTGTCTGGTGCTCACTGCCCACGGCATCCCAGCGAACCACCTCTCCCCCCAAGCGCTGAAGTGGCGAGAGTACAGGCGGAGGAACCCTCTGGGTCTGGACCGTGTTGCAGGGATGCCCAGCTTAGCAGGCAGCCTGGACAGGAGGCAGCAAGAGCCTCGGCTGAACCAGGGCAACCCCATCTTTGAGCTCCCTGGCGCTCTCAGCACCAGCCATTTCCACTGCAAGCTGAACGGTGCGCACCACCTTTCTGCTGGGGGGTCTTGGGAGGTGAATACGGAACTCAGTCTCGGTTTCCTTGAGGCTCAGGTTAAGCTTGGATTCATCATTTGCCTGCTCAGAGCAGGAGGGATGATCCATCTGTTCAAAGTGGGGCTGGAAGGTTCAAGAAGAAGGTGAAAATTGCTTCACTGATTCAAATCTTTGTGGAACCTTCCTTCTCCATGAGTTGAGAGCAGTCAGGTCCAGCTCTGAGTGGGTTGAAGGGGAAAGTGAAATGGCCCAAGAGCTCGCCTAGACCTCAGTAAGTGCTTCTGGACTGTGGTTAACTTGTAGTTTGTCTCATACAAGAGTTGGGGCCCTTGGAGATCTCAGGTCTGTGCCCTATGGTGCCTGACCATCTGCCGCAGCCTAGACAATGTGCTGGGTGCTGAGCTGTAGATTTCATGAGGCAGCTAACAACACTAAAGATTTTCACAGGACTCCATCTTCTCCAGGCTTTGCCCTTGAGGTCTTCCCTGTCCTACAAAACCTGTGCAAGGAGAGCTGACAGGAGCAGGCTGCTTTTCACTGAACCTCCAAGACTTCTGTGGGGAGTGCAGTGTGTTCTGTCTGTGGAAGGAAGAGTGTTCTACAGGCTAGCCTCAAGCCATGGAGGGAATTCCTCAAAGCCTTATGCCTCACTCTGTCAACCCAAGCAGTTTCTCCATCTTTCTTCAAGGGAAAATGCATAGCACAGAGTCAAACAGATGGAAGTCAAGCCCATTGGATAGTTCCTATGGATGTCACCCATTGAAAACAGCAGCCATCCCACAGAACAAGCAGCAAACACGCAGTTTGTTGTCTGTGGATGCCTGTGTGTGTGACAAATAATGATTTTCTCTGTGCTGACTTTTGACCCTGCTTGCAGCAGCATGAGGAGTCCAGTGCAGCAAGGTTTCCCTTAGCCCCAGCCCACGAGACTGAACCTCCCACAGCATCTTCCAGGGCCCGTGGGCCCCCAGTCAAGCTGGAGGTGCATATTGGGTATGCCATGGGGATCAATTGTGCAGGTGCACCTTGAAAATCAGTGCTGGGGTAGCAACAAACCTGTAGCCTTGCTGTCCCAGCAGAGGACAGGCTGTCATGAAGACTGCTGCTGGTGCAGGTTGTGTCTGGGAAAAGCAAACAACATGGAAGAGGCTTTGGTGTGTGGGATTGGGGCTGACCTTTGTCTCCTCTGTCTTGTCCCTGCAGGACAGTCTGTGAGGCAACTCCAGCTTACGTACAATGACTTTTTCCCTGACTACTTCTCCCTAGCGGAGAAACCCCCTGCTGAGTTCTGCCTTTCCCCAGATGGCAACACAGAGTCCATCTCCATCGACTTGCTGCAGAAGAAGGGTGAGTTCGTGCATCTCTCATGGATCATGCTACAGAATGTGCTTGCGCTGCTTGTCCCTGGAGATATGATTAGAAAGGATCTTAGGTGCACAAGAATGGGCAGAGAGAGCAGACAGGCACAGGAGTGTGACCCTAAGGCAGGGCATGCTGCCGCCCCAGGCTCTATATACAAAGGTAGACCTGTGTGTGTGTCTGTGTGATGTTGCTGATGTGCTAACCTGAGATTTTGTAATTAGGTAAAAAGTCTGTTCAGTCCTACATAAGTAATACAAATTTTTATCAATTATATGAAAAAGGTGGGAGAGAAGACTCCAGAACAGGACAAGATACAGGTGTGATGTGATCCATGCTAGAGTCAGGGTTGGCAGGATTTGCCAGCTGATTTGTTACCATTTCAGAGGCAAGGGATGTGCAGATAGGTTCCTGTGCCTTTGCCTTTGTGTTCGTGATTACCAGGTGGCAGCTTTCCCTACTGTTTCAGTTCTGTTCTCACATTATCCTGGTGCAGATGACAGATTACACACCACTGGCTTGTTACTGAAAGTCATGACAAAACCTGTCAAATGCAAGGCTTCTGCCCTGCCACCCTATGGCATCAAGGCAGCAAAAGGCACACTGCCTCAGATCCCATCTTTGCTGCCTCAGGGCATGGGGTGTGGAGGTGATCTTCCCTGTCCCTTGGGAATATTGACAGGTTGTCCAGGCTGATAGGTGAGTGCTGGAACCAGCAGGGAGAGTTTTGGTGAGGATTTAGGAAAGTCTCTGCATGTTTTTTGACAGAGAGTGCTTGTGTGTAGACATGGGCTTGCAGTACCCCTAACTGATTACTTCAAGGAGTGCTTTGTCAGAGTCTGTCCCAGCAGCCCCTCAGGCAGCTCTTTGACCTCTTGTTTTCCTCTAGGTCTGGTGAAGGCTGTCAACACTGCTGTTGATCTGATTGTGGCTCACTTTGGAACCAGCAGGGATCCCGGGGTGAAGGTATGTCTTGCATCCAACTCCATTCTGAGTGGCACAGAGAGTACTGAGCAAGATTGCCTATCCATTCTCTTCCAGTCAAAAACTACAGGTTATCTATCAAAGGCAGGAGTACCAAGAACAAATCAAACAAAGGTATTGGCACACCATGCAGCAGACAGTAAATCTGTGACAATTCCTGCTGCATGATGCAGTAAGTACATGTATTTAAAGGAAGACAGAAAAACACAGGGAAGGGAAATTCACTGATGTTTACTAAACACATTGGAAAAATGTCCCACTTAGTCTCTGAGTTGGAAGTAGTTGTAGGCTGTGAAAGTATAAAGGGCAAGTATTACGTATGTTTGTTCTGGCTTAACTCTTTCTTATGTACTTACTGTGGCTCTCTATACGAAAAAACACCAGACCAGCTGCCCTTCTGATCTGATGCATAACACCAGCTCTTTTTTTTCCTCACACAGTGGAGAGAAGTGTCCCTCTCCTCCGCATATCTCATGACTGGCCTGGCACTGGTGCCAGGACACAGTGCAGTGTTCCCCATCCCTCAGCAGCTCACAGGGCTTAATAATGATAACAAGTGCATCATACTTCAACCATCTGGGGCAGTTGGTCACCCTTACCATGAATACCTTAGAGTATTTAGAGTAAACCTAAGGGACTGGCTTTCTTAGTACATCTAAGGGACTGGCTGGCCCCTCATTTCCCATTTCCGGAATAACACAGAAGTGTATCTAGGTTGCCCTGGGACTGGCTGTCTTTGGCCTGTGCTCCCTCATCCCCCATTTCTGGAATAACACAGAAGCAGAGCAATTTTGCTTCTGTTTGTACCAGGCATTGTTTGCAGTCCTGTGACACCCAGCATATTTGGTGGTGCCTCCTCTCAATGCTGAATGCTTGGCTTCAGGCAACTCTGGGCAGCTATGTGACACTATTTGGACATGACAACTCCCCTGGCATGCCATACCCAAGGAGAAACCTGACTGGGATTCCAAAACCATTCAATCTTATCTCAGAGCCCAGTGTAATTTTGCCCTAATTACGGTTGTTGCTGACGCAGGGATTGCTTTGCAACATAACTGGAGCTGTTGAGATTCCCATTGCTTTTAGGGCTTCACTGTGAATTTCCAATTCTTGCAGCGTAGGTTTGGGGAATAACTGCAACATTCCCCCATTACTTTGCTTATCAGACAATGCTGTGATTTTAAACCTTGGGTTTCTTTATTCATCAGTGTGCCAGTGGCTGAGCATTCACCTGTCAAAAGGCAGCATCCATCCCTGCTGCTGCCATGCTCAGTGGATCTGACAGGATTATTCCTGAGCCAGGTTCAGTTTCAGTTCAGGGCTTTCGTGAACCTGTGCCAACTGGTCAGTATAATTCCACTTCAGCTGGTAAAATCTGTGCTCTGAACACCACTGCCTGACGCATTTATATAGACCCCTTGGCAGGTCAAAGACTGTAAGCAGCAGAATGTGTCCCTGCTCTGCTGGTGCTCAGCTCTTACATGCTTCCTCTTCGCCTCAGTCTGAGCTCTAGCCATCCATTTTGCCCTCATCTGTTTATTTATAGTAATCCCTAGAAGTTAGAGCTTTACATGTCACTGAGTTAAGTGTTCCTTAACCCCTCAGTGCTGGTAGTTCCATGGGGCTTGGTGCTTCCTGCTCCAAAATTAGCTACAAGAAAATCTACAGCAACAGGAATATCTCCAGCTCTTCCTCCAGCAGGAGAGCCTTGTAATCCCTTTTGGGAGAACCAGGCATCCTTTCCAATTGGGATATGCTCTTCCCAAGCTACAATATTCTTTTTTTGTTGCCTCTTCTCAACCTGGGAACGAGCTTGCCGAGGGCAGTTCAGAACTGGTGTATGACGCATCAGGAGTGAAAGCAAAGACCCTGCATGTTCAAGGAGCTGCTGAGCTTGGATGTTGTTTTCTGGGTGTCTATACTAGGCAAGTGGGGCTGAACTGTTTCCACAGATCTGTATCTTGAAAACAGTTGCCAACACTCTTCCTGTTGCCTGTTGTCCATTAGGCCAAACTTGGGAACAGCTCTGTGAGCCCCAATGTGGGGCATCTCATCCTGAAATACCTGTGCCCAGCTGTCCGGGACATTCTGAGTGATGGGCTCAAGGCTTACGTCCTGGACGTGATCATCGGCCAGAGGAGGAACATCCCCTGGAGCGTGGTAGAGGCATCTACCCAGCTAGGTATGGATGTTGTGCAGCAGTTTCTGTGATAGTTGTGGTTGGGAGGTGCTGGAGAAGGTTGGCTCCAAGGATGGGAGTGCAAAACACCCATTTTCCTGCATGGAACAGGGTGCATATTGACCATCTCTTGCAAGAAGGGAGAGACACTGTGCTATTCTGCCCAGGTAGTTATTGTCATTTCCCCTGAAATTTGCAAATTCTCCAAACCAATAAAAAAAGGGATAAAAAACCCCAACAAAATTAATTCCACATTGGTTTCTGCGTTACACTGCAGAGCCTCATATTTGCCTCATTATGGTAAATATGAGGCTCTGCAGTTACCTGTGTGATTGCAGACAACCCAAATTATTAAGCACACACCACAATATTCTCTTTACGTGCTGATTTTGAGCCAGTGGCTGTGACTGGCCCCAAAGTGTGGGAGGCACATCCTTGTGGAAATTAAACTCCCTGGAGTTTTGGAGTAGTGGTCTGGGATTTGGAGTAGTAGTCCCATTACCTGCTATCTCCCTGATCACAGCCTATCGCCCATGTATAGTCTTAGTGTTGATATGGAGTGAGCTCACATTGGTGTGGTGGAGAGGCAATGCACATGCAGACATGAACACTCAGACAATGTCTGTCTTGCCTTGATGCTCCATCCTGTGGTGCAGTTTTGGCTTTGCTCACCATAACTAATCTCAACAATTTGCTTCCCTCTATAGGCCCTTCTACAAAGTTGCTGCACAGCCTCTACAGCAAGATCAGCCAGTACACAGAGCTCACAAACCATACCATGAGGTTCAATGCATTCATCTTTGGCCTCCTCAAGTAAGCAGGACCCCTGGGGTGGCTGCATGTATTTTTCTAGGGCTGGCAGCAGCTGTTCATCCGTGACTGCAGGCAGGCACAGTTAACCATGAGAAAAATTTAAGATCTGGGAAGTCACTTCCCAGAAGCAGGTGAGGGAAGGAAGAAGTTGTAAGCCTCAGGGAACTCCTTCCAGGTCAGGACTGAGGACGAGTGGCTGTAGCCAACTGAAGAACAGGGTCAGTCTGTTTTAGACCCAAAACATTAGGTGAGAAAACTCTCTCTGTCCAGCTTCATAAGAGGTTAGACATAATATATGCAGGAATTACTCATGGAAGTTCCTCTTTAAACCACTGTTTCCTGGAGCTGCAGTGGATCCCAAAGCATGAGGCACTGAAGGAGAAATTGCCCTGGTCCAGGACTCCAGACTGGCCCTTCTAGTTTGGATAAGCAGTGTGCACACTCTGCTGTGTTTAACAGAAGAAAGCAGTGATATGTTTTTGTGGGTGAAGGGATAAGCACTGCTAGGACAGTGTTTCCCTGTTCCTCTCTGCAAGGGCTCTGGCAGTGGTAACAGAGTTCCCAAGACCTCTAGATGTTGTAGAACTCCTCCAGGCAGGAACAACCTCTGCCCTGCTCTCCCCACACAGGGTGACCCAGCTCGCCCCTACTGGCACAGGATACTGTCATAATTTGGGCTGAGCCACCAGCACTAGTCTTAGTTTTGTAGATCATTTGTCTCTTCCACCAGCAGCCTCTTCTCAGCAAAACAAAGCTCTATCAAGGACATAGGAGCAGAACAGTGAGGAGTCTTGCACCAAACATGGTTGTTTGGGGTTACAGTTGCACATGTAGATGTTCAGTGACAGGCTGGGTGTCTGTGATCAGGGCATGCTGATGGGACTGAGCCACTGTCCATTCCCTGAGGTTCATAACCCCATGCTTTGTAAATGCCCTTTTCCAGCCACACTTCTTGTGGCAGAACAGTGAGGATGAATGGGGTCAAGAGATTTTCACTGTTCTTTTCTTACCCTGCTAATTTTCCATTTCTGCAGTATCCGGTCCTTGGAGTTCTGGTTCAACCACCTTTACAACCATGAAGGTAAGAGCCTGAAGGCTGAGGACTGCAGTGGGAGCCAAACCCTGCATAGAGCATGGGATGGAAATGTGTTTCTTTTGTTGTTCTCTCAGCCTGGGATGCTCTTCTCTGCCCTGAGGTGAAGGACTAAGCTATACACAGTGTCAGTGTAGCAGGGAAATCTCAGGTGGAAGTCCAAGCACCATGCAGCTCCTTCCACCTGAACCTGGATTTCTGTTCTCCTTCCCACCTGCAGCTAGTACCCAAGGCTATCAATGCAGATCCATCCGTCTATCTGCAGGAGATCAGATTTAAGCCTTCCCAAATTTCTATGTTCCCTGCCCAGTGCCTGAGAGTTCTGTGTGCCTGGAAATATGCACACTTACCTGAAACTTTTCCAGCCCAGAAAATAGGAAGAAATGGAAAGGAAAACCTGACATGCAAAAAGCAGATTTTAGTGGATGTATATAGAATAGACTAGACTAGACTAGACTAGACTAGAATAGAATAGAATAGAATAGAATAGAATAGAATAGAATACAATAGAATAATGGAATAGGGTCTATGCTTATCCTGGCTTTCTGAAGCAGAAGACAACCACCTATTTCAAGCCATCATTAAAAGCTGGATGTATGAGCAAAAGCTGGGGCTGTCAGGGTGATGACAGCTTAGTGGAGGATTTGGAGGTAAGTTGCAAGTCCTGTCATGGTGCAGAGTTGTTATCTCACTGGGCTTGGGCCACAGATCCCATTCCCTGCTATGTCTCTGATAGGGAGATCTGACAATAAAGCAGGACAGAGGGGTAGTGCAGATGCGTTCAAATCAAGTGAACAATTAGTGCTGCAGATAAGAACGCTAATTCATTCTCTGCTAGCACCCACAGTTCAGCCCTGACAGGTCCCTGGAAACTGTGTTTGGTTGTCCCTGACACCTCTATCTGCAGGGGACTGGTACTGACCATATCTGCAGCCCCTTGTTCATCTCCAGAAGCTGAAAAACAGGATTTTCACGTGACAGCCCTTTGGTGCTCTTTATTCCCATCTTACGTCTATGGCATTTAGTGGCAGAGGTCATCTGGGTTGATCATCTTTCAGGCAAGTCCTGGCTGCAGGTACAAGTGGAAAGCTCTGTCTGGGCCAGTTTGCTGAGAGGTCACAGAGCGTCTGGTGCTCCCTGACCCGGGCCTGAGCCTCACACTGTGACTGAAAACTGGTGGCCATCTCCTTTCCTCATAGCTTCAGCAGCTTCATGATAGCTTGGCAATGGTGGCAAAGAGCGTCTCTAATTGATGTCTGTTTTCCTACAGACATCATCCTGGCACACTACCAGCCAGTGGGCTTCTTGTGCCTGTCTCACAGTGTGTGCCAGCCTCTTTTTGAGGAGCTCCTGCTCCTGCTCCAGCCTCTCTCCCTGCTGCCCTTCAACCTAGACCTTCTCTTTGAGCACCACCTGATGCAGATGGGCAAAGAGCAGCAGCAGCAAAAGGAGCTGCTGCGTGTGAAGCAGGACCTGCTGCTTTCCGTGCACTCCACCCTGCAGCTGATGCGGACCCGGGGCAGCAGTGAGGATCCCGATGGCTGCAGCACTGCCCCTGAAACTTGCCAAAGGGGTGCCAGAGATGGTGACATCTCACCAGGGCACAGCCCGCAGCAAGCTGTGAGTGAGAAGAGGGTCAAGGGAGTGGGGGCCTCCTGTGGAGAAGGTGACAGGGAGGAAGAGCAAAGCAAGATGCGAGAGAGCACTTGGGAGGGGAAGAAGGACAAGCAAGCAGGCTGGTGGTACCAGCTCATGCAGACCTCTCAGATTTACATTGAGAGCTCAGCTGAAGGCTCAAAGTTCATCCGCTCTGAGAAGAAGGCGGCGGCTTTGAATCCTGCACCCAGGTCAGTGGAGACTCACAAGACACCACCTCCCCGAGAAGGGGTGGTGGAGGGTGCAGAGGCTTGTCCTATTGCTGAGGGCACCTTGGAGGAGAGGCCCAAGGTGTCCAGCAAGCCAAGTCCTGAAGCCTTGGAAGAACCCCTGGGTAAGCTCCAGCAGGTGGTGGTCGGCGGAGAGGTGAAAGAACGGAGCTGGCCCTTCTGGATGGGCAGCCCCCCAGACTCTGTGCTTACAGAGCTGAAGCGCAGCAAGGAGAAGGAAGCTCAGCAAAGAGTGGGAGCAACAGCAGCAGCAGTCCCCCAAGAGGACAGTAGCGCCAGTGCATCGGAGGACAGCCAACCCATCAAGTGGGGACACCTGTTTGGGTCCAGGAAGGTACAAAAAGAGCCCAGGCAACCAAACAGGTAAGGGCAGGGGTGGTTTGGGCCTGAGAAGGGCTGGTTTACCTGGAGTATGGCAGTACAGGCAGAAGTCAGACTAAGAACTGGGCTACACTGTGGTGGTACATCAAAGCTCTGTAACCCAGCTCAGTCCTGCCAGTCTGCCTTAATTCCTCCCATACCCTTGCTCAGTCCATCTCACAGGCTTTCCTCTTCTGCCTGAGCTCTACCACTGCCTTGGCAACTAAACCCTTCTACATGGCCTCATCATCACCTCATCCCTCCCAAAACCACATGTTGAGGGCCGAACTCGGGGCCATCCCTGTTGCTTACAAAGGTGACGGGGAGGCATGAAGTTGCCCCCAGTAGCTGAGACCTCTCTGCACTGCCTCTCCCTCTATACACAGGAGCAGTAAGGACTGCTCTGAAAATGACCACTGGAAATGTCCTTCCCAGTCCAGGCTGTGGTTTTACATCTGGACCCTCACCTCCTGGAGACCTGGGTCCTGCTAGCAGTGCACTTTGTCCATGAAGCCCAACCTCTAAGGCATGACCTTTCCATGAGAGCAGCTGCTCTGTTTCCCTGGGTGCACTTTCCTGCCACTGACTGCTTCTGTCTCTCCCTTCCAGGTTGCCCTCCGGCTGGCTGAGCTTGGACAAGTCCGTGTTCCAGCTGGTGGCCCAGACAGTTGGGGCTAGCATGTGGCGTGAAGCAACCCCGGAGCCAGACCCTCCCCATCCAGAATCACCTGAGGCACCTGCTGTGGCACCACCAGCCCAGGGGATATCTCCTCACCCTACTTGGTGAGTGACACCAAGTGGACAATCCTGCAGGTGCTGCTGCAGGTACTGGAATGTGTTAGGTTGAGGGTGCCATGGCTCTACCTGTTGCAGTTTGCCTGGCCCTCTTCATAGTCATGAACTAGAGAATGGTTTGGGGCAGCGATGCAGCTTGTGCATCCATCCACCACAACTCTGCAATCTGCAGGTGATGGGGAGTTGGGGGGGCAGCTGGGAGCCTTGCTGGGGAGGGAAGCGGGGCATGTCTTCCTCTCTCCTCTGGGCCTGTGGTGGGGTGAGTGTCCTGAGGTGAGCTAACCCTGCTTTCCTTCTGCCTGCAGTGAGGTGAAAGCTCTTTGCCATCACATTGCCACTGAGGCAGGACAACTGAGCTTCAACAAAGGGGATATTCTGCAGGTCATCTCCAAGGTGGATGGTGACTGGCTGCAGTGCAGCCTTGGCTCCGAGAAGGGACTGGTGCCCATCATGTATGTCACCCACCCCGAGGACGAGGACTATTGAGATGTTTAGGAGGCCAAGCACAGTTCCCTGGGCTGCTGAGGCTCCTCTGGGGTAGCCTACCCTGCCAGAGGAACAAACACAGCTTCTTGCTAGTTTCTTACCTTTCCTGCCATTACAGAATACAGTAACAGTAGGTGGTTCTTTCTTGCTCCTCCTTGTGCAGCTGCCAAAGGCCAACTTAGCCCCTCGGGGTCTTCTGCAGGCTGCACCTCATATTGCCAGGCATCACCATGCATGCAGCCACACCAGGGACCGCCTGACCCCCCCAGTCCACCCCACACTGTCTCCAGCACCCACGGGCCATGGACTTATACATTACAGGAACCTGAGCAGTCCCTGCCAGGGCAGCACTGCCCCACTGTCCAGCTGCTGGATGCTGGAGGGTGCAGGATGCTGGCTGTCCCCTCCCTGGGGGTAGCAGTGCAGTCTGCAGCCTCCAGCATCCCTGACATCCTCAGTGAGCACCCTGCATTGGCAGGGTCCCTGCGAGGCTGGGCTGATGGATTGTGTTTATAGGGGCATTGCAAGGTGGGCTTCCCCACACTGGAGCATCCCTGTCCTAGTGTGCTGTAGTGGTTCCTGGTGGGTCATACCGGGACAAGTGGCCTGGCAGTGCCGCGCTGCAGGGCTGGGGCTGTGCATGGCCACAGCCAGGGGAGGGGGATGGGGTATGTGTGAGTGTGGGGCAAAGGGGTGTGTGGGGTTGTGAGGAAGGCGCAGGGTTGTTCAGTGTTACGTAGGTCCGGGATGGGTAGTGCCACCCTGTGCAGAGATGGGTGCTTTGCGGGGAGGCCCTGNCTGGGGAGCCTGGGGAGGGAGGGGGGTGGTGCTCCCTTTGGCACGGGGTTTCTGGTCTTGCTGAGCAGTGCCATGGGGTGGGCGGGATAAGTGTTGTGCACAAACACAAGGGGATACTGGAGGTCCTGGGGGTCCTTGGTAGAGGCAATGCCAGTCAACCCCTTCCTTGCCATGTTCATGCCGCCTGCTGTAGTGGGGATCTTCACCTGCCTGTCAGGTGGGGAACAGTGTTAATGAAAGGCCATGCCAGTATTTCGTGCCATGGCCGGCTTGACGCTGTTCACAGCATCGTGCCTGGGCTGGCTTCACCATGGCAAGGGTCCCTGGTCTTGCTAGGTTACCTCCTGCTTGTACATCGCTTAGCGGATGTTGCACCATATTTAATTTGTATTTCCCTGTTAGAATGAGGTGTCTCGCCTTTATTTATTTCTTTATTTATGATGCATATTAATAAAAAAGGTGCTGATTGAGCTCCCTGCTACCCAGACTTATCATTTCAATGCACCCCTGTGAACAGTCTGTGGGTTACCTGTGCTGGGACACTGCACAGCATGTTTCCTCCTGCATTCACCACAGCCTACACCAGACCTTCAGGAGGACATAGGTTGCCCCCAACAGTAAGACCTGCCAGTTCAGGCCTGAGGGGTGGGGGAAGTGAGCATCACAGATGATATGTCTTGGAGAGGCAGTGCTGTTTCGGGTTCCTTGTGCATTGCTTGCAGGGACCCAGGCAGGTTTCAGACAGGAGATCATGCCATCTCAGCCTGGAATTTGCTTCTCATGGGTCATGGGAATGTGAAAGAGAGGCTGTGGGCTGGGACCCATAGCCTGGGACAATCTGGCCGTGAGTTTCAGTGGCTGTGGGTCACTCACAAGAATTCTAAACTGACTCAAGCATGGGGCCTCCAAGTCCACTATGAACCCCAAGGCACACCTCTTCTCTTTACCTCTCAGCAGCTCAAAAGGAAAAGGGAAAAACTGCTTATGACTCCAGCCTTCGCTGCAAGACCACCACTCTGGAGTTTGTTTCATCCATGTGGACAAATGATCTGCACATGTGCAGTGCATCAAAACTGCTGAAAAAATCCACAACTGAAGCATCATAAACCCCTGTTCTGCCTGGGAGCAGCACAGAGCAGCCAGCACCTGTACACAAGCTGCTTTCATCAAGCCCTCAGAGGGGGCAATGGTCAGGGCTGTTTACTAGTTCCATGGAGCCAGGCTACTCTCCCTGCATGCACTGGCTGGCACAAATGAGGAAGGGGACCATGTGCTGGCAAACAGCAGCCCGGGAGTGCTGAGTCAGCCCTGGGGCAGGAAAGGGGATTTCCAGCTGCCCGCACTGTGTGCACAGACACTGAGCAGCTCCCTGGCTGCAGAAGAGGCACAGAGGGGTGGTTAAGGTGTCAGAGGCTGGATTTGGGATTAGTGCTATGGAAGTTGCAGCTGCTGAGGTCTTCTTTGGGGTCATCTGGCTAAAGTCAGGCAGATCCAGGTTGGTGGCTGTCAGCCTGTGCCAACAAGGAACAGGCTGCAGGGCACAAAGCCGATGAATCCTGCAAGCCTGGAAGCACACAGCAATGTGAATGAGACATTGGGACAGTATGGGACAATACTGGAGCTGTGACCGTGTGGCCCTGCTTGGTGGCCTGATCCTGGAGGGTCAGCTTTAGGATCTTGATGGGGACTTGGCCTATGAGCTCTGTCAGGGTCATGCTAAGCAGGAAGAAGAGACACTGGCTGTCTGTAGATACCCATTGTGGGGGCACCTGTTCTCTGGGGACACTGTTCATCCAGGCCCCTCATCTGTCTTGAGGTGCGGAGCCAGGCCGGGGGCAGCTCTGGACCAGCACCAAGATGCAGTCAGTCCTGCCTGTGTCATGACACCTGAGCAGCAGCAGTGTCCTCCTCTCCTGCTCCTTGCAGGTATCTTTGAGCTGCTGCTCAGCCAAGTTGCTCCTGGCTTCCTTTCAGGTCTCAAACAGGTCTTAGTAAAGAAGTGTTGGGCTCTGTGGGTGAACCCTGGGAGCAGAGATTCATCATGTGGGAAGCAAAAAGGAAGTTTCATGGTACAGGAATCTGCTCTGCATGGTACAGAAGCTGGGGGGGGATGACCCACATGACTGTGCAACCCAGTGCTGGCAGGAGTAAAGTCATAGAGTGACAGCAGGGCTGGGGCAGATTTAGGGTGCAGTGGGAGTCCAGAAGTGCATGACAACCTGAGGGACATGTGCCAGCTGAGTGGGGGTCCTGCTGGTGTCAAGTGCTAGACGGTCCTGGCAGGTTCCCTTGGACCTTCTCTGCCCAGGTCATCAGGACCTGGCGCATCCTCAGGTCAAAGGCACTGACCATGGACCCTGGGTGACAGTGCTGAAGAAGCTCTGGAGTGCATGTATCCAATGGAAAGGCCTGAGATATATTGGAAGAGAGAATGGAATGCCTTTCCTTCCTCTTACCCCCCTGGCAGCCAGATTCCATGCTCGGACTGTAAGTGTGCAGCAGGCAGTGACACACACAATTCATAGAATCAAAGAATGGTTTGGTTTGGAAGGGATATTAAAGATCATCTAGTTCTACCCCTGCTACTTTGGGCAGGGATGCCACTCACCAGACCAAGTTGCTCAAAGGCCCATCCAATGCAGCCCCATCCTTGAGAATTTGAAATCTGGAAGTTTCCATTCAGCAGCTGTGCCATGATGGGCAGGGCCTGCCAGGCTGGGAATGGGCATGCAGGTGACTGGCATATTTGTGGCCACTAGTTTGGGGTCACAAAACTAAGTACAAGCTCATATTAACCACTGAGAGCTGTGTGTGAGCTCAAAACAGCTGAACATGAACCTTTCGGACCAGCCCAGCTGCAGCCTAGCCAGGGGACAGGCCAGCTCCCTGCACTGCCTCTGTCCCAGCCCAGAGTCACAGGAGCCGCTTCCCAGGTCCCTGGTCAGTGAGACCCTTACCTCTGGCAGCAGGCCAGGAGGGTTGAGGCTGGGCTCACACTGGGGCACAGCCTGGTTCCCCTCCAGCTGGAGGAAGGACAGTACTGCTCTTGCAGCACTGTCCTGGAACTCAGCACTGGAATTGGCTCCTGCCGTACTGACTTCCTCCCCAGGCCCTTTGCTGACTCCCTCTCTGCCTCAGTGCCTCCAGCAGTACACTGTAACCCACAAGGCCTCCTCTGAGTGAACTTCAGTGGCAGCATTTCCCATGAGTGGCTTTCACAGCCCAGGGCCCTTTTCCCCTGACTATGATGCTCGTGGGGCAAGGGCCAGTCAGGCACCAGCAGCTGCATGTGTTCCATGCCAGGGGAGGGCCGACAAGCCAGATGCCAATCCTGGAGAGCGTCCTGCAGGGGAGGAGCATGTGTGGGTGCAAGCGCTGACTTCCAGGTATAGGCAAAAACCTTTCAGACACTGGTTTCTTCTCTGTAGTGACCAGTGACAGGACCTGAGGGAATGGCCTGAAGCTGTGTCGGGGAGGTTTAGATTGGATATTAGGAAAAGGTTCTTCACCCAGAGGATGGTTGGGCACTGGAACAGGCTCCCCAGAGAAGTGGACACACCACCAAGCTTGACAGAGCTCAAGAAGTTTGGACAGTGCTCTCAGTCACACAGTGTGGCTCTTGGGGAAGTCCTGTGCACAGCAAAAATTTGGACTCCATAATCGATGTGGGTCCTTTCCAACTCAGCTTATTCTGTGATTCTCCAAGGTATGACCACAGGGCCCCTGCTTCAGAGGAGGGATGCAGATCTCTTTGCACCACGGATACACCTTTGGGAACAGAAATCCCAAATGAAAAAAAAAGGGGGTAGGCTGTAGTGCTACTGCTGTTGGTCTTCCAATACCAGGCAGGGGCAAGCAAGGTGTCAGTGCATGGCCTTCCACATGCACCATGAGACTGGGAGGAAGATGAGGAACTGAGCTCTGTGCAGGAAATATGGGCAAAGCATGTTCCCAGAAAAGGGCTGCCTGCTGGTGACAGCCACAACATGCTTTGTTTCCATGACATATATCAAATACTGAAAAGCCCAGGGATATCTTAATCAGCAACAAAAACGGGAAATATGTGGAAATGAGGAAACAGATAAAGCACCATGGTCACAGTGTCCAGCAATTCTGCAAAGAGTTAAGGCAGCCCTTCAGAGCTCCTGGTATCAAAAGGTAGAGACGAAGCAGCAGGAATAACCACCAGGGCCAGAAGTTATTCAAAACAGAGAGGCTCCTTCAAAGAGGTCATGTCTAGAGGACAAAAATAGTATCAGACAGATAAGAGGTAAATTCTTGATAAGGCAAACAAAAAAGTGAGCAAAGAACAGTCTGTAGAAGCAGCCAGCAGCCCTTTTTGGAAACACTTCAAGAACTCCAGATCTGCCACAGTTTCTGTAGGGTTGACAGGAGAGCATGTCCTTGCAGCAGAGGGATGTTCCTGGGGTGACACAGTTGCTGCAAAATGTAGCTCCAGTGCCAGAGCCCTGCAAGATTTGTGGTCTCCTGGCAGCATGCCTGGACCCTGGCATTGCAGCAAGATGCAGTTCCTTGCTTACACCTGCTGAGGTCCATCCTCCCAGCTGAGCCAGACCTGCTGGGTGCAGCTGTCTGTGTGGCTTTTGGTTTGCCTGGTGTGACCAGAAGAGGTTGGACCCTCTGGAGAAAGCAGAACTGTCTTGCAACACCCCTCCATCCTCCCTGCCAGAGCCCAGGTTACACTCAAGGCTGAATTTTTGTGATATGGGCAAGGGGAAGTGTGAAGAATAAGTGAGCTTCCTGACATCTGCTTGGGCCACACTTTGTCCATGGCTTTTGAGGATTCATGTGGGGCCATGAAGGATTTTATGAGATGCCAGATACTGGTAACATAGGAGCTGAGAGCCATTGTTCTGCTGGTAGTAGTACAGAGTGGGACCAGGGATGTGATATTTTTAGACTTCTTTAATTTATGGAATTCTCCTACTCCTTTTGCAAAGATCCACCAAACTGAAGAACCTATTCCTACTGACACCATTTGCTTTTGCGGCACTTTAATTCTTTTCTTGAAGGGCCCAGACACATGAAGGGACAGGAGTGGTGACCTCTGAGATGCTCTGTTGCTGGAGGCAGAGCAGCAGTTGCTTCCCTCTACTCCCCAAACCTCCCAGATACCTGAGGCAGAGCACACCTATCTCCCAAGTACCTCCCCAGCTGTGCCCTGCTGCCATGCCAGGGTCCTGTCTGTGCACTTGCAGCCTCAGGACACCTTTTCCAGGGCAAATATGTTTGAGTACAGTGAACTCTCTATGCATGAGCTTCACATTTGAGCAAAGGAAATAAAAAGGCAGGTGCATGGAGGTGAGGACTCCTGGCCCTGCCAGCCCTATTGCAGGAAGAGGTGAAACATAGACAAAGGAGACTGATTTTCTAAGCCTAGGAGGGAATGTGTCTGGGCAGGCTCCTGCTCAGTCCCTGAGAGGTGAAAGACTGCAGGAGTGTCTGCCCCCAGGCAGCTTCTATATTGGCAGAAAAAGAAGTAAACAAGAATTCTACCATGATTTGCTCAGGGTTAGTTTTTAGGGGTGGCCAGGGGGGGATATATTTGGAGAGGCCACCCTGCACTGGCCTGCTCAGTGCTGCTGCTGTTGCAGGGTGTGCATAGCAGCAGGAAGCAGAGTCTGACCCCAGGTGTGTGAGCACCAGTCCTTGCTAAAGAGAACAACAGAGGAGAGCCATCACAGGGGACTGCAGCCTGGCTGTGAAGCCTCAGAGAAGAACTGAGGGCTTCTTTTTCTCCTAGTTGTGTGTTTCAGTTGGGATGCAGGTCGGGTACATCCAGCAAGATGTCTGGGGAAACACAAATTCATCAGCTCTTGCCCTGGACCTTCTCTGATAGTTGGGTCTGCTGCTGTGACCAGTGCCATCTGCCTCCAGCTGCATGGACAGCCTCACCAGCAGTCCCTTTTCTGTCCCACTGCCTGTGCTGGCCTCTCACCCCTTCATGGTAATTCCTGCTCCCACCAAGATTTGACAACACCATGTGCCACAGCAGTTGAGCTGAAGGCCTCCAGGACTCTTGTCCCCTTCTGCCCAAGCATCTGCTCTCAGCCCAGTCCTGGGCACCCAAGCATTCCTGCCAAAACCTTGGCTTTCCTACCTATGGCACACACTGCCAGGTAATTAAGATCCTCTGTGCCCTTCAGAAGTCCCTTTTATCACAATCCTTATCAACACAGTAACAAGGTGAGGATTGCCCTGATGCAGTCACTGCTTGACTTTCTGGATAAGTATGGAAGCCACGTAGTCCTGCTAAAACCCAGCCATGAACCAGAACAACTCACAAGTCCTTCTGAGATCAGTGCTGGGAGAGGAGGCAACCCAGCTGTGGTTAATAGCTGGTCCAGACAGAAGACATGAAAACTGTGGTTTTAGATGAGAAATTAGAGACAGCGAGATTGCAAAAGGGTCATGGAGCTGAAAGAGAAAGAAGCCAATGCTGACACTGGTGGAGTTTCCCTTGCCAATGAGGAAGCCTCTTGCACTATATGTGATTTCTCTCCGTGCCTATTTCCTTTCCATGCTTGCACCACTTACAATCAGACGAGTGTGCAGTGAGGCAGATGGCATAGCTGAGACCTCAATCCAGCCCTGGGAGCAGACGCAAACATGGCTCAGCAATGGATGTTTCTCCTGCTCCTCACACCTCTGCTGGCAGCACAAAATCATGGTAAACACTTTACCAACAACAATGGGAAACCTCAGGAAAGAGGTAAGCAGTGCTCCCTCCTCTGCCCCCAAGGGAATGTTTTACTGTGCTCCTTTTGCAGAGCCACTGTGCAACTAACTTTATGGCATTCGGGATAAAGCAGCTGTATCAGAGAGGTCTGACGTTCACACCGGGGCCCAAGTCCACCAGCTGGGTTGTGGTTAGGCAGAGTTCTGTTTGGAGATGGAGAGCAGCAAAGTTTGGGGTGCGGGAAAGTGTCTACAGAGTCTGTAGTGTTCCTCCACAGGGCTGGAAATACAAGGTGTCCGTCAGTCCTTGCACAATGTTAGGGTGCTCTGTCCTCACCACAGAGGAGACAGGTGCTGGTGCCCGACAAAGACTTTGGGAGCCATGAGCTGAGCCCCTGAGTGTCCAGGACAGCCTGGGGACAGGAATTATAATATTCCAGGATTGCTGTTTAATGGACTTGCTTGGTGCTGAAAGGATCAGGACACCCCCAGGGTTCTACTGGGCTCTTCCTACACTGGCTGCAAGCTTTGATGCCAGCAGAGTCACTGGGAATTTGCAGACTTACATGTTATCTGTCCTCCCAGAAGGCTGTCCTATCTGCCAATTAAGCTGTGGGTCCAGGAACCATGACCTTGCGTTGTTCTGTATCTGTCTGAATTGGAATATTTCTCTAAACTAATTTTATTGAGGCTAGGTGATAAAAATCATTAAACTAGCATCTAATTATGTCATCATCGTCCACTGTGGTGTTGTATTTGGGTGGATGCAGGCTAGAGAAAACAGCTGATCTAGTGGCTGTGACAAGAGTACTGGGAATGGGATCAGAAACTTTAATTGCTGATGCGAAGTGACATCAGGGTCTGTACTATGTGAGAGGTGTCACAGGAGCCTGTTTCCAGAGAAAATGTGTCTGTGTGGTTGCAGAGTTTAAGCACAGCACACTGTCACGCAAAAAAAAAGGGTTAAAACTGCAACAGAAAATATTCTCCTGCCCAGAGTGTTTTCCCATTGCCCAGATCCCTGCTGAAGTTATTCTCCCAGGCCAGCACGTGCAATCATGTCCAAGGGTTGTGTGGCTTTCCTGTTTGTTTTTAAGGCGCACACTAAGACCAGGTGTTGTGTACAGTGGGATGTAACAGGGACCTGTAAGCCTGCAGACTCTTGTCACACTGCAGATCTCAGTCACCCAGCCATACCCAGAGGAATCTGGGACTGCCTGTGATAGAGATGATATTGCTGAGTTTGCAACTTGGTGCTCATAAAAAGAGGAACTGAGACAAAAACATGCAGTGGCCGCACCCAGCAGTGTGAGCGGCCCTGCCTGCACGCTCAGCGTGTAGGCTCATCCCATCCTGGCACTTCTGCTGAGGTCCAACCTGATGGATCAGGGTCCTTTTCTTGCAGAGGGACACGGCAAGAAAGATGGCCTGAGTGAGGCAGGAGGGTCTCATCCCTGCTAAGGTGGAATGGGCTGACAGGGCAGTGGGGCAGGATAAGACTGTTGGACAGAGAGAGGGAGCAATAAGATGGGATCCCTGAGGATATCCTACACCCCTGGCAGGTACAGGGTACAACCCATAGAGCACAGTGCCACATAGAACAGTACAGGGAACAGAAGTGCAGCAGCAGGCACAGGATGTGGTTCACATGTGTGGCTGCCCCTGCTGCTCTGCTCACCACATCACAGGAACACTGTGCACTCAGCAGGGTGTATTGTGTCGTTGTCCTTTTGTCACCTTATTGTCTTGCTGTGTTGCTCTCACAGGATGTTTTTCCTCCCTGAAATGCCATACCTGTACAAAACCCTCCTCCTTTTACAGTCCCAGTGCACCAGGAAGGCAGGGGGAGAAGCTTCTAGGGCATGTTTTCTGTGCAAAGGAAGGGTCTGGGATCCAAGCTGGCCCTGACCCATTTTTAATCACCCTTGCTTGACACTGTGTAATGATCTAGTGGCAGCTGACAAGAAGTTCTAATGAGGAACACAGCTGCAATGACCAAGGGTTGGGAGGGTGGTAGCTAAAACTAAGCCATAGCCAATCTGAAAGGTTTTGTGTCAGCCAATTCCAAACTGTGCCTGGAGTAGATCCTGTGTGGAACATGAGTGCTAAGAGGTACTGCAAAGGAGTGTCTGGGGCTTGACACTCTAGGGATGGTGAACTGTGTGCACCATCATGCTTCCACTTCCCGTCACCAGGGCACAGATTCAGGAAACATGAATTTTGCATCCTGTTCTTAGACACATGTCAGATGTCCTTTAGCATCTGGTGGTTCAGTACAGGTTAAAGTGCCACTATTTCCCAGCTCTTCTCACATTGCCTTGTTCAGTGACTTGCTTTCCCTGCCATGACTCCCAAGCAGAGCTCCCACAAGGTCTCTGTGCTCTATCACTCTTAAAGACCTGCTCAGCAGCTTTGGTTGCTAGTGAGGAATATGGAGGTGCTCTAAGACCCATGTTTGTGTTCCTAGTGCCTTGCAATACAAGTCTCCACTGATGGAAAGAGTGACTGCTTTTCTTAGCTCCTTTCAGCAAGCACATGGCATCAAATACAGCAAGACTGCAGTGCACTTTGCTGTCACCTCTCTCAGCTGCTGAGCTGCCCTGTTAAAACAGGGCACTTGAACTTCACCTACTGCTTCTTAGATTTCACCTTGTCCTTTGTGTGTGAGATAATGCAGTGTAAGAAAGGACGCCTTTTGCTGTTTAGCAAAGGGCTGAACCCAGGAGCCTGACCTGAATTATCAGCATAGCTGTTTCTCCTTTCTCCTGACGCTCCCCTTCTGGCCCATGCTGGGGCTTTGTTTAGCCTGCCCAGCTTGTAACTCCTTGCAGCAGGGACAGGCAGTCCAGATATTTCTGAAAAAGCCTTTCTGTATTCATGGGCAATAAACAATATCAGGGAGGAGGGTATTCATTTAATAGCATCATCTAGGAAAAAAACCAAAACAGTAAACATCCGCCTTAAGAGGGCAAGTAGACCAACCTATTGTTACCACTCCTGTCTTAAGCATTCAGTATTTCCCATTTCACAGTGAGCATACATTGCACGTTACAAAAGGTACCTATTTGGTCACATCTACACCATATTTTCCTTGCTGAAATTTCACTTTACTCAGCCTCTTTCCTTTAGCAGGGGCAGAGAGCCTGTGGGCAGCTCTCTGCATACCACTGTGCAGGATAAAGAACAGTATCTGAGAACTATTCCATTACTCTCCCACTTGCTGTTAATCCTTACAAAGTTGGAAGCTGAATGTTTCTTTCCCCTTTCTGCCTGAGCACTCTCCTTTCTCCATCAGTGTGCCAGCCCCTCAAATACATCAACTGCTTTGCACAAGTGGAGAGTTCCATCTTCCAGTGGAGGTCCTTTGACAGCTTCCCATGGACACCTCCAAAGCACACAAAAAGCCACCCTGGGTTAGAGCACAGACTTCTTTGCTCCAGGATGCCCTTATCCCATAGCAATTTTTATGGAATGATTTGGAAAGGAGTGTAAGGAGGGTGAGGACAGAGGTATCCCACTCAGCCTGTGCATCTTGATTGCTCTCAGAAGCAATGGATTAGTTTCTCCCAGTGAGCCTGAAGTGCCAATCACATGCCTGACACATTTGGACTTACTGGAGATGTGAGGCTGTGTTGGATTGTAATCAGCAATGCTCTTGAATGAAAACTGGTATAGATCGAAAGTGTTTTCTCTTCCCCATTCTGAAGAGAAGCAGAGCTTTCTAGGCTTTACCCTCGAACAATCAACAGAAATGCCACCAAGAGGGACTCTGAGCAGCTGCAGATGCATGGATGCAGATGGTGTCAGTGCTGTGACAAGGGTTTCAGCTACTCTGCAGCTGCAGGAATGTGGGCAGGAGGCAAGCCCTGGAGGGGCTGTGATGTTTGGGCACTGCTGGCAGGGTGCTTTGTGTGCAGGAGGTAAATAGGCTTTGGCAGTCCCTCACGCTGTCCTGCTTGTGTACACTGCCCCTCTACAAAGCAAGCAAGCTTTTTTTTCCATACTCATCCCTCTGTCCAGCTGTTAACTGTTAACTCCCAGGATAATTTCTGATGCTGGTGCATTCTCCTGTAGTGGTACTACTGTCTAGTCACTGGATTCTTTGAGTATGGGAATGAGCTGTGGTTCTGCCTTCCTTTTCTGATTTCTCCCACCCAGCCCTTGGGCTCTGTTCAGCATGGTCCATGACCAGCTTAGATCTGGGTGCTATATCAGCCTCTGTCTGCTCCTGAGCACAACAGGGGCACATCTTACAGGCCAAAGGGCACAGGGGAGCCTGTAAGGAATTTAAAAACTGAGGCTAAATGATCACCTCCATTCACAAATTCAGAGAGATGCTGTAAGACTTGTGTTTGTGTTCTCAGTGGCTTGCAGTACAATGCTCCAAGGCAACTGGAAACGCAGAGGCTTTCTCTGAGGAAACAATGACTGCTTTTCTTAGCCCCTCTCGGCAAGCACATGGTATCAAACACAGCTCAGAGCTTGGGAAGGAAAGGATGAGTCGCAGAGGACAGGAATCCCCCTGGTTCTTGCACGGGGCCCTGCAGGCAGAGAAGAAGCAAAGACAGCAAGGGGATTTGCCTGCGGGGCTGCTGTCCTGCGTAGTCATTGTGTCCGAAGGGCACTGACACACTGCTGGCACACCTGTGGTCTTTGCAGAAGCACATTTCACGTGTCTACCCTTGTCTGAGGCTGTGCTGGAATTTGCACTGCATCCCAGCAACGCCCCACCATTCCAGCTCAGCAGAAACTGACAGGAACACTGAGGAAACCCTGGATCAACTCTGCATATCTGTGGAAGCCTTTTCACCTGAAACAAAGATAACAGAGAAGAGACCGATGTTCCTGGCAAAGAATTAAGTCTGATAAGTGCTCAGATCTAAGACAAATGATTTGCTGGAATCCTGGGGAAGGTGGACAACCTAGTCAGAAAAGTGTGGCTGTTATGCCAGCTTAGTTCATGCAATCTCTTCACACCCAGTTCCAGCCCAGGAGTACTACACAACATCTATTTTCTTGTGCCCATAACCAAGGAAAAGAAATCTGAGTTGCAGGGGGCAAAAGCAGGGACTGGCAGAATGAAGACCATACTATTGTAGGAAAAGACCAGGTTTAAGACCATCTGGGTACCTGAAGGTGCACTAATCCATGGGACTTGATGAGATGCATGTGTGGATCCTGAGGGTGGAGGAAGAGGCAAAGACACTATCCATCATAGCTGAACTGTTGTAGCGGGCAACTTTCAGTAAAGCTCCCTCTGACTGTAAAAGGAGAAGCACAACCCCCTTTTTAAAAAGGGCAAATGAGGGAGACCCACAGAACTACAGACCAGTCAGTCTCCCTTTGATGCTGAGCAAGATCATGGAGCACTTCCTGCTGGAAACTATTCAAGGCACATGGAAATGATTTGTAATGGCTTCACAAAGAGCAAATTATATCTGAGTAATTTGTTGGCCTTCTATGATGGAGCAACAGTGTTTGTGGGTAAGGGACAAGTGACTGGCATCATTGACCTGGACTTGTGCAAGGTATTTGACACTGTCCTGCATGACATCCTTGTCTCCAAACTGTAAAGATGTGGATTTGACGGATGGACCACTCAGCGGGGGAGGAGCTAGCTGGATGGTTACACTCGAAGTGTTACAGTCAGTATTTTGATGTCCACTGGCACAGGATGCCCAGAGAAGATGTGGATGCCCCATCTGTGAAAGTGCTCAAGGCCAGGTTGTGGATGGCTTTGGACAACCTGGTGTAGTGGAAGGTGTCCCTGTGCATGACAGGAGGACTGGAACTAAGTGGTCTTCCTTGGGAACACTCCAGCCCAAGCCGCTTTATGCTTTTAAGAAAGACTGAATGAGTCCTTAATGCCTGTAAAGAATATGTAGCATAATGCTAAATATGCCTAATTTCAATTGTGCAGAAGTAACACCTTTTAGTAAAAGGAAAAATTACAAACTTCAAACAGAGCCTAGCTCTCATTTGTGACACAGTAAGTCTGCACTGTATTGCACCTCTAAAGCAGAAGCCATGAGATGTAGCTTTTTCAAATACAGTTACCCTTGGCCTCTTCAAGGAAGCCTGGTAAGTCTAGAGGGTTTCATTCGCAGTTGTTTCAGCAGTAAGATCTTTCCTCTGTGAAAAGACTCAGGGGGAGCTGGAAGCAAGGCAGAGCTCTGTTGTGCAGCTGCAATCACTCTTGCCAACAGAGCACCTATGTTTGTGGAAATTCACTGTCCCTGATACCTCTTGATATCTGCCCTTGTGTCAGCAGAATGCCTGCAAAGGATAATTTCTCTTTTCCTTCCGAGCAGTTTGCCATGTGTGGTGCTGCCCATGGGTTTTGAGTGCTGTGGGAGCTCTCACAGCTACCAAGAGGTGTGGAATAGTTACAAAAGGAAAAATAGTGAGGCCCCCTTGCACTGAAGTCAAGAGTGGGGCAATGTGGGAGAGGCCAGCCATGCTCACAGACACCTCAGCTCCTAAGGCTGCCTCCACTGGAGACTTTCCATCCCCTCAAACTGCTTCTTGCTTCAGGCCAGGCCCCACATGACTCTTTTCAAGCAACAATTGTTCTGTGATGACTCTAGGAACAAAGAATAGCCATCAATAAATAATCCTCATACAAGCACAATTTGAGGCCCTGAAATGCAAATTAAAACATGGTAATGCTTTCATGAGTAGCTCCCACCTGCCTGAAATACTTGTTGCCCATTTTGCCAGTCTGGGGGTATTTTTTTCCCCACTTATTTGTCAGGGGCTTCATTCTGTCTGGGGTGGTACAGCTGTTCTGATTCGCTACTGCATGAGGTATGCAGAGGATTCCTGGTTTCCTGGGGAGTTCTGATGCCACTTGGGTGTTGCAGGAGGCAGTGCAAACTCTCTGTGCTTGCCTGACTGTACCCTGGTAACTTTGGACAAAGTTTGGGTAGCCACGGCTAAATTTGTATGGTGGAGGAACACTCACAGAGAACTACAATTCTTATGTTAAAAATTGGATCTGATCAGAGGGTAGACACGCAAAGTAAGGCCATGCAAAGAGACAGCAGCACTTCTGTCTAGAATTTAATGAAGACGAATATGAAGATTTATTTCAATCAATTGCCCAATCTACATGTTGCAAGACACAACCAAGTGTGCAGCTAGTGAAATACCTATGTGCAGTCCCTGTCAAGCCCCTCTGGCCAACACACATGAGAGGGTGTCACTCATCTTGGGTGAGGATGGGAGGGATCATGGTACGGGAGGTAGCTGCTCCTAGGAGCCAGCAGATATTTTGCAAGAGAGACAGAAAAGAGGAAATAACAAGTGTAACATCCAGACCAAAAGTAAAGTGGCAACTTGAGTGGGATTTTGCTGCAAACAGGTCTGCATGTGGGTGTGAGCAGATTGTGTCCAGCAGAATGACAGGAATGCCAAGGAATGGTGCCAGCAGAGAGTCTGGTGTACTCCCACAGCCCCTGTATTTGTGGGAGACAGCAGCATCACCCAGGCTGCTGGATCCCTCTGGCTGGGGTGTCTCTGAGCAGCAGGTGGGCAGGAGGGCCTGTGGATAACCCTCTTGCACTGCCCCTAAGCGTGTGAGGGGGGATGGGGCTCTTCCTGGGAGGTGCCATCTCTGCCACCCCTCTGAAAAGAGGGGGACTGGCACCCCTCTGGATGGAGCACCCTCATCCTCAAGGATGCTACTGGAGCCCAGAGACCCTCAGGCTCTGCCTCCTGGTCTTTGCACACAGGAAAATGTAAAGCTCCCTCCGGCTGGGACCCCAAACTGCGGTTTAACCCGAAGAAGAACAAGTATGCTTTGAATGAAGTGGTGCAGCTCAGCTGTGCTGAGGAGTTTGTGCCATCCACCCCAGAAATCCAATGCATTTCCAGAGGGGCCCAGATGCTGTGGAATGAGACTGCCACCTGCAAGGGTAAGCAGCGTCCTGTACCACCCTGACCCAGGGTCCTGAGCTGGTGACAAATCCTCTGTGTCCTGGTCACGCACATGAGAGTGCAGGAATGGGAGACCTGGATGCTTTGGCTTTCCCCCATGTCCTGGCAGTGACAATGCTCTTTTCTTCTCAGCACCTTGCTGTAGGCACCTGCTGGGATCTGTACTCCTGGGAGGGGTTCAAAGGCAGGAACACAGGTCCCTACATGGGGGGACTACTGTAAGCTCTGTGCCTTCAAACAATCACTGGGCGTGTGGTCAAGGTGGTGGGAGGGGATGGAACTCTGTGGAGACTGGGAAGGAATTCAGTCCCTGCCCAGCCTTATCCAAAAGGAGCTGGGAAGCCTGCAAGACTGTAGTAGGCATGGATGGGACTGCTCTTGGGGTGGTCTGCTACCACCAATAACTCTGTTCTAGGCTGCAAGAGAGGGATCAGGAGTTGAATATGATAACAAAAAGAGAGGGCCTTGTCAAAATCAGAGCAAGAGATATCCCAGCAGACCTCTTCCCATCCTGCTTACATGTGCTCCTTCTCCTCTCCTCTGTGCAGAGAGATGCCAGCAGCCTCAGTGGGACTCACAGCTCCAGTTTAGCCCAAACCAGACGTTTTATGGGGTCAGTGAAGAGGTGACACTGAGCTGTTTTATGAATGACACTCCCCTTGCTATGATCAGATGTGCAAACAGGACTTCTTCAAACTGGGAGGATACTTGGCAGATGTTGGACATTTCGGGAACATGGCACAGGTTGGCAGAGAACCT
>WBMY01010052.1:29309-248436 GCA_013397315.1 Donacobius atricapilla | reverse complement strand
CCCCGCGGGCTCCGCGCCGGCAGATGCGGCCTCGGGCAGCGGCGGAGCGCCGGCATTGCGGGGCGAGCACCGCCTCATCCCCGTGAAGGGCCCCGTTGCCCTTCTGGTTCCTCCGCGGTTACGGCTGGTGGCCCAGCGGGGACTCGGAGCTCTTGGGAGCCCTCCGCCCGCGGGAGGCTCTGAGCGTGTCACCTGTGCGTGACTCGCGCTGCCGACCCCGGGGAGTGCCCCCGGCGTGTTCGGAGGGCACCGGGGCGAGCAGCTGAAGGATGCCAACGCCTTCGTATCACACCCCGCTGTCCTGCCCGGCGCTGTTCTCTTCCCCTCAAGACAGGCTGCTGTTCGAGGGATGTTTCGTCCAGTTGCGGCGTCCCCAGCCATCATTCTGGAATGTCCCAAGAACGAGCTGTGCCTTCAACCAAATTTTGCCAGTGTTGTGCTAGTTTCTAAGCCGGCATGAAGGTGACACACAAGCAGCCCCGCTGCAGTGCAGGGCTGTACCCAAGGTGACCGCGTATGTGGCACGCTGAGCCTCACGGGTGGCTCGCAGACCGCCTGGGACAGCCTGCCCGGGCAGGTTCGGCAGAGCACCGTGTGGGATGCGGGCCTGTGGCTGCCTCCGGGGCGGCCGCCAGTGCCCCCTCGGCCTCGGCCCGGGGCTTCTGGAGGGATTTTAGGATAGACGAGTGGTCACGGAGGCAGAGAGCTTGCTACGTGCGTGTAGCTGAAAGGTTTCTTACAAGAACAGCTCCAGGGCGAGTTTTCAAGTTAATAATGATGTATCAAGTTAGTCATAGCTTTGAGGTAGATATTTCAGCACTTTCCCTTAAACTGAGTTTTGTAAAGATGCTAGAGGCAAAGGATCTCAGAGACACCTACTACATCATAAACCAAAAACAATTAACTCTTTAATTGTTATTAGTTGTCCCAGAGAGAGGTGGTAGAGGAATGATAAGGATTTCTAGATGCATGTTAACAGTAGAGAAATTGTGAGGATTCATGAACATATCTGTATTTGCCCACTATAAATATGTGAAGAATATCTCTTATTACGTCTTCAGTCCAACGAGTTAACTGCTTCCAGTGTTTGAGCAAATTGTAGTCTCCCCTGTGCCCCTTGGAAGTTTCTTCTATCACCCGTGAGACCCAGCAGCAGATATGCCCCCTTCTCAGCAGTCTCTCAGTCTCAGCTTCTTGTAAAAACTTCCCACATGCTGGGTTCTCTTCTACTTGCCCCATTTATGTGTGCCCATTGCATGTGCTCAGCTGTTTTGTGAGACAGCACAACCTTTCTCTTCTTGCTACATCTCCCTGACCTAGAAAATAGCAGTTAGATCAAAGCAGACTTGGAGCCTTTCTCCAGCCCCACTTTTTCAAATAAACACAAAAACCAGAGTGCTTATCTGCAAACTAGATAAGTAAACACTGTCACCTTGTCACAAATGAATAGATAATAGTAGTCCATTTATAAACAACAGAAAACAATCTTCGATTATTTTAATGATACCACTAAGAAGAGAAAAATTATGTAGAGAAAATAGCATAACAATTGTCTTAGAATACAAATGCTACATTCTCTGTATATTCATAAGTCAGGATATTTAGATGTGAGCCTGAAAGTCAGTCCTATTGAGCTTTATTTTTGTGAGAACAGGCTTCAATGGGATTTTTTTTTTTCAGTTTAAGACTACTAAGATAATTACTAGATTTCTCATGTTATACTGACACATGGTCTTGAGCTAACTGCCAAGGAAAAACACAAGTCAAAAAACTGTCTATGTTTCAAGTAGACTGGTGGTGAAATTTAGAGAGGTGAGTGAAAAAGGATGATCCTGGAAAGCCTTATTCAACTGCTCTCTAAATGCAACAGCACCTGACCTCTTTTAACACTTAGAATCATAGAATCATGGAATGGTTTCCTTTGGAAGGGATCTCTGCAGGTCATCTAGTCCCAGCCCTTTGCAATAAATAGGGATATCTTCAACCCAACCAGTTTACTCAATTTATTCAAGATCAGGTTGGATGGGTAGATTCCCCATCCAACCCGGTCTTGAATATTTCCAGGGATGGGGCATCTACCATCTCTCTTGGCAACCCGTTCCAGTGTTTCAGAAAATGTCCTTTCATTTATCTAGTCTAAATCTGCTTCTTTTCCCACCCTTCAAGAGCTCCAGGCACCTCAAGATCTGAGCATGCCTTCAGCAGTGCCTTGGTGCTGACAAAACTGAAAAGTCACTGCCTTGCTTGCAGGAAAAGCTGAGTTTGGCCTCACAGGTCATGCACATGCAGGCCCAAGTTCCTTATCTTCATAGAAAAGGTAGTGAAGGCTAATAATGTTCAGGGTTTAGATGACACGCAATATGACTGTAGTGTACTACAGCACTCTCCTTGGCCACATAATCAACTTGTTTTCATAGTCCGCTGTTGACTGAGGTTAGGTTCAAGCCCATGTGTCATATTCATTTCAGTATGTTTTAACCACAAAGCCTTAGACTGCTCTGGGGAAGAGAGGAGGAACATTTTTCATTCTTTCTAGTGAAGACATGTCATTGTGAAGAGGAGAATCCAAGATCAATTGGACTGGAGAGAAACACGACTCTTTTATATGGTAGAATGCAATAGGACAAGGGTGAAGTTGTGAGTCAGTTTTCATTACAAAGCATACAAGTATTATTTACGGAAGTCAGGACATTGTGTGTCTCCAGCCAATGTTTTTTTTTCTGTATTTTACATGTAATACAAACCAGAGCGCACAATGATTTCAAGGCTGCCTTCTACAGTGAGAAACAGCCTGGAGTTAGCTCCGTCTTGTGCGGTGTTCTAATAGGGCATCTTGAATTTATTTGTACACACGGGGCTGTTTTGTGCAAGAAGAGCTGTAGCCTGTTTCCAGAAGATGCCACAACCAAGTATCTGGACACTGTCCATGAGGTGAAGAATAAGCTTTGATAGTTTTCATGTAGAAGACAGAGCAAGAGGTGATTCACTACTTGATGTTTTAACTATGACAGCATTGTATAGCCGGGCAACCTATCTCAATAGACACATACGATCTTTGCTGAGCTTATTAACAATTACCCTGGAGAGACCAACAGCCTGGGGCTCATGATTCTTGAGACCAGCTAAACGACTTATAAAGGTTTGACACTTACCTATTGACAGTGTAAGGCAGAGCTCAGTGTGCTGGCTATTTTGGGTCTTATTCATAATTCTTTCTATTACTACTTTCATTACTGTTTCTGTGATTTCTCTTACAATGTTCTGGATTTTGTATGAGCAGACAGATGCCTAAAATGTAGGCATTGCAGCATGTAGATTAAAGACAAATAAACTTCTTGGATCTAGGAAGACCTAAGAGCATCTGGGGAGGTCTGGAGAGGACTGGATCTGGAAAAATCAGACCTAACAGATCTGGGTTACTAACTATCTTGGTGAAAGGCTGAGATAAAGCAAAGACTGACCCAAGACCCTCAAGATCTGTGCTGCAATCCAAACTACTGATCTGTTTTCCTCAGTATACTTTCTCTCTGCCTCACAGCATAGAAACTATCTTCCGGATGACTCCTTCTGTGTTGTATTGTATGTTCAGCAACATGGATATTTTCCTGTGTGCTAACTTAGCGCAAAACTGGCACCAAGTACCTCTTCCTACAAGTACAGCTGATAGTCAAAAAAAACCCAAGGGGCCTTGATCCTAGTGGGAAAGAGCTGAATGTTAAAAAGAAATGAGCATGAGGTTTTCTTGAGCAGGTCTTGTTTCTTAAAACACTTTACTGACCTCTCTCCTTCAGTGAAGTCTTAAGGAAAGGCATGAAGCAGTATCCCCTTTCTTAGGGTTTGGTGTGGATTTTTTGTTCTTTCTGTGCATTTGGGTTTTTTTTATTTTTATTTTGTTTTGTTCTTATTAAAGGATGTTTGGCTGATGTGAATTAGCAAATCAGTTTTAGTGACTTTTAGCCAAGAATTTGTGCTTGCACAGTAGGCCTAACCCTGAGAATTTCTCTAATAAAATATGACTCACTTTGAATGAATCATTCACAATTCTTCTGTTTGAAGGATATTCACAGCAGATCATGATTTCCTCAAATATACTTACTGTTTTTCTGGTTATTTTCTTACATTGTCTAATGATTGTCAATATTTCTTTTTGCTGTTGCACTTTTAAGTCACACATATTCTTAATTTAAACTCTGTTGTTTATTTGTGATTTTTGAGAAGGTCAGCCAAACATGACCTTATTCCCTTTCTTAAAACAAGATTTCCAAGTACTTTTACATGTATGTCCAGAATTCATTGTCTATCAGTGTTTCTACCGATGAAAAAGCAAACTGGTCATTTAAATAGTTCAAGGAAAAGTGAATATAAAAGCAGCATGTTGAAGTATGAATAATTTATTAAAAAATCCATACAAATGGTAGTATATTTTCACAGTTTTCCCCTCTCAAAATGCAGCACTATCTCCCAGTATCACATCCACCAGGAGAGTGGAATTCACAAAGTTGGAAGGAGACAGCTATGATTCTGTCTTACATCTGATAATGGCATTTACACAGGCATTGCTGTAAAAATGAAACTGCTGAAAATGCTTTACCAAAGCTATGGTTTAGAAATGCATCTGAAATAACTAAAGAAATACTTCTGCTGATGATGAGTAGGGGGTTAATTCTTCTGTTGGTGTAAATCAGCGTAGGTGGTAGATTTGTGCTGATTTACATTGGTAAAGCCCAAAAGATAGAGGGGATACAGGACAAACAAAAGATGCTATATTTATTTCATAAGTGAAAAATGCTTCATAACTCAGGCGCATCATTGGCATGAATAAGTTATGAAAAATTTTCACAGCCAAAAGAACATAATCATCCTTCATGTATAACAGATTTGTTTATTCTGTAAAGATTCATTTCAGTTGATTAATTATCAGTATCTGCTGATGGTGGAGGTAACAAGCCATCTCTGATGAGAGAATCATTTTAGGACATGCTCAGAATATTTTATCACCTAGTGCAAGTTGTGTATGCTTAGAATATTTATCATACCGTGTACTAATAGTATCACATTTTATAAGCTAAGTACCGAATGTAAATTATATTACAGGTGTAGGAGTTATCTATATTTTTCTTGGGGTTTTTTAATAAGAGATATAAATATAATTATAGAAAAATAAAGCCCAGTAACAGTTGTGTTTGCATGTCAAGTGCTGAACTGTTCTGCTGCATTAAATCATTGTTATTCTGGACCAGTAAAAATTTGCATAAGTGCAGATGACAGCTCCTAACAATACTCTCTGAATTATTTCACCATACACCAAATCCAACCAGTACCAAGCACATTGCACACTCACTAGCCATTATTCACAGAAGGAAGTTAACAAGATGAAGGTTTATCAAGGGGTAAATTACCTTCTTTTTTCTGCAATTTTATTTATTACCTAAACTAAATTGCAACTCCAAGTTAAAATACCAAAAGAGGGATTAGATCATCTCAATACTGAAGCATTTATGAAGAGGGAAAAATTATAATAAATCTGTCAATCACTGCAAAATAGAAAGCAAAAGTAGATCAGATATTTAATACATTATATTAATTTGCTACTTATGAAGTTAACCTTAGTCACCAAAATACCTAAAATAGAAAGTATTATCCCTAACAAGATAGATTGAAATCTGTTACTAAATCCATTCAATAGACACACTACTTCCATCAGTCTTTACCCACTGAATAGACTAGGCATCATTTGACAGCATTTGTAGGTCTTTAAAGTGTATGTACAAAGGTCTGCATATGCTGAACTTGCATTGTGTACAAGAGGACAGCTAGATTTTGATTAGCCAAGACTTCACAGAAACTAATAGAACCTCTGCAGAGTTTTGTACAAAGCACTGAGTTTCTCTTAGCTTCAGCAAACTTACGAATTAAAAAATATAAACAATTGGTCATCTAGGAACTCAATGTTTTCTTTCATTCTCCAGCCAAAACCGATAACTTTTTATTTTCCATGAAGATAAAACATTTATTAAGTATTAATACACATTTCCAAAGGACCCGTTGTGAACTAGTCTTTTTCCACAAGCTGAAGAAAGATGATTTGGCTCAAAGTCCTTTAAAGCCAAGTGGAGCTTTTTTATTAGTTTCAGTGCTTTGCTTAAAGACTATCACCTACCTCGGTATTTATGGCTCTCTGTTATCAGTGTATGCCAGCTTTTGGTATTTGTTTTGTTAAAATGAGATGGATTGAGGCAAAAGTTCAAAAGGTTTTTAATTACTTACAAGATTGGAACCACTGATAGCAAGTGTGTTTGCCTAGGGAAGATGGTAACTTCTAATTATTTGGAGTACTTGTTTTTAATTTCATTACCAAGAAATGCAGGTCACACTGCTTTTGTATGCATCTGGTCAAAAGTCAGCTGGTATCCAGTTTCAACCAGGCCTGAGAAAAAAGAAGCACTCTCAGAGGAATTCTATTCCTCCACATTTTGTAAAAAACCAGCAGCCTGATAAAGAATAAAGGCTTCTTATTGCTTCCATTGAAGAACTGACTGCATTGTAGGTTCACCTCTTGATTTCAAAGAATCCCTATCTAAAGAGGCACAAGGAAAGCCTAACTACAGGGGAAGGTACCAGCCCAGCTACTTATCTCTTTAAGCTCCAGAAGAACTCACAGGAGATCTAGGTTGCTCTGCTCACATAGCTGCTTGCTGGGTAGGCTGTTTCTCTCCTCTTTTCTCTTTTCATTCTGTTTGCTGTTGTTTTCAGTTTGGTTGGAATCAGCCTTCGTGAGGTGGGAAGAAACCAATGGGATCTGCGGTTTCATGAAGTAGGCAAGATGTTTCTCGGGATGAGTTGTGTGATCAGTGGTGACTCAGTAAAAATGAGTTGTACACCTTTTGTGGTTTTGTGTCTCAGAGCTTTTCTAGCCAGATGTCCACACTTTACATATCAGATGGAGATTTTCAGGGCTTTCAAGTAAGTTCCTAAAATGTTCCAGATGTAGTAGTTGTTTAGTCCGCTATTTCTGTAGTTAGCAAGATTTAAACAACAGACACAGAAAATCCCCTGTTATGCTTACTGATATCAGCAGCAAAAATTTCCACCTGGGATTATGATTTATCCTCTTTTAGATTTTTTGGGTGGATAGAGGTGTATGAGGCAGAAAAGGATTCATCTTTTTTCTCCTTTTCCACTGCTTCTACTACAGCAACAGAGGTAAACGTGTGAGTAAGCAAAGTGTCCTTTTCCAGGGAGAGAAAGGAAAACTTGCAAAGGGGAAAAAATGTTCATCTCTGCTGTGGTGAGGAGAACCACTTTGTCATGTACTTCTTTCTTGTTTATATTAATGTAGAGTGACTTGAAGTGCACATCATTGAAATGTTCATCACCTGGTGAGGGAATCCATTACCTTAGCCTTCTCCAGGAGCACCAGAGAAATAGTCATAAAATGTACTCAAGGCCAGTGTGCTTTCTTCTTTTTCCAGTATATCCCCGTCAGTGCAGAGCATATGCAATCACTGTAAGACTCATTACTAGATTCAGCCAGATAAATAAATAGGGTGCATTTATTGAGATAATACATGCACCTTTTGCTCCCAAGATTTGATTACCCTTCTTGAATCCTCAGCCACAAATCAGATGCTAAAGTGATAACTAGCACTGCAGATGTACAGGTTGGTTGTTCTTCCATTAGGGACTGGCACTCTTTTTAGTGAGAATCCACTCACTTTCCTTTTGCCTATTTGAAACTGGGTTTTAGGATATCTGCACAGAAGTTGACTCTAAAAAGCATTTGGAACTTCAGAAAAGGTGACCACACAATATTATGGCTTATTGGGGGAATTGTGTCTTTAAGGAACGCCAAAAGGAGTCCATTAGTATTGTTATATTTTTTGGACATTGATACAGAATAGCATTTTGCAGCAGCTGCTCCTTTAATGGATGAGACACACCTGTCAGACCCCTTGACTGGGCGATTGCAAAACGCAATGCTTACCTCCCACTCTATCAATCTCGTATTGGTTCCCAAATATGTCCCTAGGTATATAGGGGAGATTTTGATCTTGGTTTATGTGTTCTCAAAAGCTAAGCAAACTCACAGCCTTCTCCATATTTCCTTGTTGTACTTGATATCAAGTAGGAGATCCATAGCCTGCAAAACTTGGGCATGAGTAGAAACGACTTTCAGCTCCAGAGCATGTTTCCTCTTAATTCTGAAAGGCCTGAGTTTGCTGATCTGCAGTGTCTGTTGTTATGTGCATTTTGTTAAGCTGAGGAGATGAGTTCTGATTAGTTTTTGTGGAAGTCTCTACCTAACTTTGCATTGACACATTTCAAGTGAAACTTAGCGAATCACACCTTTCGACAGTCTTGTTAGTCCCAGTCAGAGCTTTTTCTCCATAGGAGAGAAAATATTCCATGAGTGATTATGTAGAAACAAGCTCAGCCTAAGCATCTAAGATACCACTTTCTGTTTCGGGAAGGAACTTCCGATGCTTAGGTCAAGTATCACAATAGCTGAGCTTTCAGATTCCTTTCAAGCAGATCTTCTATATTCTTGTTACTAAAATCAAAGATTGTCAGTTTGGTGCCAGGGAGTTTGAAATGCTTGTGTAAATCATTAACATGAACCATTTATTCTGACCACAGCTACATGGTCTAAAGTTGATATATGGAATCTGTTAATCATTACTCATCAACTACTTGCTGCATATCAGAAGGTGATTCCAAAAGCTCCTGCCAACTTTTCAGAGGTCAGTACCTTGGGTTCTCTTTGCTTAACTAAACTGCATCCAGCTATTGTAAGTGACCCCGAAATGCCTAGTCAGGTGTTTTTTGTAACCTGTGATACCTGAAGAGAAATCCCAGCTTCTCTGTATCAGATATATGAAAAGATGGTGAAAGAGTTGGGAATGTTATTCCAAAGCTGTTTTTTTGGGGTTTTTTCCCTCAGTAGAGTCAGGAGGTACTACAACCCTACAGAAGCCACCATGTGTGGTTCTGCAAGTCTCAGGGCCAGGAACTGGCATTCCTTAGAGGACTTGATCCAGCAGGGACTTAGGAAACAGAAGGAATTTTCACACAGTGTGGCTTGCAGTTGCATACGTATCAGACAGTGAAAGCATCAGAAATATCTGCAGAAATGCTACTGTCTCTCAGCTGCTTGATGTCTGCTGATTTTATTTATTCCAAACTCATTATGCTGTGGTGCAGAAAATATCCTGGTCTTTCCCCAACAGCTACTCTTCATGAACCTCCTTATCTGGCCAATTGCCTTTTTCTTCATGGTCCCCCTTTCATTCTTTTTGCCACTGAGCAGCCTTGCTCAGTCTGACTTTCTTTTCTATTATTAGCTCTCTATTAGTTTTCATCCATCTGTTCCAGAATAGGGTGAATGCCACAGCTAACTGTCTGAAAAGACGTTTAGCATTGAAGAGAAAGTCTTTGCATCTTGCTCTTCAGAATGACTGCATCAGTTTTGCTCAGACTTTTGAAAAAAGTTACTGTGAGCCAGCCAGCTCCATGGAATATTATGGCCTGGTGTAATCTGCAGGCAATTAATCTGCAGGCAATTGAAAAATCTTATAATAGAAAATGCTGAAAAGGCTTTATATTTTTTCTCCAATTGTATGATGAATAAGTTATTTGTGTTATGTCATTTTTTCTTTATTGCATTCTCTTTTTTTTTTTTTGAGACATAGAATGTAAGTAGGTACAATTAGAAAGAGTAGAACAGCAGAAAAATAACTGTGATTGCTTGTTCTATTGAAGTACTAGATGAGAGATTCCACTTGCTGTGAAGAAAAGGGCGGATTATAAAAATATAGTTCAGATTAAATGCACTATTTTTTGTAAGAATTAAAATGCTTTGTATGTTCAGTCTTCTAGAACAGTTAATGACTGCACAAAATGTATATAGAAAGTCTTGACATTCCTTGAAACAATCATTGATCAGACACTGTAAAGCCTCAAACAGAGGTATGTTGGTCCTTAGAGAATGACAGAAAATTACAACAGATTAAGAATATTTACTTTGGCAAGACAGAACTAAAGTTCCTGGAGGAAAATGCTTTTTGACACTGTTATAGAACAAAAAAATGTGTAACAGTAGAAAGCTTTCCAACTAGAAATGGGATTTCTGCAAACCACCAATTTCTGTGTTGTCTTTTGCTTCAGCTAGTACCCAATTTTATTCCTGTAACTATTCTTTAATTTGGAACTAATTGCAGATGTAGGGTGAAAGTGGGTTACAAATTTATATTTACAAATGCAAAAGAAACACCAATTCTACACTACTGGAGAAAATAAAGACCCTTATGTGAATACAACTTTTGATGTAAAATTAGGAATCCCAGCTTTAAAAAGAAAATCTTACAATTTACAGATATGATTTCAACACTCATGGTTTGGCAGTGTTCTATAGAAATACATTGTTTCTTAATAATTTTCTCAGGGATTTCATGCCTCATGATGTTCAGTACCCTCAAACATAATGTTTTATGGAAGAGTGTGGTGCACTCCTGAATTTGGAAGTTACTGTTAATAAAGATCACAGATCCCACCTTTAGGTTTGCACAGTTCGTTTGCTGAAAAAAAAAATAGATTGCACTGACTATATGCACCATTTATTTTTAGAGGAAAGTGGAGTTTTAATGTGCTGCAGTGTATTCTTACAGTCCTTCAGGGTGGAAGTTACATACATATGATTGCTTTCATCTGATGCCTGGAAGAAATCCTGACTTCAGGCTGGAGTAGTCATGCTGGGTTAGCTGGAAGTTGAGGGAAAACGTTTTTAATAGATGCACGATAAAAAACTGGTTAAAGGCTACTGCTGTTGAAGAACAGAGTTAGGCTAAGAATAAACCAAAGGCTGAACTGAAAGGTTTGCTTTTTAAATTATAGATTAATCAAGTCTAAATTCTTAATGTTCATTTCTCAAGAAACAAACCAAAACAATCCTCTAGTTTTATTCTAAAATCATCATTAACTGTAAATCCTATTTCTCATTGAAGCAAAGCAAATACAAAAAATAATCTTCCATTACAGAGATGTATTGGAAATTCTGAGAAATTCAGTTTATCTTCAATGTATCCCATTTTGTAAAGGAACACTTTTCAAACTGAAGAATAGTCCTGAAAACTTGTCATTTTCTTCTTAATGTTTTTTGCAATCCTTTCTGCACTACTTTGACATTTTTAAGCTGCAGACCTTTAGTGTTGTTTTCCAAGGGAAGTTTTTTCCATTGCCTGAGCGAGTGAACTGTGCAAAACAGGCCATGAAGCAGGAAAAGGAAAACGAGTGTCTGAAGGAAAACAACCACAACTATGAGCAACAATTGCAATGAATGAACCAGGGGAGTCTGAGGTTTTGCTGCTCTCTCAAACTAGCCTTTAGAAAGCAAAAGTAGATTCAGGTCACAAACATGTTTACTCACTGGGACAGTTTTGTGATGTGTATTTTTCTTAAGGCCCCAGGCAGGCAATTTCTGCCAAAGGGTGTATGACAACATAAGCCATGGCTTAGAATTCAGTTTTCAACTAAGGAAACCCAGAGCAAGACTTAGTTAAAGAAACTAATCACATTCTCCAGAATAGATCTAATGGCCTTGAATCACATGAGTGAAAATCCTTCTAAGGTCAACAGCATTATTTGCTGGAGTGAAGACTCTTAAGGAAAAATGATCCATTGATCCAAATTCTGTATATAGTCTATAGCTTTAGGTAAAGCTGATATTTGCCCACGTTGTATGTTCTGGCAGTTATAGTAGTTGAACACTGTCTACAGAATGCAGTCAGAGAGGCGTCCTCTTCTTCATTTACATCTGTAGTCATTTCTCCATAGTCATAGCTGATTCAGGAAGCAATTTACAAAAGTTGTCTCCTCAATTGAGTAACTGTGAACTCTAGCATCTCTCTGATTATTTGCTGTGATTTTGCTTAGACAAATCTACATTCATACATTGGATCATGTCTCTTGTCTAAAAACTGTCCTCTGTAAATCCTAGAATGTGAGCATAGCAAAGGGTATTTAAGCCATTTTCACCCTGCTCTGTTTCTCACTTTTTTCTCTAGTCCAGCTAAAATGGATTCAGGTGATACAAATGTCAGCATTTTGCCTTGGAAACTGATAATAATTTGTGCATACAGGGAATGGAGAAGAAATCCCTTCAGAAGTTTATGTACTTGACTCTTAGTGTCTGCAGGACAAAGTAGTGAGCATAAGCAGGAGGAGCGTATTTCAAAGGGCTGGTACTTCCATTTTCTCTGTACACGCTCATACACTTTGTTAGCTTAAAAGAAAACACAAAATTGTTGTGATAGGGTACCTGCTCCTTTTAGCCCATACCACTCACGCAGTCTTTAGACTGCTTTGGGTGTCCTACTATACATATCAGTCACCAGGGAGGAAACAGAAAGCAGGAGCAAACAGCAGGGTATGTTATTAAGAATAAAAGCAGCTAATAGTCCTTATGTAATGGAATTATAGCAGTAAACGATGGCATTTCTGACACAGTTGCATTTACTGGGTATCTGACAGTGGATATCATATGTGATTTCCATCAAGTTTATCTCAAAACATTGATCAAGCAAAAGCAAGTAAATGTTAAAGGACTGAAGGGCAGAAAGCAGAAGAATCTGAGGGGACACTGAAAACAACTGAAGCTATTTGCTTTATGAATAAGATGGCATTTATGTTGCAAGAAAAGGATTGCTCCAGAAAAAAACTGAGCTTAGTAGTCTTGGCTCTCTCAAAAATTCAAGAGCAGACTGACTTTCAGAGAAATTGAAAGGCAATAAGTCTAAAACTACAAAAAGAGATGCCCTTTTTTCCTCTGCACATAATTACATTTTTGAAGACACCACTACAAAATGCTGCTGCATTAAGGTACTCAAGACCAAACAGATTATTATCTTTTGTTATGAATACTAAGTATCCCATTCCATCACATTTACTAGAATAAAACTATATTGAATCCACAAATTGTGTTTGTATTTTAGAAAATGCTGCTGGTGCCAAGAAAAGATAACCTTGCTGATTTTTTCTTTCAAAGTTTTGGGGGGTTTGTAACTTAGAATTGTGTTCTGTGGGTAATTTTTATTATGCTTTGAAAGAATGACTACTTTTGAGTAATAAGAATGCTATATTGCCTGAGATGGAAAGACTCTATTGCTGTGCATGCATCCTGAAATAAGAAGCTTCCTTTTTATACTGCTTCATCATTATCACCTTCTTCTGAATGCTTTGTTCATCAAATACTTACCTCTTTAGTTTTGAGTTTGCTTACAAACCTTTGTATTACTTCAAAAGAGCTTCAAACTTTCTGTTCTCTTTGGTTCCACTTTTTCCTAAAGCCCATGAGTTTTTACCATTTGTGTACTCCAGTCTAGGTCTTCAGCCATTCTTTGTTACTGGTGTTTCCATTTATCCATTCTCTACTAGAATCAGTGACTCCAGCAGAGATTGGCTGTGTTAAATGTATTATAATCCATCAGTAGGATTTAAAACATATATTTATTTGTTTCTATAGAAGGCAAAATTAGATATTTAATTTATAAACTAAAATTTTGACCTTGCAAAAAAGTACTAGAGATCTGCTTGTTGCTTTCTTTGCCTTTGAAAATCACTCCAAAATAATTCCTGTGGAGTGTCTGGCCCTTTGGTCACAGTCGTTATTCAATTCATGTTGTGTTTGACTGTGGTAATGAGACAGGGATGTTGTACTGCTACAACCTTAGCATTGGAAAATAAGGTTGTATTTCTTCTGATGTCAGAGCTGGCTTGTTTGAAACAAGCAGGGAGCTCTCTGCGGTCTAAGAATAACCTTTACAGTGACATAAAGGGACGTAATTCCATGAAATTATAAATAGGTGGCTAATAGCTGTGTTCACTAATGAGGAACTGTTGTGTTATGCCCTTTTCAGGCACACTTTAGCCATTCTATCATCACATCAGACGATCACCTGTAGCCATACATCTGTGCAGCCTCAGTTTGGCTAACTGCCTCCCTAGCCTCAAGAAGCCTCAACTTCTGCTTTTTTCTGTTTATAAGGAACACTCAGTTTTCAAAGGTGCTCAGCTCTGTGAAATGTCAGACTGATTTCGCAGCCTGGTCCAGCTGGCCAGACCCAAAAAAATCTTTTCTTACAACATCAAATCTTGAAGGCAATGGCAAAATAGTCTTCACTGTGGCCAGAAGAACCCATATATGTAGTGCACTGAGGTTGCAGAGGTCATTCAGGATCGGATCTCTATGTGAAAATGTCAGAGCTTTTTATAAACTTCAAAAGAAAGAATGAAGGTTTCCGCAAAAGCACAGAAGCCACTTTCACTGGTGGCTAACAAAAGGTATATTATATAGCTGTCATCTTAATGGGTTTACTATTTTGGACATGAGGATGAAAATTATGCAGTTCTTCCATTTTCCCTTTTTCTAGGCTTGCATTGGTTACACTGTGGTAACCAGCAGACCAGAGCCTTTTCTGTGTAAAGTGGTGAACATTCAAAGACCTACCACATGAAGTCCCAGTCCTGCAATCAGACACAGAGAGAGCTTCCCATGCATCCAGAGGCCCACTACCAGCCAAAAGAAACATCAAAGGTCACTTTTGAAGGTGTAAGCTCAGAAACTGAGACCAATTTACTTTGATATTTTCCTCCCATTGAAATGCAGACATATTTTATATTTCCTTTTTTATTAATGTCTTTAATTGTTAATTATCTAAAATGTGCAAAAGCTCCTAAAGGGTAACATAAGAGAAGTGGTATGAAAATGCATTTTAATTCCTAATATAGAGAATTATAATTTTGTGATTCAGTGATATTTTTTTTCCTTCCCTGATGTTTTCCAGAATGTGCTATAAAAATAAAAACTTACCACTGTCTCCTGGCATGTGGTAACATGGTACTGGCTTTCTTTATTTTTCTTTTCTGGCCAATTCAAAGTCACTATTTTGAAAAATCAAAGTCTTTTTATTTATCTTCCTCTGGATCACTTTGTCCAGAATAAGAGTCCAATATCAACAAAGAAGAAACATAGTAACTTAGCATGTCCCTTTGTTCCCTCTGTAAAAAAAGGCAGTGCTATACATCTTTGCTCCCCCTGCCTGCATGGCTGTCAGACATCAGCATTTTGGGAGTAACTTTCTCAAACACGGTTTGTATTTTTACAGACTGTGTGTAACAGAGGGTTCTTCTGGTAAAGCAAGTAGAGCTCCTGAAGAAACCAGCATCTCCTTTCCTATAGAAAGCTGGAAACAGGAGCTAGCGGAGACCTTTTTTATCAGTGTTAGCTTATAGAAAACAACATAAAACTTAATCCAACTACTTATTTTTAGTGATATCTTCCTTCTGGCAAGGTGTGGAAAATCCTGTCATTTCAGAACTAGGTCGTTTCAGACAGTTAGAAAATACTCATATATTATGATAAATAACTTCAAAAAATAAAAGTTATGCTATGACCAATAAAGGAAAGATGATGTGGTATAAATGTCATACCTTGCCATATATGCTATAGAAAGATGTTACACACTGTAGGACTCCTTATAAAATGAGACATTTTTCTTCATCTCAGGTGCCTGAGGGATCTAATCCTGGTCATAATAGCTGTTCACATTACTGAGATACCCTCAGACCAGAATTTTGGGAGGGCTAGTGCGATGCGGTACATGTACCCTTTCTCAGATATAGGTGCCTGCCCCAAAGAACTTCCAGTTTCCAAAGGTCTTAATTGCTGTCATGGAGAGGACTTGAAATTCAAACACTTGATTAAGTCATTAGCAATTATACAGTAAGAGGTTTAGTAGTAATTGTAACAAACAAATAATCCTTTAGGCTTTAAGTATATGTTGTTTTTTATTATACTGTAACTAGTTTACCATTATGTTTCCTTGTGACAGATTGTTTTCTTCCCTGTGGAACACAGCCATTGCTAATACTTCCACTATGCTAATAGTCGAAGGGACAATTATTGACAGTGACAACCTTTTTGAAAATATTGATATCACACCCTTTTTGAAAAAAAGTACCATTCATGAGTCCATGCCATTCATTTTCCTAGAATGAGTTAATTTTTTTTTTTACCGTTAGCATGCCAATTACTTGAGTCTCCATAGATTACCCAGTTCCTGTGGATACTGCTGTCTGTCATTGCTGTTGAACACTGATTGCTATTCAAGAGCCTGTCATACCAGAGAATATTTTTGTAAAACCAAACTGGTTCGCTCCAGACACACAAGACGTAGGAATTCAGATGGCCAACCCCAGTCTCCAAGAACTAAACAAACCACACAGCTCAGCTCAGATATGGAAAACCCTGCAAACCAAACATCCAACTCAGTATACACAGCAAGCCAAAAAGTCTCCCAGATATAGAGCCAGGACTGCCAGCTGAGAGTGGCTATTGCTAAACAGGAGAACATGCAGGCAGCAGTTGCTCAAGTGAGCAAAAATTAGGCAAGAATATTTAAGCTGAAGCAGGGTTTAGCACAGCAGTGATGTAATCTGAATGACTGGCTCTGCAAAGGACTGCGTATTGTCAAGACAATGCATCTTTTCCCTAAGTGATCATGGAGTGGGAGCTTTGCAGAAAGTGTGCAAAGAAGTTGGGGTGAGGGCAGCTAGAAGTCTCAGGAGGAGCCCTCCCCAGGCGTGCTTACTAAGAGCTTCTCTTGGTTGCAACACTAACAACTCACAGGGACAAGTTAAGTTGACCAGTGTTCTCACCTGCCTGGCCTGAAGCTGAGCTCCAGGTTTTTTTTACTGATGGTCGACTGGGGCTGGAAATCCTGGGGAGCAAATGAAAATGAGATGTGTGAATGGCTGGAGAGGGAGGAGGGGAGAGAGCTGCTTTAATCACTGCCTGTTACCTTGAAAAGCCTTTGAAGGGAATGGTTGCAAGGATTAGAAGCTAATGTGATTATTTTAACAAATTAAACTTTTGAAAATAATAACAGGAGTAAGTTTCAAGCAGAAATATCTATGAGACTGTGAAACAATTTCCAAGGAAAAACAGTTCCCAAAACTTCCTTGTTAAGAGTTACTTTAAACTACATTGGACAAGTAAATAGGGAGGAAATTATGCATAAAATAATGAAAGTCGTTTCTTACTTAGTAAAAAAACTACCTAGAAAACAAAACAAACCCAACTTTAAGTACATAGGAGTAGAAAGAAATATTCCTGTTTTAAGAACTTGTTTGTATCAGAGGTCAGTATTTCTTTACAGAATGCGGATATGTGCAATATTTAGATTCCTATTCTTTCTGCAGATTCTGCAGACCAGCAATAAGACACTTTGGAAACAATAGTAATTTCTTAAAAACTATGGTATGCATAGTGACCAACACATAACTTTGCACAAATAACTGTCACACAGCACAAAAAATACACTGTCTTGTCAGATGTTTGAAGACTCTCGAGGAGCCTTTTTTTTTACATATATCATGTTTGCTCTAGTTTTCTGACAAATTTGTTTTAATAGCTAAAGAGAAAGGGCAATAATAATGTCCAAATTCCTTTAGAATTTCAGAGAAGGACCAGAGAATTAAGGTATGTGTTTTATGGCAATTCCAGAACTTCCCATTGTGTACTTTTAATTCCTAGCACATCCTGGGGCTGTTCTGCATTTAAAAGTATTTCTAATGTAACATAAAATTACCTGAATAAAATTCAACCAAAACTAATCTAGTATAGATTTCCATTAGTACCTAGAAGCTACATGTTTTTAAATACACTCACCAAGCATATCAGCTTGGTTAGCAGGCAAGCACCTCTGAGCCCCTTTCACCAATGAAAAACTGAGATCCAGAGATACCAAAAGTAACATCACCAAAATATGTAAGTCACATGTTCAAAAGCAGGTTATGCATCCAAAGAACAAATCTCGGAATTTTATGGGCTGTCATCTCCTACTAAAATAATCTGAAATTAGGCCTGGGTATATCTGAATGCCATAGCCTTGTTAATTGAATGTCACTAATATTATCTTACAAACCCAGAGGGACAAGGAATTGGGTATCTTGCTCCTGTAGTCAAACCAGTGGGCCTTTCATTAGCATTTATTTTCCATATACATTGCTAAAGGACCATCGTGTGCTTCAGAATGGCTTCATGTGTTTTGCAGTATCTTATGCCTCTAAAGCATTTTAACAAAAAATAAAAATTCAGGCCCATATGTTCCTCCAGTGCCTCTGAGGTTAAGCTGTAGTTGAGCAGGAATTGGCAGGATTTCAGTCACAGAACTCCCTAAGTTCCATTTTAATCACATAAGCCCTTTTCTAGATCAAGACTTAATGTACAAATCCGTCTCAGAAAATTTATCCTAAGAGAATGTCCTGGGGTCATGTAGAAAGCCTATAAGAGAAGGAATTGCTATTAGGTGATATCCTCAGATAATGTTCTCTGAATACCCTCCCCAAAAATTTATGTTGTAACAAGCTAATGGTGATTTTTTGCTGCTCTAAAATAGATCAGAAAATCATTAGGAAGCTACCTATTTTCAGAGCAAATGGAGGATGCCTATCAAAAAGAGGTAGATATTTCCATCCAGAGGCTTTTTTTTTTTTCTGTAGGTAAGGCAGGAAAATGCATAATTCGTGATCATATAGGCCATATTTGCTTCGCATGAAAATCATGGTTAGAAGGTCAGAGGGCATCAGGAGTGGAATTAGGATGTCTCAGCATGAGATACTCACAACTGTGGCAACCACGAATGAAAGGGGAGGTGAAAGGACTCTCTGGAGCTGACAGCAGTATTAAAATAGCTGATGACTTCCATGGCACACATAGCAAAGGGAGTATAGAGGACCATTGCTCCTGACTAGGAGGCATGGCTGAACACAGAGAATGAGCAAAGTCACTTGCCATAATTACCAAATATATAAAATGGAGTTTATGTCTCCTTTCAACTAGATTAATACAGCATTCCTACTGTATATGTTATGAATACATTGATTATGTAGTCCTTCCTTCACTGTGGAGAGTATAGAGATGGCACTTTATTATATTGTGGGTAAGCAAGTTTAAAAGAAAACCCTGTGACTCTGCTGATTAAATTGTTCTTGCCTTAGGCCAATGAAAGGTGACAGTTAAAATGCTTGAAGATTTCCCTTTTCTTTCTAAGTAATATGTGTTTATGAAAATAGCCACACCATCACTTTGGATACTTATCTCATTTAACACCAGAAAATTAGAATCAGTTGATTGCAATGTTCTCTGCATAAAGTTGGTTAATCTTCTAGCTGAAATTTTTTCTAAAATTTATCATTTAATGCTGTATGTTGAGTTAATACAGGATATGTTGTTACTATATTTAGGCTTTGCCAAACCTTCATTAGGTTCAGATAAAAGATGATACCAAGTAATAAAATTATCTAAGTGCAAAAATAGAAGAAAAAGAAGACGTTGCAATATTTGGTTTAAACAGACAGGGGAAATAATTTATTTTCATATACAACATTAAATAAAGCTTCTCAAAGTTATTTTTAAATGTAGCCTGTGGATTTTATACCTTTAATCTTTGTTAGTCACATCCTTTTCTTTCCAGTCCTCTGTATGAAGTCATAAACACTCTTTTATTAGAGAGGGGGAAAAAAGTAAAAATTATGCAGTTAAAGAGGTCTTTGCATGCTTGTTTACTCTGAGACCTCTGGAAAGCAGTTTTTAAAATAAAACAGAAAAGATGGCTGTCTGACACACAAGGAAGATTTATCTTTCTTCAAATACATTTTAATGAATGTGAAGGGTTTTAAACACTGTACAGTTTGCTGTTCCCTTTGAAAGTAGTTTAATTTCTGATAGCATGCAGACACTGTTGAGACTCTGAGACTGCTAAAGGCAAAACAGAAAAGCACCTTATTTTATAAGAAAACGTGTTCCAGTATCTTAATTTTGCCTTTATTAGTTGCTTATTGCTTGAGATCACAGGTCAATAGTCTCAGGGACCAAAGCAAAGGCGCTTTGCTCCACGCTTCACCTGCTATACTATTTGAAACTTCAATAAGTCGCATGCTGAGCACATCAAAGATTGTTTGGGGTTTTTTAATACAGTAAAGGTACATAATAGAGCTTTTGTGTTTTCTCCCAAAAGTTAATAAGCATCCTAAACTTTTAACATAAAATCCTGACATTAATTCAATGAGGCAAATTGAGTTAATCCCATGTTTTGACATGAAACAGTCTCTTGTTCTCATCAGATGGAAGAGAATATCCTGGTATTTTAGTTCTAGGAGTCTGAAAATGTCAGAGCAGTTTATGCATGTGGAAAGATATCCAGTGAGGAAATGCCATCAATAAAGAAAAACAGTGGATGAATTTGGTGATTTACTTGGTTTTATCATCCCACCTTGCTTTCAGATATCCAGTAGTTCATGCAGTGTGCATCACAACACAGCGCACATTTCTACTTGCAACATTGACAGGGCAGGTAGGAATGACAGAGAGTATCCTGTTATCCTGTCTCAGGTTTGGTTGTGGCACTTTATTACCCAGCTGACACAACATATTGCCATGATACTGCATGTGCGTGGTATCACTGAGCAAATGTGAAGAGTCTGTCCCGAGGGACTGAGGAAACGCCAGAGCTCTGCATCCGCTGCTCCTCCTGGCCCCTGCAGATGTGGGTAGTTGAGAGCTTGAAAGATGGTGAAAGCTGGGGTTCATGTGGACAGATTGCAGTGGAAAGGGGATGGAGGAAGTAATCAGAACTAGCAATGCAAGAACTAGCCATGCAGCAGAGGTGCCTCTGCTTCAGCAGTTAAAGCCTTTTAGTTTGAGGCAGGAAAATTAACAAATTCTTCATGCCAAAGTTCACAGATACTCTGTACCTGATCTTCCCATACTTCCTTGGCAGTGCTAGAAGGCAGTGATAGACTTGCAGGAAACTCAGAATTGCTGACTCTTTATGTGCCTTCTCATGAGCCATCCTTAACAAGCCAAAATGAGAGGGAATTACCTTAGATACCAACCATGCTGTTAAAGCTTATTGCAAGGATTTGTGCATCTTCTGTTGAAGCAGCTGGTACTGGTTGCTGCAGGGCAAACCAACTGATCCCATGTGGCCGTTCTGCAATTACCAGCTACTGTACATGTTGAGATTGCAAACATTATACAACATGTTCCCATGTGCGAGAAATTTTCCAAGTGTACATTCAAATATTCACATAGCCGGTACTGTCAGGACTATGTCTAAAAGCAAACATTAGGAGAAACCGATCTGCAAATTTGGCAAAAAAAAGTAGCTGCCAAAAGGGATCTTTTTTCTCCCAGTAAACAGAAATGTGGTCCTCCAAAAATGCCTTGTCAACTCATCTTCCAGTTACATCCCAAAAGCTCATTTGTGCTTCTCACCTTCATCAGTTTTGAGCTTTACTAGATTTCTCTTGCAGCAGGTAGAAATGTATTTTTATAATCCCAAGAAGAACTCTGTGGAACTCACACAGACGTTCAGAGAGAATTTGACTGACATTGTTGGCAGATTTTACAGAAATTTTTGTTTCATGACACTGTTACCACAAATATTCACTGCTTCCTCGTGGACTCTACATGTAGATTTTCCTCTGAGCTATTTCATTAAAATAATTCCCAGCTATCAAAAGAGAGGGGGTAAGAAGCAAAAGGGGTCAAGAAGAAGAAGAAAAAAAAAAAAGTGGTATAGTGATAAAAAACAAATGAAGCAGGGGCTTGGGCAGTGAAACAGTTAATTAGGAAACAATTACCAAAAAAAGCCTCTGAGGTTATTGTGAGCTCAAGAATGACTTCTTTCTGAAGGATGAAATTAAGTTGTGTTAGACCATCACTTTGATTTTACCAATCTAACTCAGGAAGATGTATTATTATTTTCATAGTAGGGGTTGATCTACTGAACTACACATTGCTGATCTGTCACTCAACATGACAACACAGACAAGGGATCTTCTTTGATCTCGAGACAGTTGAGGTTTCAGAGAGGAGTCCGCCAGGAAGATAAAGTTAATTTTTCAGACCCTGAACCTTGGAACATCAATAACCAAGGGAAAAAAATATTACAGAGTATATTTTTAAATCATCAGTGAAGACCATTGATCCGCCTTCTAACAGCTATTACAATCTGGTAAAGCTTAGAAGCCAGTTGCCAACTGCATTATTACTATTATATCTCAGTTTAACTTAATTTACCAACAGTTTAAAAATAAAGCAGTTAATGCTTCATATAGGTCAGGCTGGCCAGATCTTCAGCTTTATACCTAGCTCTCTCCTTTAAGTTCACTGTAGTTATTCTGCTTTGCAACATTTGAGGATGCAGTCCTCGAAGTACACAATATTACAGAAGATATTTGAAAATATAGGGGCTTATTCAAAATTAGAAGTAAACATTTTTCCACAAATATATGGATGATAAAGAATAAATGAGATCGTCTGGAAATGAGGCAGCAGATTTGCCAAAGCAGGCTATATAAAACAGTTGGCCAATTTAGGCTTAGATCCTCATTCAAAGCATCAGGACTCACTATGTAGTTTTCTGTTCTGGTGGCATTTACAAGCAAATATTTATATGAGAGCCTCTTGAAGCGTGAATGTACTACTGACAGCACGTTTAAAAAAAAATAGAAACTACCTGAATTCTTGACAGTTGGGTTTTTTCAGCTAAGTTTGCAGAATATTTTTAACCTCTGGCATCTTAACTGTCAATTAGATTTTCATAATGTAAATAGCAAACAATGGAAGAAGGATGCAGCCCCAGGTTTCCACACAGGATGTGTAAACCTGTTTGTTCCCTGACCACGGACATCTCTGTTTACCTACTAGGACAAATTAGTAATTGCAAGTGTGTATAATCACTCTCATTTTCATGTAAGCCTTTACAATTGCAATATGCAAACAGGTTTTCCTTAGCCCCCTACTTACTCATGGAGACCTCCAGCCACAGTCTTACTCCCAAACCTGAGCAGCTGGGGCTAAGTCAACCAAAAATCAGTGTTTCTATTCACCTCATGTGAATGATAGGACATCAGTGCTTGGGGAAAAGGGACATCTCCAAAACAAAGAGGAGCATCTGTAGCTGGTGCAATGGAGGTGTGGGAGAGGAAAAGGCAGCAGAGGTGTGTGCAATGTGCGTGGGGCTGTCACACCAGCTGGGGCTCTTAGCAGCATCCCTTCCCAGTCCACTTTTTCTCACAGCACTAATGGTTGCTGTGAAGCGAAGGGGATTGTACCCAAAGGACACTTTTCAGAAACAAGTAAGAGAGGAAATGTGTGCAGAAAATCCATGCAAGAAAAACTGAAAAATATTAAAATGAGATATTAAAGCAAAATAGTAGAATGATGATGCATATTTCTGTGCCTTTATTGTTTCCTGTCACTCTTCTACCCCAAGAATAGAAGGATATCATATTTTGAACCAGAGTTACCCACTTGCGTTTGAGTAAATTAACAAATACATTCTTTTAATTCCAACATATACATTGCTAAGGGCTTACTGCTGAAATTTAGCGTGAGGAAGCAAAAGCTCTGCAAGAGCCCAGAAGTAGCTTTTTCATGCCAACCATGGCTCGGCTATCCCAAAGTGTGGAGGCTTTTCAAACAGACAAATGATGAGTTCCTTAAGTTCCCACTCATTTTCTGTTATAGTTTTGGTTTTTTATAGTAACTCTTGTCTTGAAATGAACATCCGTCTAGCCCTACACTTTGCAGTCCTGATTTCATACCTGGTCAGCCTAAACTTCTCCTCCCCAGCTCCCTTGTCCCTCAATGGACATAATTCTCCTCTCTGCTCTCGTGTCTTGCACATCCAAGAAGTACTCTTGTACTTCTCTCATCTCTCCCAAATTCTTTACCTGAATTCTCACTCATCCCATTAAAAGTGATTTAAATATAGTGCAGATGCAGAAATTTTCATTTTTAGGGAGATTATCAAACATCACTCCTACTGCTCTGAGCCAGACAGAGGGTATGAGCACATCAGTAGGACTATGGACCACAGACTTTTTCCTTTTCATATTTCTGCAAAATAAAGAGCCCTTCACACACGTTGGAGAAAACTCTTAATAAATGGAGGCAAAACATGTTTTGTTTTTCTTTCAAAGGAGTTCAGTCTTGAATGTACTAAGACAACATTCTCGTTTCTTCTGGGTTTAGGAGGGATAAAAAACAATATTTACTGCTTTTGCCATGGGGCCAGTACAAGACATGAAATAAATAAACAGTTTCTGATGGGTGATGATGCCTGGATGGATCCAGTCCATGGATGGGGTCAAGCAACCAAAGGGCTCCTTTGCCACTGCCCTGTTTGCTGGAAGCCAAAAGCCACCATCCAGGTGGGAGGTCGTGTCCCATGGTGAGCAAGGGCAGACAGGCAGAGTATGAGGACAAAGTGTAGCATCCCTGGGAAGGTGTCCTGGCTGCATGCCTTCAACAGCATCCCCTGCCAGCTCACTCACAGAGTAGCTTGGCAGCAGACTCGCAGGGGTTATTTAGGTGCATTTTTATCTGGGGTAAAGATGTTATGGTGACAAAATAAACAAACTTTGCTTTGGTAATGATGTAAAGAGGAAATAGGAAAAAGTAGAAAAAATAGTAAACTTTGCTTTAGCAGGACAAAATAGAGCACAGAGTGCTCCACCTTGCATGGCAAATGTCCTTCATCATCCCAAAAAGTAAATAATCTCTCTTCAGTTTTTTGTCCCACACTCTGAGCAGAAAGATATTTGTGCCTATTACATTACATGACAGTGCACAACTCACCAATAAAATTGAGTCTAACTGGAAAACACTATTACTAGGATTTTCAAAACCACTCAGTTTTTGCAATGGTGTTCCCTTTTGACGCCAATGAGAATTGTAATTGTAATGAGAAGGACTCCCCATTACTTCTGCAGAAGAACTGTCAAACCAAGAACGAATACATTGGCAGATCCTAGCTGCTGATACTCCATCCCCATTAATTTTTTATTTAGCAGGGAAAACACATAAATCCCCCTGCTGAACCAATTAATCATTTTTCCCTGATCATTTGGCTGATTTCTGTTGGAAGACTACCCAGATTTATGTTAGGGATTAAGGGAGACTATTGTGTTCTTTGCATTCAAGCAGAGACAAGGCTTAGAGCCCATGAAATGACTTCCATTACTACATTAAAGAAGGAAAAATGTTGCAATAAATGGAGTCTAAAACTCTCTACATCTTGATTCATCTCCAGAATGAAGGACGATGTTTGACCTCTGTATTTACACCTGATGTCTTTCATAACAAAAGCAGCTATGTGCATAGTTGCAATATCCTGTTTTAATTCATTGTGGCCAAGCAGAATTGATTAAATCTTCAAACAACATGAGATTTTTCTATTTTCTGTCCTGTTTAGCTTCATCTTTGAAGATGAATTTTGAAGAGCTATGTTATCATTAGATTTTTTTAAACTGCTTAAAATCCATGATAAAATTGCAAGAATTAGCAGCATTATTATCCCTCTTTTAATGTGAAGACTTCTGTGCTGAGATATTGAAAATTTATGCTACTACAAAGAATCTAAGCTTTTAGTTCTCCCACTGTCCAATTTTGCATTTCTGAACCCTTTAAAGTGTGATCTTAAATTTACTACTTTTTACAGTTCTTTTCCTAATAGCTTACACCTAGCTTGAGTTAAATTACTTTTGGTCTTTATATACATTTTGGATATATGCTGGGATATATTGGTGGGATTTGAGAAAAGAGATGTAACAAATGGTGTGATGCAGCACTCCCAACTTCTTGCTTCACCTGCCATGCCTTCTCAGGACTTTTAATGAAATTTGATGAGATGCTTCCTTTGATCCAGCACAGCAGTGCACTGTTAATCATCTATTTGTTGACTGTCCTACAATATCACCTTTTTTCTAGGCACTGGTCCCAGCCTTGAGGTTCTCTTGTTGCTCTTTCATCTCCCCCTGAGTAGTCCAGAACTTCAGAGCACAATGGGGTCTGTTCAACAGTTACTTGAGTTTGTACCTTGCTGATTAATAAGATTTTCTATCAGCTGTAGCAGTGCAAAAAGATTTCATACAGAGAAACCAATTCTTCTTTTTTTTTCCTTTCCTTTTCCTATGTTACTATGTCAGCAGGATGATTCAGCAGTATAAGCCTGCTAGCACCTCAAAGGCATGCTGACAAAACAAGAGATAAAACAATAATACTGCACAGGCAGAACTGGTGGAGGGGCTGAGGGGAACAGATGAAAGAGAGCAGAAGAGGTTCTGCTTTGTGGTGGGCAACACAGTTCTCCAGCAAGTACCCTGCTCGGGGTTACAGTGAGCTGTGGTTGTCCTCCAGCAAGAAGCCTCTAACACCAGCGGGGCTCCTGAAGGGAAGAGATATAAGCACAGGGGCAGAGCTGAGTGACCTCTGTGTGTTCCAGGTTACCATGGGTGGTTCAGGGAATTGGCAGAACCAATTCTGCAGGAATGTTCCTTCTCAATGACACTGGCATGTGGCCCCAGCTGTGACAGGGTGTGTGTTCCCAAGCCAAGCACCATTTCCCCCATGCAAGTCCCCTGGTGTGTAAGCTCTGCAGTCACACACAGTGAGATGCCATCCTCTGAGGGCCCCTTGGGAGGCTGCTCAGTAAGCCCAGAAATTTGGAGTGGGGTTTAAGCCAGTGCTATTCACTTATTCCAGGAGGAGCCTCGAGACTTTTGAATAACACATTTGTTGCTTCCTACAATGGCTGGCAGTGGGGTACAACTCAATACATGAATAGAATTATATTTGATGAAATATGATATGACTACTCATCTCTGACTAGATATACTGTCCTTCTGAGTGGGTCTCTGCATTTTTATATTCCCAGAACAGTATTTAGATATTACATTGACACACACTTTTGAAATATTTCTTGCTAAATCACAGTTGGGAGTCATGGCACTGTGGCTTTGCTTAACAAAGTGGGTGTTTTTATTCATGAAAACCTATTGTTGAGATTAGCAAATTTTAAAAAACTTTTCTGCCACAAGATCTACTGACCAAAAATTTGTTCTGAAAATCTCATCACCCTCAGACAATCACCTTAGAAGGATCCTACTTACTCTGGAAAATCTCGTATCCTCTCTTTGTATGCCCAGTTGAAGGCATAGGAAATGGCAATAGGACTTCAAAAAGTCCTTTCTCAAAGATGCCTCCTATGTCCTACAAGGCAGTGGCATGGCCCTGCTCTGAGATGTGGCAGTTGGAGAATCAAGGCTGCTCTGGAAATTATCGGATTTTGGATGCTACAGCCAAGCTTTTTATTCCAGCAGCAGGCTGAAGAAGACAAGTAACACCAAGATCCTTTGGATGTCATGCCAGAAACTTACTTGAGGAGCAATGTCTGCCTCCACTTTGAAATAAAGCTTTTTGGTTGCATTTCTGGCTAATAATAACAGGAATAAACAGCGCGTGCCTTCACCTGGAGCAATCCTGAAAAGACTTGTTCAAACATTGGTGAAGTATGACCACGCATACCACTTAAATATAGCTGACAGTTTTCCTCCAGCAGCACTTTATGAGACTCCGTAGGAAAGGAAAAGAGATGACCTCCCATTTTGGAAGCAAAGGGTGAATCATTTGAGGTAGGAAGGGTGTCATTAACGAGTTTGGAAAAGGTTCAGGGCTGTACGCAGCAAGTCACCACACAGAGGCAAACGGTGGCAAACTAGGAGGAGGAGGAAGAAAGAGGAAGATAAAAGGAACTGCTGGCTGAAATATGGACTCAAATTATTGTTTTCAAAATAATAAACCAGTGATCAATTCAGTAGATAGGAGATGGAAGCATTTGGCACAGAGAAGAGAACAAATACTGACTTGTGGACTTAAAGCCAACTCCCAGCTTGCATTCTGAGAAAAATCTTATGTGAGCTGAGCTCAGCACCTACAGGACTTCGAGCTATTCCAGGGAAAACCAATCTCTCCATGCACATACAAACCCTTTCTTTACTCAAACACCAAAAAATGCAGTCATCGTGTTCTTGTCAGGAAAATGTGGTGCTGCTGCTGTGGTATTTAGCAAAACCCTTATCCCCTGTGACACATCAGCTGCATATTCACTGTCTTTATACTCTCATACATCTGAGTCAAATTCGTTAAATCATACAGTCATTGAGACTGTGTGTGAGCTATTCCTGTTTAACGAATCCCACAGTCAGGCAGTTGTGCGCATGGGCAATGGCAGAATGCCACTGCATTCCCACAAAGAGAAAAGCAGCTATTTTTAAAATGTGTGAGATTAAAAACTCTGAATTGTAATTTTTGGTACATTTTTATTTATAAGCTTTTCAAGTGCAATGAGTGTAAGTGTAAAGTAATAATCCATACTGAAAAGAAACCCTGATGAAATAATTTGAAACCCTTCTAGAATAAATATCTTCAAATATGTATACACAGACATGCACACACATATGTAATATAAATGTATAAATAAAAGCATAGCTACATCTCACATTAAAGGCATCTGTGGCAAAGACTCTGGCTTCCTTTGAAGTCCTTAGTCACTTGGCAAAATATTTTTCGGGTACCTAGAGTGTAATGAAGGTGTTTTCTAAACAGAAGGAATATCTTTACAAGGCCCATAAGGGCACACCAAATAGGCAATTCATCCTAGTATATTGAATAGCCCAAGAGTAATATCTCTGACACTAAGAAGTTCAGTTCACAATCTGGAAATCCTGTCACTGAGTTAGAGAGGTAGAATGTTTTTTAAGGCCACCATTTCTCTTTCAGAGTCAATACAGCTGCGGTGAAGCGTGTAACTCAAATGTGTTCCTGAAATATCCCGGAATGCAAAAACAGGAGGCTGGATGAGTGGTTGCAGTGTTTACTCAGGGCAGTGCTGAACCAGCACTAGCCCAAGTTGTGAGTGTACCAGTGTGTGCTGTTCGCAGCCTAGTATACAGGCACCTTCAGCCCTGAATGGGGCAGCGTCAGGCAGTGAGGTCTCTCTGTTAGTGAGAAGCTCATATAATTGTGTTCTAATGAAGATAACTAGCAAGAGAAATCTTAACATGCCTTGAAAAATAGGCTCCGGCTGACTATGAGTAGAAATACTGAGTTTTTCCATTTTGGTGTGCCTACAAGTTACAGCTGGCCATGCAACATCAATGAGCTTTCATTTTCGTGTGCTCAGCTGCATACAGGCTCAGGCAATGCTGCAGGGGCATGTCTAAGGTAGGGCAGCCACTGGACACAAGTGCTCTGCATCTCTCTTTGTCCTACTACTGCCATCTAGGGCAGGATTCAGGTGCCTAAACCTGATGCTGGAGAAATGCCTTGAGGTAACCAAGAGATTTGCCCAAGGCATGTAGGAAATCTGCAGCAGGTTTCTAGTAGTAATGATTGTCTCTACTGGGCTAAAGCAGCTCTTCGCAGCTGAAGGAAGGGAGAACTTGGGGCAGGAGCCTAATTTTGGAGAGAGTTTGCAGCTAGTTTGCTCCTATCCCTTGCAATGCCACTGTCTGACTGCTTTCTGCTCTGCAGGGCGGCAGCCAGTATATGCTGGTGTGTCCTTTGACAGCCCCCATTCAAGACCTCAACCACTTCCTTCTGGTGGAGCCAAGGGATCTGGCCAGGGACAAGCAGAGTCCAGATATGTCCAAGAACATGCTATCATCTATTTGAGAAAAGAAGGAAGGTAGTTTCTGGGGTTTATTGAGGGGAGGTGAGCCCTTCTGTAGATGAGACACATCTTGCAGCAGATAACTACTGGTGAGAGCCAAAAATTAATAGCTTTTTTCTCACATAATAACTCTTGGTGCACTGGGATTCCAGTGTGGGATTGGTGCCCTGTGGTGGCAGAAAGCCCTCTTCTTGGTGGTGACAGAGGGGCTGGCACATCTCTGTGGCCCATCCAGCAGATAGGAGGCCTGAGTTCCCTGACCATACCACAGAAACTGAAGAAAAATGCTGTGTCTAGGAGCAAAGACTCAGTGTAAGGGCACAGAGGTGCAGGCTTGGATGTGCTGTCCTGGGAGATGTGTGCTGGTGGGTAGAAGTGGCTCTAGCAGGGAGGCCTGGAGTCGTAGGATCAGGGAGCATGTGAAGGCACTGCAGACTCGGTGTGCGTGCAAGAACACACGGTAGCATTAATCAGTGAGGATATCTCTGCCTCCTGTACCTCTCTCTGTGTGGGCCTGCTTTTATGATCTCTGCTGTGGATCTATAGCTGGGGAATATGCCCTTAACTGCGGTCTGGGGGTCCAGATTAGACACAAGCCTGTGTCCCTTGTTATCAGGGCTGCAACCAGTTTTTGGTTGCATGGAGGCTGAGACTAAGCTCCTGTTTAAGTTTAATGTAACAAAGTGCTGTTAGCTCATGCTGTCGGGGAAAGCCTGCAAGTTTGGATGGAAGTAGTGAATTTCCTGATAATAATCTTTTTTTCTAAGAAAAGAAAAGCCAAAGTTAAGTGCAGCAACTGTTCCCAGAGCAATGGGAACTGACATGCTAGCAGGTATCTGCCAAGAACAAATTCAGAATAATAATTAGTAAGTAGAGAGAATGCTCATCAGAGGAATATCTTGCAGATGCAGGTGAAATATGGTCTTCATGTAACATTTCTGCATAAAGAAAATCTTTTGGAAAATCAAAATTTATAATTTGGAGAATACTACAACACTCTCGCAAATTATGAGAATAAACTTATTCTCTTGGCATACTAGTGGATATATATATTTCTATAAGGGTGTATCTTAATTTGAAACAGCAACCCCCAAGTCCACTGGCTACAACAATGCTGTGATCTATGTGTGGTGCACTTGATGACACAAAACACCTCTTCTCTGTGGGAAGGACTAGTTAAAACATTCTTATATATTCCCTCAGAGCTGTGACTAAGATATCCATGTTGACATGCAGAAACTGCTTTCCCAGGCAAGTGTGCTCCCATGTGCTTTCTATCAGCAGCCAAAAAATGGGGTACCAAAGCCGCATCAGATGATGAGCGTGAAGTTCAGTAAGCAATCCCAAGAGCATGGGGTGAGTCAGTATGCCTGTGAAATATGGTTATCTCTGATATTGCCTCTTCTGCCTCTACTCCACTGCCTCTGCTATTGACTAACCCAGAACTGCCTCATTCCCAAAATGGCAACTCAGGAAGCTCACAGTTAACAGAAGGATTGCTATGGACTAAAAGTAGAGAAGTAGGACTGATGCTTCATGCTGCCTTTCAGCTTTAACAGATGCTCCAGCCAATGCTGGAGGGAAGTATGGTCAGAAAGTACTGTGATGCAGGAGAATGTACTTCTGGTAGGAACTGTGATGCAGAAGAATGTACTTCTGGTAGGATGTCCTTTTAAAAGAGGTCAGCATGAGTCAGCTTATTTGGATGAAAGTCTTGTTTCTGAACAAAGTGTTTGACAGCCTTCTTGGCCTGGAGTAATTGTGAAGAAATTCCAGAAAAGGGTTTTCACTACAAGCAAAATCTCATCTCATTCAAAGCCAGGGATCCACAAGAAGAAAGATTTTCCCCGGAAGATGGTGTAAGCTATGCCAGATCATAGCAGTTGTTCTGAATTATTTAACACTAAAGGGACCACGAGGTTTAAGCCCTGTATGAAAGTGCAGTAAATGATGTAACCAGTCTCAAAGACATTGCTGTTGTTTGTGTGGTGCTTTAACATATGCACAATAGTTTAATAGACAAATAAAACTGATTCTGTTTCAGTCTGGAGGAGTTGTTTCTAGTAGACAGAGCACACAGCATTAAAACAGGAGTCAGTGCGGGGCTGGGAGAGACAGAGATTTCGACAGTCTCAGGGAGTAGTGGTAGCGTTATTCCCCCTATCTAACACAATCAGCTGTGCCCTCCAAAATAATAATCCTGGAAACTTGTCAGGCTACAGGACATCTAAGGCTGTCTGCATAACTTCCATTTCAGAGAAAATAAAATAGCCCAGTGTCCTTATGGCTGCAAAGCTACTAGGTCAAAATGATGGACTATAGCAAACAGAGGATTTTAAAATGAAGAGGAGCTAACACCTTAGGGGGAAAAAAAATCAAAAATGTAAGCAATTTATTTTCTTTTATTACTATTAAGCAAAATCCCATTGAAACACAATTTTTCAATACGTAAAACAGTCTCCAATATATTTTCCTGAAAAACACACCCCTCAATGTTTTTTTATGGCCTAAAGTCTCATGGAACCCCTTACAAGTCTTAAGGGCATATCATTGTCCAAAGGAAGGCTGAAGAAAAAAGTTATTTTATTTTAAAAGGAAAATAAAACTCATAAATTAATTTAACATTCTGGGCATGACAGAGTATCTGAATGGGGTTGAATAGATGGGGCTCTTGTTTGGGGGGAAAAGAAATCTGCTTATAAAACCAAAAAGAAAGAGGGAGGTTTTCTAAGAAAGTGATTTGTGAAAAATATGTGTCAAGCCAGTATTCTTAAAAACATACTTAGATGCTCTATTTTTCTTATCAGAATCTGGTTTTAGTACTGTGTTTTTTCCTGCACAGTGCTTTCACACACAGCTTTCATCTATGCATATTGCTAGCTATACCAAAATATAAATATATTGAAAGGGTAAAAGTATATACCAGGAACCAAGGGGTAAATAAAGAAGTTTCAACCATATCAACATTATCTGAAGCTTAAGCATTGTGCACACAGAAATTTGGTAAACAAAATCGTGCTTCAAAAAAAATTGAGCAACTCAAGGTTAAAAAAAGCAGCTCAGGTAAATGTCTGAAGAACCTAAATTGTCTTTACAGACATTCCATGCAATCAGCATACTAATAAAACATTTTAGTACCAATCATTCCTGCTTCAGTGACTTTGTTTTTTAAAGATATTGTCCTTTAATAAAATGATTCACCTTCCTGGTGCACTTACTGTGACATAAGTGTTATTTTCCCTTCATGTTTAGCAATACAGAATTGTAAACAAGTAACAAATCCATCTTTCTTTATTCCTGAAATATGACCTGCCCAGGAACTTGGTTTACAAAGCCCTTCACAACAAAAATGACAATTAAATTTTACTACAAAATAACCTCTTTGAAATCTAATGGTATCTTAATAGTTTGGGAAGGGAAGTAACAGAAGCTCAATTGTTTTAGGAGAAAAACCCACCCACAAAGTCTTATTTTTAGTGAACCTATTTTTAGCATTCTAAAATTAGCATTAGAATAACAAAGTAGTAAACCAAGGTCCTAGACTACTTCATTATCTTAGTTATTAGCCTGACAGCCTAAGTGACTCGATTAAACATCAATGACAGAAGAGATGAAGAGTTTAAAGGTCAATAAATATGGTGATAGGAATCCTTCAAAGTAACCTTTCGCTACAGACTTCTGGGGTTTAAATGTTGACAAGCTAATTATTCCTCTTCCCTAATTTAGGAAGCAGCTCTTCATCAGCTGGTCAGTGAACAGCTGATCGCAATTGCTCATTTTTAAGTTCACAGAGGTCTAACTCAACCTAAATTAAACTTGTAAACAGCAGAAATGAAAGCCAGATCCCAAGTAGTTGTTGTTCTTAATTGTGCTGTTGTTGGAGAAAAATCTATTGCTAAGTTTTAAAACAAATTTGGCTGTTGAGCCAAATTCTCGTTCACAGTCACACAGGAATGAGCCACCTCACTCATGTCCATCCAGGTGGATGAGCCTTGAGAGTACGAAGCTTTAAGAGGGGAAGTGTCAAAAGGAACAGACTATAACATTTTCAGTTGCCTTCTCAACCTCTTAATCTCTCATAACCTCTCCATTTTCCCCATTGAGTGAGGATTTCAACAATTATCCTGAAAGATATAATCGAAATCCTCTATGAATTCAGAGGGCTGCAGGTAGAAGAGGGCAGAAAAAGGTAGCTTCACTGCCACCGTGGTCAATGCATAACATATGCATCAGCCAGGTAGGAAACATCCTCACGGCATCCTGCTTTGGCTGTGGTGTACCAAAGAGACAGCCAGGGTGGAAGAAATCTCCCAGTCCTCTTGTTCCTTTCCGTCAGGGAAGGATTTGAAGAAAATCCTAAAAGCTTTCACAGGAAGCGTGAAGCCCTTTCTGTTCCTCACTAGCCTGTTATTAACACTGTTTGTCTCCTATTCCTGCCATTAATGACCTTGCAACTACCGGTATCAAAAAGCAGTGTATTCTTTCATATAGATGTAAGTCCTGTGGTGGCTTTTCAATAGCTCTGCTGGCCATTTGTGTTAGCTGCCCCTTTTTTATATAAAGGGAATTTGAGATTATGTTTACATACAAATACAGATGAGAAGCAGAAAATGTGGTTATCATAAAAAGAAATGAGCCACATGCAACAAAAAGGAATTTTACATCAATTTCTCTGAAGCTTTAAGGCTACATGAGGGTTAGTAAGCACAGGGGAAATAGAAAAGCGGAGACTATACTGTGCAGAGCAGGACAGGACATTGAAACATCAACAGCTGTAAAGGGACTCCAGGGATGCAAGGATAAAGCGGTGTTGGGGGTAACATTAAAAAATAGAGCAAATTCTGGACAAAAAGGTTCCAGAGGGAAAGAGATAGCAAAACTTTTGCCCGTTTCAGCCAGTAATATTCTTTTCCTCTTTGCAATTTCTTTTCAAATGCTTCAGTGTTTTGTCTGATCCTGGCATCTTTGTGACCCACTTCCACCATGCCTGTAGGCCTAGATTGAAGAGCTTACAGTTGGGTAATACGAGGGGGAATCAGACAAGAAAATGGCATATGTATGTGGGCTCAACATTTCTGAGTCTGAATTTTAGCTTACTAACTATTACTAACTCCTTTCCCAAGGGAAAGCTATCAACAGTTTTTCTCTCTTCAAAACATCTCTCTCCATTTATCAAAACAGGTTAAGTAAACAGTGTTCTCTTTTCTATAACAACTGTCCCCAGATGTTGTTTCCTATTATTTAACCAATGGAGAGAAGTGTCAGTCCAATGGACCAATAATATACCCTTTTAGCACAGCATGTTATAAAAAAAAACCCTGTTAAAATTATAAATAAAGCCTTCTTTCTCTTCTGACAACTATATAGAATCAATCAATTTTGTGTCCTACTAACATATGTGCATGATAAGAAGACTCCAAGGAACAGACCAGCCCAAGCAAAAAAGAAAAAACTGTGTGTTAGTTTCACTGAAAAGGCTGGAGGGCTTCACTGGAACTGCTGAAAAATCACATTTGAGTGGAGAAAGCACTATATTAAGCTTTGATAACTTTGTGATAAAAAACTTGTTGATAAACTGCACTGCTTCATCATGAATTCTTCCCTTTATTAAAACATGTACCAATTAGATTTGCATGCAGTAAAATTAAATGGCTGGAGATAGCGGGTTTTCCACATTTTTCAACCTACTTTGTTCCTGAAACTAAAAATCTGACTCTCTGGTATCACATGTGTTTGTTCTAAAATTTATACAGCAATAATCTAGTGCTTGGAGGTGTGTATGTGTCTAAGCATTTTCTTAGATATTATAGACTCAAATCTCTATCCCATGGAAGGAACACAGAGACATCGGAGTGCTCACAGGTGGTAATATTTCTCCACTCACAACCAGTGAGTCCCAAAGGACAGGAAAGAAAAAAATTGCCTGGTATAGGGGACAACAAACACAGAAAAACAGAAATGTGGTAGTAAATTGAAGCAATACTTCTGATCTCCCCACCCTTGCCTCCTGGCTATGGACAGCTGATGATGCTACTTCTACACAGCCGGACTGCAGATCCTTGTCTGGACTTGGTTGTTAGTTCACATTGACTCTGTCCATACTAATAAATTAAATAGCCCTGAAGAATGTTTCCAGGCACTAGAAATCAATCATTCAGCCTTTTTAATTGTCTAGGGGTTACTGACAATTTAATAGCACGGACACAAGCCATCCCATGCCAGCCGGCCTCAGAATCAGAAGAGCCCTGGGCACATTGACACTGCCCCTTGCCCCCCATTGTCAGGCTGAAGCCAAACTTGTCATAGTCCTGGTGTGGAGTCTGAGGACAGAGGTTGTCCCAGCCCTTCATGTTGAACTGTGCCTCTGCAGATCAAGCCCATGCTGTCTGGAGTTATTTGAGCCATTACACTGGTGTCCTGTTTACCCAAATTGGAACATTAAGAGTCAAAACTGGTGCCAGGAGATCACAGAAGACCCCAGCTTCTCAGTAACAGGTAGCAGCTCCCTATCCTCTTAATCTCTCACAGCACTTGCAGCCCCATTCACACATGTATTTCCTACCACATTAGTGTGAAGAGACTGTTCTGCACATGGAATGTCTCAGTGGGATGTTCTTGGCATTCAACTAGCCAGGACCAAGGAGCCACAGCTGGTATGGCTGCACTCCACCACCTGCAGCTGCTCCCTGGGTCCTTCATCTCTAAGCTTCAGACCCAGCTTTTTAAGAAACAGAAATGATCCTGTAGTAGAGTAAGAAAATTATAATGTCTCATGCAAAATGTAAGAAAAAGGACATACACCGGTGAAATTACCAGTTTACTAAGGAATATTTGATAGGGGTCCTCTTTAGTTCTTATATGCCAAAAATTCTGCTTTGTTGACTGTCCTAAACCCCAATGAAACTCTGGTCAACAAACCCAGCTAGGCAGATGAACACATATTGATAAGAAGCCCTCCCTGAACATAAAGGTCATTCTACACATCTTTTGCAGTGCTCAGACATGCAGATGTGCAAATCTACTTTATCAGAAAGAATTTTTGGCCACATTTAGCTGCCCCATGGGGAGGGAAGTAAGACAGTGACCCTTTCTATCAGAGCTGCCTCTTCTTTATGTGTAACCTGGTACACTTGTGTTCAACTTAGAGCCCAGCTCACTCTCATGTAGGCTTCACCCCTATATCACAGCTCCTTAGGTATGGGATATGAGTCAAAAATCTGTAGCAGCATCATTTAGTGCTGTTTATTTATTTGGCTCAAAGATCAACAGCTGTTTTATTTCTTTCCTCTCCTTGGCCATTCAACCACTGCTGTGATTCCTGCAAGTGCATTGTCATAACTTTTACAGCACAGAGGGAGCAACAGCTTTACTCCAACTGATGTCTCCTTCTACCTGGATGTATGTTAAATACATGGCCAGAGAGGACTGCTCACAGAAAAAAATATATTTCTGATCTTCATTTCTAATCTCAGAAGCCTAAATCTCATCCCCAGACACTTTATAAAGGGATTTGGTTTAACTGAAAATTGAGATGGGAACAGCAGCATTGGCGGAAGCTTAGCTCCTGTTGATACTGTAATTACTTTTACTGATCATTTCATTCATACGTGATTTGCCCCCAGGGGCAGAAGTGCTATTCACCTGGCAAAGATGGGACGAAATCGACCAGATGTCAGCATCATTTTCAGAAAGAAGATGTATGTGAAAAATCCCAGCTGATTCAACTAAACCTAGCAAGCCAGATAAACATGGTGAGTAAAACTACTCACTGATAGTAACTTCTGTCAGTTTTGCAAGAGAAAAGAATACTTTTTTGCTGATGTAAACATGCAGCACCATAAATGGCAAGTCTTTAGGAGTTAAAAAAAATGATTTCAAAGGGACCTCCCCACAGACATATTTTTTCAGAAATAATATCACTTGTGGAATCACAGCTCAAGTTTAAAAAGAATCCGGTCCTATGCAAAGGAGTAGTGCACCATTTTTTTCTTCTATAATGTTTTTGGAAGTTGGTATTTTGTAGGCAACAAACTCCATTATTGTTTTGACAACATATAGACATTTAAAGTGTAGGCACTGTTACATTTTTAAAATCAGTAAATTGACTCCTTTTGGTTTGAAGGAAAATGGCCAGCCAAACTCTTATTGAGGTCTCACTCAGAATCAGTTAATCAGACTGTGTTTCGCCCACTGGAAGGGCATGGAAAACTTCAAGCAAAATATTGCCTCATTCTCAAGCCTGGGTGTAAAAAAAATATTCAATTTAGCTGTCTTTAATAAAACAGAAACCCTGTCCATTTTCTTCAAGAGGAGTATATGCAGCTGTACTAAGAGTGACTAAAATTTTATTTGACAACCAATAGGGTGATTAGTAAATTAAAGCTTGTTTGTTTTGATGTCTGATTTATTTGAGTGATATCAGGATTTTCACTCTAAACTGACCTTTTTTTTTTTTTTTTAATTCATCACCCCCTGGATTTTATTCTTTTAAGTTTATTCCCCTGGAACACAGCTCTGCTTCCTTCTGCTGCAGAAGACCAGCAGATGTTAATCAGATCTCAGCGGGTTTTTTTAATTTCTTAAAGAAATCTTGTATTGTCAGTTTGCTTAACACTAAAGACTTCAATGCAAACCCTGACTACAATATGTCAAGGGAAAGTCTACTTATGGAGGAAGTAAAGTTACATAATCTCATTTTCAATTACATTTCATTTAGGGCATATTCTCATCATCACCCACTATTAAATACAAAGATTCTTGACAAGGAACTCCTTGAGGAAAACCTGTCATGTTTAAAGATATATAGCACACATGCTTTGTAAAGGGCCAGAAACCTTGTTTAAAAAATCCTAACAGCTCAATGCTTTAATTATTCTGGGAGGAGCTTCTGCAAATCCAACCCATGTAGCTCCCATTAGGGAAAGTCTGGTGATTACAGCTGGGGTACAGTCCCCTTGCCAGTGTGTCATGCTTTCACATCGTGTGTTAGTGGCCACTTCAGGGTGGACATTCACAAGACAAATTTCTTGCTAAGAGCTGGACGTGTTATATTCAAGATTAAAGGAAGTTAAAGGATGCTTCAGAAAATCCACATTTTTGGTGTTTAAATGCTATAGGCTAATTTAGTCCTTGGTGCAGGGCAGGGAGCTGCTGCTAAGATGAACTTTATACAGTTTATTTTTGCTTTACAGAAATGCACCCTTGCACATAGAGCAATACAAAACTGTGCTAAATGGACCTATGTAAGAGCTGTCACCTTGTGACAGCTTGTGTTATCAAAAAGGAATTTAGCTTCCTTGAAGAAAGTGTAATCTCAGAAAATGCCTGCCCAAAACTGGGGACACATGTGACTGCTGGATGGGTCACATTGTGATCATGGGCAGGTTGGTGTCACACTTTCTGCAGAACAGGAGCCTTGAGGAAGAATGTCTGGGAAAGGAAATAGCTCTCAGCCATCTCCCTCTGTGCTCTCCTGAGGGAGCCAGCACAGGGGCACCTGGACCTGAGGAAAGGTGGTGGGAACCGATGGCTTTAAAGCCAAACTAAAACATGTATAAATTAGGCAAGAATTTAGAGCACTTTGGATTAAATTATTCTCTAGTAGAAGTTTCTTGGTGTTTGTGGAGTTATACCCTGGATGAATAGGGTTCTCTGGCATGAGAAATGAATACTGCCTGACTTAAAATAGAGCATGAGCTGTTTGCAATTGAGCCAGGTTTGTTTCCTCATGGAAAAAAAATTCCTTGCAACCTTTGTACCCCGTGATTTTGTGTCCTTATAAATGGGCTGACTGAATAAAACAAAAAGTAGCAGGGTACCATGCTGTGTGTATATGTCAGGCAGACTTATTTTAAAGTCCTAACTTATGAGCTGGTTTTTTCCAAGGCCATAGATTTTCATTAACTGTTTGCTGTGTTAATAAGAGACAACCACAGCAACAAGTGGTACATATGTTAGCTTTGAAACACAGAGCACTTCTTAAACCAACAGAACTGGCAATAAATGATGTGTGTATATTCGCTCATTTGGCAAAGGTAGAAGTTCAAATTACATCCTATGGCAAGTTGACACATACCTGACCAAATTCATCCCTAGGGCAACTCCACCAGCTTAAGAGGGGCTACTCAGGGAATGAATTTGCAATTTTTCTCTTAACACCACTTCATTCCAAACATATTTATTTTTTTCATGGGCTATTCCATATGGTCCAGGTGATACGCCAGAGAAACAAGACTGCAAAGACCTGTGTATTGTTTCTGGTTCTTCCTTTGTGCCTCTGTCACAATTACTATTTCTAAGGGGTGGCTATTAGCTCCACACAATTTGTGGAGCAGGAACTGTTTCTTGTCTTATACTGAACCAAAAAATCAGGCTTTTGCTTCCTTAAAGATTTCTAAAAAGGTCATATAAAAATGCAAGACATTAACATTGAAAGAATAATAAGTTAGCCTGAGGAATGGTCAGCAGGATTAATCCAATCTGCTCTCCTGATAGATTTGGCTCAGATTGAGGTAGCTGGCCCTTCTCCTCATCTACATGATGTCAGAGGATACAGATGAGACCAGTAAGTAATTCCCCAAACCTTTTTTGGTTTTACGTTCTTGCTTCAAAAAGTTGGACACATTTCAGCAAGCATGGCAAAGTCTCATCTGGCTAAATCCTCCCTCATTCACTTTTTCATGTTGGCTCAGACAGAAAATGCACACATACAAACCTGAATACACAAATATAACCTTTCTGGGAGTCAGTACATAATACAGCTGCTTATAAGCAATGAGCAATTTGGTGAACTGAGGCTGTTAAGAAATGGCTACTGAGAGCCCAGACGTGGGAGAAGAGGCCTCTTTGCACCCCTGCAGATGTGGTGAGATTGGTGGATCTCCCCATCAGCCAGAGTGGTAAAGGGTAGCCGGAGCTGGATGTTTTCTCTTGTTCACCTATCCTGCAGAACATGTCAAGGAGGTGTGCCAGTGACCCAGCCAGAAGTATAGACCTGCCTGTGAAACCATTGTCACCAGCTGCAGATCTCACCTGAAACTGGAAAATCTGGTACCTAAGTATGTAATCAGCACAAACACAGAGATAATAAAATTTTCACCAAGAAACACCCTCCTTTTCTGGGAAGAGCTGCAGCACTGTTCTTTATTTATAAGTGCTTTATCTATTGGGATATTAAAAGGCTTTGTCTGTTGGAATATATAAAGTTGGGCTGCTCTTGCATGGAGATGGGCCATTTCTTTGTGCCACACACTCTGTAGCAGCAGCTACTGTCACAGCTCTGCATCTTGCTGGTATGGTATTTCTTAGATTAGGCCCCTAGAGTGTGATTGGTGAAGACAAAATCACTAAATTCAATGCAACCAGTCTGAAAATTCTATAATTAATTTGTGGATTTTAAAATTAAACGTTTAAAATTAAAATTTAAAAATTGCTATCAAAATTGTATCATTTATTTAATTTCTATTACAATTTAATGTATAAAAGCACAAAGAAAAATTAAATTCTCATTCTATGTTCAATCCTGTATGGTCAATATATGTGATCTGTATGGTCCTTCTTTCATCCTGGTGTCATGCTACTCAGTCCAGCATGCTGTGAATCCACTTGAATTTTTTTTCCTGGGGATTTTCTGGGGTGTTTTTCTTCAGAACTGACTTAGTCTTGCTGAATTTCTGCCCATTTCCCATCCTTGTGGAGCTGTAGAGTTCAAGACCCTGTTCTGCAGTACCTGGGGAGTCCCCCAGCCATGTCAAAGCTTATTTGCCCCTGCTGAACTGCCTGAGAGGCAAAGGACTAGGGCAGCATGTCTGCTCAGGCTGATACATTTGTGCTTTAAAATCCAGGGTAATAAGGAGAGGAAATACATGGCTTGAAGCTGTCTGTTGGCCTTATCCTATGTGAGTTCTCCCTTCAAAGATTATTATGCTCCTTTTCAAGATTAATTCCAAATAAAACATTGGCGGATGCAGTTTCTACAGCACTGTAGCTCAGTTTTGCATTAGTCACGTGGATATGCTACTGGCAATGGAGACTTTTGCATAACCTGCTGCAAATGTATGACAGACAGCTTGTCAGGAAATGCTTGGTATAGGCAATGATTTGGGACTAATTTCATGGATGTTTTCCAGTTTCTGTTTTCTCCCCCTGATCCTTCTTTCTCTTTCTCTGAACAAGAGGGCTCCTGAAATTTCCTGCTTAACATCTTTCACTTTGAATAAAAGATATGCTAAACATATCCCCTGCAGCTGGTCCTGCTGAAATTGCCCCTCTGGAGGGACCAGCAGATGATGTTGGTGGATTTGAGAAGGTCCAGGTGGGAAGGTTTAGCCCCCAGCACAGCCCACACTGAAGCCTGCAACCTGAAACACCCCCTCCACCTCTGCTCCCCACCTTCCCCTGGCACACGCGTGTGCGTGCGCACACACACATGGAGCGGCAGGCAGGGACTTTAAACGAACCCAGATGGCTGGCACACAGGGAGTAGGCATCCTGGAAAAGTGCCCCAGGGCGCTCTGGTTGCTGTCATCTTATTCTACAAACCAAGTGCCTTCAAGATGTCTGTGTTGTTTCTTAATCGGAGATCACCCCCGTTTGAGCTCTTAGCCCCTTCCTGTTGGGAAATGTCAGTGAGGCATCAGAGAGATACACAAAGATTGATTTGACTCAAATCAACCATTCCCTTAACTCTGAGGTTGTAGATTATTATCCTTAATAAAGACCATATTTCTGTAATAAAACCCAAATCAGATCCCAATTGAGAGACTGTACTTTCCTTTCTCCCGTGTGTGTACTGTTGTTTGATTGATTTGGTTCTTGTACAAAAGAAGTTAATTGTCGAAGAGTAATATAAAATGTCAATGAAAAGTGTGAATGTGATGAATTCTGATAACCAGTTTCAATTACTTTTTTCTTATTTGTTTTTTTCTGCTTCGGTCATACCAAAAACATGTTTCTTCATTTCTCTATAAAAATATGCAAACAATTACCTGGCTTTGGAGGCATAATTACAAAGAAGTTCATCTCTAAAAGGTTATTATTGATTTACAGAGTTCTTTAGTTTAATGGAAGACAGACAGGAATAAAAAGAAACTCTACCTTCCCCACAAATAATAGATGAGCTAAAAGGGTAATATAGGATTTAGAAGTAATTTTTATAAGATACACAAGCTGCTTGTTTTGGAGGGGTGTTTCTTGTACATGCAGAGTCATTCAGAAACCATAACATAGCAAGGGTAGTACAGGCATGTTCTCCTGTAAGTGATTCAGCATGAGACAGTCTGACAGGCCTTGATAGCCATCTATCACAGGGCTCGATGATAGTGTTATCTGCAGATAACACTAAAGACAAAGTGTATGGGATAATTGGTAACACCAGACCTAGTGCTGGATTTTAAAGCAGAGGTACATGAGCAGAAGTGCATCTAAGAGGAAAATCAGTCAACTTGTGATTAGCAGCTACCAGCCAGCAATTTTGGAGTCATTTGTTGGTGGGGTATTTTTTATGAGTGCAAATTTATAAATAAATGTGTGTAGGAGGATAGAGCCCAGTTTGTGTATACCTGACCTTCCTCCATCTCACCTTGGACTCTCAGGAAAACATCTCAAAGGCACAGCTGGGAATGGAACCATGCCCTTGTAGAGGACACTACCTCCAACCATAGAGGCTTTGGGCTCTTTTTCATGTAATTTTTTTTTGTGTGACTTGTGTCTGCTTTCTGATGCCATGAACCCTTCAGAGCAAGACTGCCATTTTGTCTGGCATGCACCCATGACCAGTAAACTATGGTGGGACACTGGCAGCATCACCTAGTGACTTGATGGAGGGAGCTGGATGCTGCTTCAGCACCGCAACCTGCATTCTGACTGGGCTTGTGTACTCATTAATCAGCAAGTCCTGCTAAGAGAGAGATATAGGTGCTACAGCCAGAGGCAACAGCAGAGTTGATTTCCTCTTTCTGTAAGTATTGAGACAAAACAAAGCCTGGTTTGTCTTATTTACCTGTGTGAAGCAACCTATACTTGCTTTTAAACCCACAACCCGGAACAAATGTTATATTTATGGTATTGTGAAATTGTTCACCGTTAGCAACTGTTAATGATGTATACGATTCATCCATTTGGATTTAAGCAAAACATCTCTTGATTCTCATTCACATAACATCCTGTGCTTTCCTCTTCCTGGTTCCAATTCTCATGTAAGCTCCCTACCAAGGCTTTGGGGCTTTTGGATGGGAGCTTTCTCGTGCCTGAGAGCCCTTGTGGAGAGCACACTTCCGTTGGCTCTGCTTTATAATTAACATTACCTGAATCTGATAAAACTGCTTGTAAACACAAGCAGTCTGAAGCAATTTTAATGGAGAAACAGATAAAATCAATAGTGCATCATATGCCCTGTGGTTTTAATTGCTCTTGATGGCCATTCAGCTTGCCTTGTTGCTGTTTCTCTGCCCACAACATGGAAATTTTCAGAGGGATGGTCTTTTGTCTGGCAGAAGTGCAAAGGTAGTCAAGAGCTCCCATCTAGCTGCTCTGGGCAGCTCCAATACAGCCTTAGTGTGGCCATGTGAGCTCTGCTGGCACCCAAAAGCAGCAGGATGGAGCTAGATGGACAAACTGATTTTATTAAATCATTTTTATTGTGGGTTTGGGTGGCTTGTTGGAAAGGTTTTCTGTGGCTGCTCTAGATGAACACCTTCCAGCATTCTGTACAAGCATAGGTGCGAAGACCTTTCACACTGTCCTTTTCTCCTAGTGCACATGTTTAAGATCCCTGGGTTTAACCCCCTATATAGATATCATTTGTTATATTGTTCTCAGCAGAATACAAACATTTCTGCTTTATGCCTTTTGACAGCAGTAAGCAACCTCTGCTGCTGAACATATCACAATTTAGCTTTGGGGCTTGCAATGTGGAAAAGAAGAAGTGCAGGATTATGTTCCATTTTACATACAGTCTCATAATGAGCCATAATATCCTCTTGGAGACTTTGCCATATGACAAAATAAGACAACCAACAGGTTTGCTGAGGAGTTCTTTTCCCTTATGTGTCTATATTGAATTACTGCTTCACACCTCATTTAGTTCCAATTCTCAAAGGTATTGGGATTCCAGATCCTTCTCATAAACTAGAAGCCGAGTGAAGTCATGGTTCATGAATAGTATTTAAGAACTTTGAAAACTTAGAGGATCCAACTCATTGTCAAAGAAATAGACAGTTAGTTTTGTGTCCTGTAGTTCATAATAAAGCAAATTTAGGAAATTGAATGGCCCTCGGTAGTACCTAAGATTTTTTTACCAGGTGCACCCTCAGCAGCTGCAAAAGTATCAGTTACACTATCCAGCAGCACAAATAGCAAGAGGTTCTTTCTGTTTAAAGCAGCCAGAAAGCCTCTGATGGTATCTGTACCTCCGTACCAAGACACACTTCCCGAGGTATGGGAACCTGAGACTTACCTGAGCTTCACCTTAAGACTGTATCTCCAGCTCAGCCTAGGCAAGCCAGCCGTATCTCCCTGTCCCTTCCGCTTTGGTATGCAAAGCTTCTGCAGACAGACCTGGCACATCTTGGTCTGTGAGCTCAGTCATATCATACATCAGTAAAAAATCCTGGTTTTTAATATCATGTAAACTGAGGAGAATACAGCTGATGGAATAAATGTCTACAGAATCCCTCAGAGGGAAAAGTTACTAACCTCCGAGTGGCCCACAGGGTCCTATTTTCTCCAACTAGAGCTGAGCTGTGTTTCCTTTTATTGCACAGCCTTAATAGTGATCATTGATCAGCACAGCCAATGTTATTTAATTTTGTTTAGGGCTCATTTTCAAATGTGATTGCAGTTATCATTTTGCAACTTATTCATTTTGCATCTCATGATAATAGAGAAAAGTGACACAAAGGATGTAAACCGTGACACTGTGCAGCTGATGCAGTAAAGTGAATTAACAGCTAATAGCTGGCAGATAGCAGCAGATCAGTTGATTAAACAGATGGCAGAAAGCTTGACATTTGCCATCCACAAACTCAGAATATTGCTCTCATCTGCTCTCTAGGAAATACTTCAGGAAACAAAAGTTCTCTTTATGGCTTCAGTCTGCTAAAAAGTAAACATGAGAAGAAGGTGACCTGCTTCCCTCCAGAGAACTGAAGAGCTGGCGCTTAGAGAACAGGAGAAAAAGCCACATTTCCAAGTTGATATTTCTGTCAATAAATGGAGAACCTGCAGGGTCAGCCCCTACATTCAGAAGAGGCACCTTCTCCCTGGTCCCTCCTCTAGCGACTGGGTGCTCTAAACTGCAGAAGGGATAATACAGCTGAAAAGAATGACTCAACTATTTAACTCCTTCCTTAAATGGAAACGGTTCAAGTGCTTCCTTCATTTGTCTGTCCCAGTGGTGTATGAGAAAAATGGCTTGTGGGCTCTGCTGGTGCCACAGAGATGAGAGGACGCACATGGCTCGCTGCTCCTCTCTAAGGATCTCTTTGTTCTTCCTAGTCCCTGGGGCACATGTTCCATGTGAGGCAATGACAGTTTTTGTTATCACACAGATGTATCGGTTTCAGTGACAATCAGTCCCTTTTCAAAAAAACATTATTTCTCATGATTGTCTCCCTCTTGGAAAATGTGGCCTTTAAAGCCAGAGTGGGGGGAAAGAAGAATGAAGAGGAGACAACAAATGTCCTGGCAACACAGAAGCTAAATGGTATGTTATGGGACAATCAGTCAATCGGCTTGAAAGGGTATAAATCAATATATGTGCATGCAGAAAGGAAACACTGGACCTTACATTGTGAAAGAAAGAGAGATCGTTTTGTCCTGCCTGTGCAGGTTTAGCAGTTACTGCGAAGGAAACTGCTCATACCAGAGGCATAAAGAGAGAGTAGAAGGCAAAGGAGAGGGGGGAAGGGAGAAAGGGGGGAGGGAGAAGAGGGGAAGGTGAGAGGCTCGCTAATAACTACATGTTTTTTGCTTCCTTCCTAACTCAATGGTACATGTGACCTCATGAAGCCAATAAGTTATGAGCATCTGATGTAAAAGTTCCCCCCCAAAATGTTCCTTTAGCAAAGACCACTGGGTAAACCATGTCATGACTAATTTCTGCAAATGCCTTGATTTAAGGCAGGCACAGGACCTGAAATTCACACCAGCTCTTTGTGTGCTGGACTCATGCAGATACCAGGCTTGGTGAGAAGAAACTGCATACTTCCTATTTTATTTCACCACTGCTCGACCTGCTTTTCCTCAGACTTAAAATCATTTGCCAGGTCAAAATAAACTCTTCAGAATCCCAATGTGAAAAATGTACCTAACAATTCAACCCTTGTAAGTTGGGAATTGGAAGAGAAAGTGCAGTGGAGTCTAATTAAATTATATAATAAGTAGTTTAACTTGTGGTTTCACTTTGGTTTCTGTTATTCTTATTATCATAAGCACTGTAGCTGGCAAAGAGCTATTGAAATATGCAAAGCAGAAATGACCAAACTGGAAATGTTTGGGTTTCATAAGAGCTTGTCTGTCAGAGGTTGGTTTTGCAAAGTTGAATCCAGAAGGGAGGTCAGGCTAATTCCAATTTAGTTTAAAATTTCCCTCCCAGGTAGCAATAAGTTCTACATTTGACCTATCTTTATTAAAGAAAAAAAGCAAAGGAGATCTGGATTTGCAAATCCTCACCTGTCAGGTGCTGGTTTGCAAAATGAAAACCAGTGCTGGCTCAGATTTGGGTGAAGCTGAGTATATAATCCTGGCTTTAGCCTTCTCTCATTAACAAGTTAGTTGATTTGGCCCAGGAGATGACACTTCAAAGATGGGATGGTGCTCTTAGCACCCAGCAGTATTGTAGAATGGTCACCCGCCCCACCTCTCTGAGCTACCGAAGCTTGCCCTTTGTTTAAGCCTAGTGCCAGGCATACAGCTACATGAGCCAGATAAGCAAAGCTGCTGCTGAAGTGGATGAGGGAGTACCCAGATAAGCTGCCACCAAGGAGGGTGACAATTTTCAGAGGTCAGCAGCTGCTGGCAGGAGACACACCAACATCTTAAGCCAGTACCATTTATTTTTTGAGTAATATTTAATGGTCTGTTTAGAATATATATGTTGGCTGAGATTTACACCATGCTTTGCCTTAATTGTAGTAAAACTGTCTAGTATTTACATAGCAGTGAGTTCCTTCATAAGTGAATGCTTGTAAATTTGGCTAATCATAATGGAGATTTTTCCAAAATTTTGCTATACATCTCATCCTGCTATGGAAACAGGTTGCACTGCCTACTGAAATCTGAATCTGGATCTAGGGCTTCAGTTTGGCAACATTTCTAGTTTTGAAGACTGTCTCATGCAAAAGTCAAGTAAGAATAATTTCAGTCTGTTTAGTAGTCTATAAATCCAAGTGCCCCAAGTACCAATGAATCACTCTGTTCTCTGCCCCAGGGATTTGACTATTACAAACAATGACTGAAGTCATCAGCAAAAGACAAGGTCACAGGCTGAAAGAGGAAAATATGCTTTTTCATTTCTAGAATAAAAAAAATTGAATGCATTGTCTGAAAATGTCAGTGCATGAACTAGGCTAAATGGGCTCTGACATCTAATGCTCCCTCCTCCACTCCTATTTTGTTTAATTTGACAGCTATTTACCAAGATACACAAGCTAGAAAATTCTGAATAAATTGCTAAAGGAAGAAGTTTTCTACATTATCTGTCTTCTTTCTTGGCACTGGAAAATCTAAGAACTGAAGGTAGGGATGAGAAGGGAGAGCTCTGGGCTCCAACTTGGACATTGCCCCTGTTTTCCACTGCAAACAAGGCACTTAAACCCTCTGCCAAGGCCTTTCTGTAGCATTTATCTGCCTTGCAGTGGAGAGGTGTTGCCTAATGAACAATTACTGCCTGGGAAGCACAGTGAGAGTCACAGAGCCATCACTGAGCATGGGGTGAGCTGCCAAACAATGTAGGGGTTCATCAAAGGTTGATGATCTCCAGATCATGCTGAGGAAAAATTATTTATCATACACAGAATTGGTGATTCTCAGTCTCAGGCAACCCCACAGTTTCTCAGTGTTAGTTAAGAGAAGACAGTTTGTGTCTTATTTATTTTTGTATTCATATATTTATTCAGAGTTACACATATATATATATACATGTATATATATAAAGACAACCAATCTAGTCAAGGTAAACCACTTTAAGAGACTTTCCACATACCATCAAGTAAAAGCATGAGCATTGCAGGCACTTGTATTGGTTTAGCATAAATAGTAGGAAAAACCAATTGTTAATCCATTTTGGAACTAACAGCTAAGCTGGCCAATCAGGTAAAAGGTGTACACCCCCTGGGACACCGCTTAAAAACAGGAATCTTGGGAGACCCGCCCTCTTTCCAGGGGCGCCGAGCCATGAGGTAACACCGCGGCCGGGCCGGGAGGGGGCCGGGCCTCAGGGCCCCGGGAGGCCCCGGGAGCCGCGGCCGGGCCGAGGGGCCGAGATCAGGGCCAGCCCTCCGGAGAGCCGGGCGATCTAGGGCATCTGAGCTCGGCGGACGCCGCAGAGAGGGGGAGATGGCCCCGGCCTCCTCCCCCACCCCCCGGGTCCCCGGAGAGCAGCACCGAGCCCAGGCTGAGTTAAAAACGCACCCCATAAGACCGAGGGGTGGAAAAGAAGAAAAGACCCAGGCTCCCTTTTTTGAGCTTTTTTACATCTCGCGGATCTGCCGCTTTCGGAGATGGCGCGGCTGCGGCTGAGACCACGTGGCGTGTACAAGCCCGGGCAAGTTCCTGAACATTAACTCTTTCTTAACACCGACTGAGACTGTTTCAAACTCTACCCCTCCTCAAAGAGAGAAGAAAGGCTAAATCGGAGGCATGCAAAGGGATTATATGAAGATATCAAAGTCAGTAAAGAAAGGATGACTTTTTGAGTGGGAAAGATGACAAGTTGCCTTAGTTTGGGGCTTTAAATCTCCTTAATTCATGGTAACAGACTATAATTCTTCCTTTTTTGCTGGATTAAAAAAACCGGGGAGGTGCGTTTTCCAGATTCAAGCAAGGATGTCTGATTTTTACTGAGTGGACATTTGAGTTAGAAACTATAATATTTGAAGTTTTCTGAAATGGATGTTGAAGTAGAAATTGATGCAGTGATCCTATTGAGATGTCTTGGAACCTCGTCACCAGTAAAGAATAAGAAGTCCTTTATTGTGAAGCTGTGCATCTTTAAAAGGTGAAACCCCGTGCTTTAAAAATCCACAAGCCCTTATGTAGTCATATAAAAAGCTACATTTTGGGAGGCTCACATGATGCAGTGTCGGGCGGGCTGCGTTAGTGGAGCTGGAAGTCACAAACAGACTGTGTCTCTTGTGGAAAGTTACCAGAAGAATCAGGAGGGACTTGTCTCTCTCAAAAGACTGAATGAAAGACTATTTTATTAAGTGATGCTGACTTAAGAGTTCTGATGTTTTGTCCCTTTGCATTGTTTTTTCGTGGAAAAGTAAATTGTTGCTAGGGAGGAAGAGGGGTTGTTTTTGAGAGGGTTTCGTAGTTGGTTTTTGTTTGTTTACCTTTACTGTATGTTAATAAATCTAACTGTTTCTATTTTTGAACTGAACCGGTTTTGCGTCTTTCTTTTAATCCTATTCCACTAAAATGAAAATTAGGCGAATGTGATAACCACTACATATTTTTGGTGTTTCCGCCCGGTTGTTGAATTTTAACCCATTACAGCACTACAGAGCAGGAGTGACTTTAAGTAACTTTCAATAACTACAGTATTTTTTCTCCAGCTGGCAAATCAAATATGACCCTTAGATCTTAAATCCCCAGAGAACAGAAAAAAAAAATCATCTTGTATGTAAATGCACTGTTTTTTCAAACATTCTATTATGGTTCAAGGCCAAAAGAGTTTGAAAAAAACTCTTCTGTTGAATGTATCATTTCCCAATGCTATGTCCATTAAGTGCTTTTACTTCAGGCTTTATCCTATAAATAGAAAAAATGCAGCCTTACTTGTGAAGCTGCCACAGAAGATGTAGCGTTAGAGATCAATCTGAAGCAAATTTCAGATGAAACTTTGATTCCAGTGGAGTGACAGTGTGTTTTCTCAGCGGCTTCAGTGGAGCCTACCCCTCCATTGTCTTGCTCAATCCTAAACTTTAAAATGGTCAAGATTCCTATCAGTGGCTGATGGGATTGTTACTACCTCCTGTAAATCCAAAGGTATAAAAAAGAAGCGGTAATCAAACACATCCTAGACTTAATGTTTCATCAGTAAAACTGCCTCTAACATACTTTCAATTGATGACAATTTTCACTTCAATGCCAAGAGTTTGAACTTGTTCTCTGTTAGATACTTTTTGTAACATACAGCAGTAAATGTAGGAGTCAAAGCACAATTCAGAATTACAAAGAAAGTATGACCTCATCTGGTATTCTCTGTCTAATGATGTAAAACATAAACAAACAGCCAGTAGTCCCAACGTAGCTTATACTGTGTTTAAGTACTGAGAATTTTCCATTGTATCGTTTTGATGGAAGATCCTACTGTTACTTCCTGTTCCTGAGATTTTGGTACACACTTTCAAAAACTGTAAAGGTACATTTCTCATTTCTCGCTAAAATGATGTAATTGGGGTAGAACAACAGCTGCTTTGTCCAGGAATAGTAATCCTCAGCCTTAAATTCCTTAACAAGAAAGAATTCAAATACAGAGCCATGACTTTTGCCTTTGAAAGGAGAAAAGGATGTTTTTCACTTCCTCCCCATTTTTTCCTTTGATATCCAGCAACATTTGAAATCTGGTAGAGGAAAAGGGAAGAAGAGCATTTCTGTGTAGAATGGAAATTCCAGCAATAAGTTAAAGTACCTGCAGGCACAATTTCACTCAAACATCCATCCTCTGTGTGCATGTAGGCAATTAGCGTATGTACTCCTGATAATGCTCTGCTTGCTAAAGCTAGTGGCATACTGTTTCCCTGACAAAAACGATCAAAGGCAAAAATATTTTGCAGAAATTTCTGACCTTTGATGAGAATCTGCCTTCAAATGTAAGAGAGACAAATAAATCTTTCTATCCTCTAAGAACACAGCACTTCCAATTCCCAGAAACATGACTTTTTATAAGAGTTTTCATTTCATAACAAAATAGGTAACAAAATAGATTTAATTATATTAAAATAAAATCAAATGATATATTATTAAGTTAAAAAACTGAAATACTGGAACATGCATATCAATCAACTACTTCCATTTCTGAGAAATGTTTTGGAGTTTGCTTTATTCTGGAATGATCACTTTTTACACTTTGACATTTCATCTCAAAATGAAAATTCTTGCTTTCATGCTGCCTGCTCCCCCCCCCCCCAAACAAAAACAAAAACACCACACAANGATTGCCAAAAAAAAAAAAAACCAACAAAAAACCAAACCCTTTGTATCTCTGGCTGTTTATCCTATGCCTTTAGGACCTAGATATGCAGTTTTAAAAGATGCATCAGCAGTTGAAGTGTGATTGAAGAATATAGCCACAATTTCTTTGGGCAACCAACTGTGTCAGCAGTAGATAAGTCAGCCTTTGGCAACAGCAATCTTTCTTTAGCTTTACCATGTAGATGGAAAGATGAGTAAGAAAGTGTTTGGTTTGTCTCAGGCTTCTTCAAAATTTTGCACTGAAAGACTCTGAAAAACAAAACAAAACAAAACAAAGAGCTAAAACATTCCCTTTTTCTAGCTTCACTGGGACAACACCCTCTCATCAGAGGTGAATTGGCCCATTCTCCCCAGTCGCTGTAACTCTTTAACCTTACTAAACCTCAGACTGATTTAGTATTTAAATGATATACAGTAACCATCCTGTTAAATGTAAATCAAATGCACACTTATTCTTTAAGACAATTTAAAGTGTCACCTTTATAACTATAAGGCTGTGACATTTCATGAACTCACAGCCACATCTTCCCACTGATGATGCCAAGCTGAACTGACTGGGCTAAATTCAGCTGTGGGATAAGCAAATGCAACGTTCTTGCTGTCAAAGGAGTTTTACCCTTTCACACTAAGGCTGATTCCAGGCTTTCATTATCCACACTTAGACCTAGCATAATTTATTTGAAAAAGTAGCTGAGAAGAGTAATGGTTTAGCTGTTATTCACAATATAGGCTTGATGTTCCCTAGAAATGTATGTTGGCTTAGCTCCTTCCACTTCTTCATTTGTGCTGGGTGAGGATCCAGCCCGAACTGGAAAGCAAAGACAAAAAAACTTCACCTGAACTGAATTGTTCTTGGAGAACTAAGTGAAATGATAGAGACTGATGAAACAATTAATAGCAATTAATATGTTCCAGTGTGAGGCAAAATCACAAAGCAAAGGCATGGGGTTCAAGAAGACATTTTTGACAATAGATGACTGTCCTTCAGGGTGTTTCTGAGCAAGATTGAGCATGAGGCATTGATGGGATGTTGGGAATCTGCGCACAAGAGCTCAGATTTGCAGATATTTAGGTGTTCAAAGATGCAAATTGGTACTTAGACCTTTTACCTTTGTTGGCATGTCTGAACTGGAGAGGCGCCTATGAACATTGTTTGGCCGCAGGATTCCTGTGGAAATCAGACTGGATGGTTATTTGGGTAAGCACAAAACCAACATTGGAATCAACTGTGATGTAAATAAAATATTACCATAAGCAGTCTGTTCTCTCCGGACGTTGTCGCATGCTATGCACAGCCCTCTCTCCCTCAGCAGCTCCCCCCACATGGCTGCCTCTCTGCCACATCTTCCTTGCTCACAGCACCTCCTAAGAGTAATCAGCAGATCTCCTTATCTTGTTCTCCAGTAATCCTTCCATTTCAAAATCGATGGCATAATTGGCCTTCTTAATTAGCACAGAGTACACAGAATTTATCTGAAATACCTTTTATACCAGCATTAGAAGTTAGAATGCATTATGAAGTTTTATTGCATGTTTTTCCTTTCCCCTTGGACTCCATAGACTAAGGAAAAAGAACTGCTTTTCAATGTTGAGTCTTTTAAATAAAATGCATTCTTTGTTGTCAATGTGTAGAGCTGGTAAATTGACAAATTCATCATCCTATTATAATCCCTGCACCTGTTCCAGTTTTCAGTCTGTGGTGTGTTTTAGCTCATGTATGGTGAGTGCATCTGTTTAACAAGGACAGTTAGCTGGCAGAATTTGTTTATAAACCAGTGAAGAGCTAAATGAGGTAAACTGCATTATCTTACATGTTAATTGTATTTCATTGCAGACAAACATTTATTAAAGATGCAGACGGCACACCATACATTCTAATTGTGTTTGCATCAATTTCTGGTTTTATCCTGGTTTCCAGAATTTCTGTTTCAGCATCATATTTCAGGGATTCAAGATGCAGCCTGAGATATCCCTAAAAAAGGCCCTCATAGCAGTGCCAAATATGTGTGCACACAGGCACACATGGAGGAGCTGGGCAAGTAATTTGCAGGAACAGTTTTTTTAGAAGGATGCTGCCATGTTCTCATGTCTGGCAAATGTTTCTGAAGAGAAGCAAATTTCTGGGAATCTGACCATCACTTTGAAATGACATTGCAAATATCTTCTGGCTGTAGTTTGCAGTTTCCTTAGAGGCAGGTACAGAGCTACTTGAAGTCCCTGGCTCTCCATCCTCACTCCCATCACCTCCCTTCCATACTTCAACATTTTGGCAAGACCAGGGATCAAAAAACACCTGTCAAAGACAGACCTGCAGATCCCATCTCACAAGCAAACTTTGGCACACTGATTCTGCTCAAAACAAATTTTTTCTCCAACTTGTTATGATTTGAATAGACAAGGTGGCACAAGGGCTCATGAGTTGGAGGAGCAGTGTTGCTTGGCAATTTGGGAGGCGAGGTAGAGCTACTCATGTCATATCCAAATCAGTGGATAAGGTCAGTACAATATGGATAAAACCCTAAACAACGCCCAGACAATCCTAGATCTGGTGATGAACTAAAACCAGATCTCTGGGACCTTGTCCAGCAGCACAACCAAAAGAACCTCCTCCTCCCCTTGCCCTCTTTTTCTGGATGGTATATTATTATCTGATCCTGAGCTTGCTTTTATTGGAGAAGGATGTTTGGTTCTTCAGCATGGTAGAAATCCCTCCTCCCATGTCCTCCAGTTCTCACTACCTGAAACCTTTCTAGAGTCGAACTGACTTGTAACCGAGGAAAGACTGGCTGGTCCAGCAGTGGTACCAAAATACTAAAATATGAATTGTCTGAAGACAACTGCTCAGTTTGGAAGTTGTACAGGTAGAATGGACTTGCTGCAGAGGTGCTATAGGAAAACAAAGTGGACTTGGGGGTGGTAGTAGTGTCCTTCAGATATATAGTTGTTGCAAAATGTCATTCACTGGTTTCCTACTGCACGTCTGATATCTGAGGGACTGAAAGAGACAGGAAAAAGGCTTACCTTTTAAACTAAGCAAATGTGAGACAGAGAGATAAAAAATGTGGACCTCCTAGTGCCACAGCTCCTGAGACAATTTCCTGAGGAGCCACCACTCTGCTGTTCCTGCTGGGATGGTGCTGGATGCCACCACCATGCCCTGCACTCCCGGGTGCTGCCCCATTGTAAGACAATTTAAAACATGGCAGTTTCAGAACTTGGGCAGTCCCCCAGCTGTATCTGCCAAAGAAGATACATCTGGTCTTGGTTTGTTGACTTTCCTTGGGAATGCTTCCAAATTAAAAGGAAATGGGGAAATCTTTGAAAGATGGAGTTCACTGTGCTAGGCAGTGTGTTTTGTAGGCATGCAAATGTCTCTTTCAACAGCAAAGCAGACACTGTATCCTCATTCAAGGTGCACCCAGGACTCACCTGCTGGTGACTGAGCACTCAGATAATTTCTGAAGGTGAGGCCAAGTCCTGGGACCAGAAGTCAAGCATAGGAACAAAGGTCAGACCTCTGCAAAAGCTTAAATACAGGTCTGGATTTACAACAACACTAGGGAAATCAGAGAAAAACAACTTTACTGGAGCAAGAAGTGTGCAGAGAATGAAACAGATATTCTGGACAGAAAGAAGAGGAATGAAAAATAAATCTGCCAGCCTGAGGAACTACATAGTATATGGCTCTCATCCACTCTGCTTTTTGCTTCACATGCAAAGAGGCTGCCGAATTAGATTCCCTAATCCAAAAGCTTTAGGACTGATTCTCTAATATCCCTTAGAAAACCATTAGTTGTTTTGTTTGTTTGTTTTTAAATGAGTGGTAGTGCTGCTTGCATTTTTTGGTTATGGGAAGATTAAATGAAGGAAATCTTTGCCTAGAATAATCATCGTTACTTAACCTAAATTTATTCCTTTCCCCCGAAACTTTGAAAAAGTGCAGCTCTTTGGTTGCTGAAGTTACACTGAAGTAAAACTCAACAACTTGCTAAAATATTGCTGTATGAGTAGAAATATTCAGCTCTGAGGAACTGATGTGGCAGAGGAATAAAAGATTGTTTGTTAGTGCTGGCTGGCAGCAGGTTTAAGCAATACCAACAAGCCTGCCAACAAGAAGCCGATAACAAGGCTTTCTGAATATCTTCCAAAGCTTCACAGAAATACTTGCTTGCATAATGTTTCACACTTAAGCTCTTAAAAGTTCACTAGAGAAAAGTGGCTTTAAATCTGTGTGAGCCCATCATACACAGACGTATGCACACAAAGCAGGAAGAAAACTGACACTGAACAAGAATTTTTTAAAGTTTAAGATGTTTGCATATTGAATGTACACACTAAGATAAATGTTTCTGGTCTGAATTCCAATTTCTCCCCTGCAGTACACAAATGGCTTAACCTCTTAGTTGGATTTAGACTGCTGGCTGACCTACACTTAGGCTTTAGCTATTCCTCAATGTCTTAAACTAAGGCAGAACTTGAGGCATGAACTTGAAGCACTCCTTCCCTTCCCTTCCCTTCCCTTCCCTTCCCTTCCCTTCCCTTCCCTTCCCTTTTTTTTTCCCTCCTGGCAGTACAGTTCTAAGTGTAAAATTTTTGTTCCTGAGTGTGAGGCTTCTGCTACTTGCTAGCATAAAACTTGAGGCAAGCAGCTCTCTATATGATGCTCCTGATGCCTTTCAGTCTTGAGCTACAAAATCTCTTCTTGCTTTTGTCTGAGCTCTCCAGGGCAGGACTATGTCCCTGAAAATTGTGTACAGAAATTGAAAGCCAGTTTAGGGAGGTGGGACCAGAGCAAGATCTATAGTCCTACAACAAAAATTTGAACCTGGATCTCTAGAAGTAAAAAACTACTGTGGGCAGCATCCCTTCAAATTAAACTATCATGGGCAAAATCCTATTTCCTAAAATGTTTTATCAAAATATGGAGTGAAATCCTGGCCCTGTTGTAGATCTCCTATTGTTTTAATCAGCTGCTTTATTCCATGCAGGAATAATCTATCTTATCCCTGTATGGCATTTTCAACCTGCATACAGTTCAGTACATGCACAGTAAATCTCATTCGGTGTGGCTGCCAGTTGATAATATTCCCAGATGCCTGGAAATCCCAGATAAATATGGACAGGTTTAAAATTTAGAAATTCTAAAATTCTGCCAAGACCAAATTTCTGGATAGAAGGGGAAGAAATGCTTGGGAAGCCCTGGTATATAATGATGTACCTTTATGTAGGTCAATATTGTCTTATGTAGGACTCAGAGCCTTTGACTTTATACCTGCTTTTGATTTGTTCACAACTGAAACAGTATAATTTTTTTTTAAGTCATGGCAGAAATGTGGTGTACTGCAAAATGTCCTGTGCCCTGTCATGTAATGAAACTCCCTGATTCCAGATGGTCCTCAAGCCTGTGAAGCAGCACCAGCCATGTCCAGCTTAAGGGGCACCCCACCCACACCTTTCGTTGTTCTCCATATGGAATGTGGAAAGAGGCATTACAAGGTGAAGGAAGAAGATGCACGTTGAGTGGCTTATTTGGAGACCCAGTGACGTGGGATTGCTCTACTGCTCCTGCTAACAGCCAAATATTTCAGCTGGAGCACACACTGTCCTGGAAGCACAGGAAAAGCTCTTTTTTTATCCTAAAGGGAATAACCTTGAAATAGTGAAGATTTTTGTCTGCTCAAGGAAAAGTTTCAAGTGCTCACAGGAGTGAAAAACAGAACGATACAGGTTAGTTTGAGGCAGTGATGCCATATCAGATGGCTGAAAGCAGGGAGAGCTGTTTCTTCAAGGCACCCAAATTAAATTTTTCCTCCCCATGTGAGGCTAGTCCTGCTAGCAGCTCATCAAGTGACTTCAGACATCAAATGACCTGATCACAGTCACACTACTTGTGAACCTGAAGTGGCTCAGAACAGAGATTCCAGCACCACTGAAAGCTGAGCTGTAGGACAGAAACTATTTCTGTGAACTACATGTAGAAGCACTAGTGGAAATGCAAAATGAATTTAGATGTCTGAATTTCTTTTCCAGTAATAGCTGCTGCCCTGGAGGTGAGGCAAGAAATGTTAATGTGCCCATTCTAGAGCTGTTCCCTCATTATGTCCTGAGACAGGTGTAAAACAGACTTTGAAAGAAGCAGTTGGAACATTGCAGTGTCTTTTGTCTGATAAAGACGGAGGAAAACCAGATTTTCCACCTACGCTCTGCAGAAATCAGTGAGGAATGAATCTCATGGGAGAGAGCAAAAGCAGGACCCAAATTTTTCAATGTCCTTTGAAATCACTGTTCAAACTGGGAGTCACTGCTGATCCTGGAGCAGTGCCCAGGTACTGCCATCATCAGAGGCTGAGCAGGGGTTTATTTTTGGCAGTCAGCACCAGCTCCAAGGTCCGCAGTGGAGAAAGGTTGTCCCGCACACCTCACACACCTTACTCCCTGTGCCCTGGCCTGATTGCCTCCTCTCACACAGAGTTGTGGGCAGCACAGCCGAAAAACCCCCTGGAAAGAGAGGGGAGAAAGGGGCCATAAGCAGAAGAAACAGATGAAGTTCACTTTTTACATCTGTTTTTTATTGAGGGAGTTGTTACTGTGAGTAAAGTCAGCTGAGACATCCCAAGTGATTGCAGCTTGAATTTTTAAGCCAGGCTATAAATATCTGGGTTTTTAAAACAGTGATTATTGTTTATGTTTCCTTCCTATTTACTCTCCTTTGATTTAGTGGCACAGGGAGGTTTGTATCACTTCAGTGTGTCGGTTGGAAGCAGGCATCAGCTACGTTACAGATAACTTCTCCTGCATTATATGGTTCAGGATTGTGCTGTCTGTCTCCTCTCTGCTTTCTGACCCCAGGTGGCTCAGAAGTCCTTTGGGTCAAACTTATTATATACTATTCACTATCCCAATAAACAAGTAGCGTGTTGTCACATTTGGAGTGCTGCATATTTTTCTAGTAATTATGCCTTATTATATATTTACTATTCAGAAAATGCAGGTGTGGGCTGTTGAACTGGGGCCAATGAGAATTTGCCAGACTGGCAGCAACTGCTTGGTGAGTCATGTTTCACTGTCTGTTGGTTTTATAACTGTTTTCACTACTAATTTAGCTCTGCGATGCAATATGCAATTAGTCCTATTATGGAAGCAGCTGTATTCAGTTTTACAATGGCACTTTCCCCTTTGGCTTGTACCAGAGCCTGTTGTGGTTCTGCTGATTTGATGACTGAAGTTGTAAAGTGGTATCTGGATGAGCCACAGCAAGCCATGAGCCTCATACAAATATGATTCTTCTCATACACCACTGCTCTAATGCTATTTCTTACAGCCCAATTAGAAATGCAGTCACAGAGAAAAGCTGTTTTTTGCTACAGTGAGTAGTACTGTCACGCAGCGATTTGTGGCCTTGCTGGTATCGCCTCTGTAGTCTTGCAGCTTGTTATAAATACTATTTGGTAGCCAGAACCTGCCAAAAAAAAAAAAAAAAAAAAAAAAGTGCTTCTGTTTGGAAATAAGCATCTGCTTGGAAATGAGCGATTCCAGGCTCCAAAAATTAATTTCCAAGCTGCAGCCCCTGGATGGTGGCCACAGGAATGAAGTAGGGCCATGTGGGGATGGTGGCGAAGTGGACAATGGGAGATTTTGAGCTTGAGCCAATGAAACCCCAGCTGGTCATGATAGTGACTGTGACAAACCAAGGCTTTGCAGGCTCACTGAATCCTCCTGGGGTCTGGGCCCAACCCTAAAACACCTAATGCCACTGTCATGGTTGGTCCCTACACCCAGCACTTGGATAACTAGCATGAGCAGCCATTCTCCAAAATTACACAAGAGAACAGCCAAGTAAATACAAATATCAATTACACTAATTAGCTGCCTTTGCTGTCAACAAGGACATTATGGAAATCAAATACATATTGCTTATTAGTTTAATGTGTACTAGAGCTACTCTGTTAAAAAGACCAGGATTGTGAAAAATCGCTGAGAACATTCACTACATTTTTTCTGCTGTATTATTACCCATTTTCACACCCGTACATATGTTCTGGTTTTGTTGTGTGTCACACAAAATGGTAATTTGGTGGTGAAAAAATGAGAAATCATGACATTTCACATGTGTTTTTAGTAAAACAACAATTTTCTTCCTAAAGGGCCCCAGTTTTCTTCCTCAGAAATAGGGCTATTTACAATGAAAATGTTCCTGTTTTGGTGGAATAATGACACAAAGAAAGGCACCAGGCTGAATACTGTGAGGAGAACTTAAAACACCTCTATTTCCAGTGCTTTGAATGCCAGATGAGCGGAATTGAAGCCTCTAAACCACCACCTGGGAAACCAGTGTTCACCAGCAGCAGAGCTGGCCCCGGCAAGAGCCCATTTGCACCAGGATTGTTTCTGACCACTGCTGCCCACAGTTATCATTCTGGTCAGACTATTACAGCAGGAACTTTTCGCTATGAGAAACAAATAAAGTCTCTGCCCTGCAGAGAGTAACCATTTGGGAGAGCTGGACTGATGGAGAGTTGGTAGTTTGCCCAGAGCTTATCATTTTCTATCCAGAGGCTGGCTTTATCCTAGAGCAAACAGCTGGAGCTGTGCGCTGTATTTCGTTGCAAGCATGTAAAACAATAATGAACTTTATGGTTCCATAAAGATTTGCAAAATTATTCCCAGGTCTAAAGTTTAATTGTTTAATGTCACAAAATGACTTTGCAATAACTGAGCACTGTGGAGTGGCAGAAGTTAATCACTCGACTGAAGTGAATTAAGATTTTCTAAAGCTACATTTATCACTATAATTTCTGGCTAATTTCATTTTCCATTCATAAAAGATGATTTCAGTTTCTGTATCTCTATGAGCCACGGAGAAGGATCGTGTCTGTTTTAGAAAACATGTTTTTGTCAAGCAGTGTCAAAGGTGATGTGCATACTGATAACAGGAGTATGCTAAGCTCATCTCAGCAATGCATTCCACATGCCTCTGCAATTGAGTCCACTAGCTCTTCAAGACCTCTAGTTCTTTTAAAGCTCAGTGGGCCAAATTTTCAGTGTTCACTTTGCCTTACGTATTCTGGCCTGGCATCAGGAAGTGAATACAACAATAGTCTTGCTTGAAACAAGAATTAGCCAGGATAGGTTTATTTGCTAAAAGCAAATGCTGCAAGCCAAAAAAGCCTATTTCTAGGGGCCATTTAATTCCTAGAATAGGTGAGGGATGCCTCAGTACCTGCCTTCTTTACTTTTACTTTCAAGATACCCAGAAGAGGATACAGCTGCTTTAATTTTAGGCATCTAGAGGTAACCAGAAGTTACATATCTATCACTGAAGAAAGTTGTCAAAGCAATGGCAATAGTCAGTGAAAGGAAAATGGATGTCTGTCTGGCTTGCTTTATCCCCTTTATCTCCACTGGCTATAGCGGCAGCCCAGGCTGAAGCTGGTACGTAGAGGAAAGGGAGGGAGAAGTACCGGCGACTCTCCCAGACGCACCTTGAGCCTCCTGTTGAGGCTGTCCTGTTGATAGACTGGCAGTGCCTGGCAGCTCTCCACCTTGTCTCAGTACTTCACATTTAAAAGTCCCTGGGAAATATGCATAATTCTGCAGATACCTAATCCCAAACTGCAGGACCTAAAATGCACCCCAACTTACCAGGTCAAGAAACTCAGATGGGAACCTCTGCAGCCCAAGGACTCTGCAGAGTTTTCTCACTGTCCTGAGTCAGGCAATTAGTCCCAGGGAGGGACTGGAGTGTCACACACAGCCTTCTCTCAAGCAGTCACTCACCTACCAAGTGCAGCTCCCAGCTTGGGCTGGATGCCCCATCACTGCAGAGAGATATCCCACTGTTCTTGTGCCAAAAATGCTCATGGCAAAGGCAAAAGGGACTGCTATCCTTGAGCCAAGAATCCCAGCATCCAACACATGCCTTGTAAATTACGGCTTTTGACATTTTTTTCTTGAAGTGAATGTATTAAGAAAACAGTCAGGAAAGAACTACATCACTCACACTTCTGTCCAATCTCAAAAAAAAAGCACTGAGCCCTCTCCTCAGCTTTAGAAGTGGATGGATATCCGTATGTCAGCTCTTTTTCTTCTAGTGGCATTGATGGACAAAGAAAGAGAAAATGCTTATTCCAAAGGCTAACATCTTTGTAAAGCTTCCTGCATGCTGAGTCAGTTAAAATGCACCCAAATCAGGGAAGCTTTTTTAAAAAAACAACTTTTTTTCAGAGTAGCTTTTATTTTTTTAAGATTTGTTTTATTTTTAACTTTTGAAATGAGAATATCTCTTACCACCCTCTTGCATGATCCCGTTTACCGTGAGGGAAGTAAAAGGTACAACTTGCTGGTTTTTATTAGTAGCAAACATGAGTGTGGTTAGCCATATTATGGTTCATATACAGCCAACAGTTTACACTCCTCCTCTACACAGAGTGTGTACCCAGATGTACACACATGTAACATGCTGTCCTGGCCCCAAATTGCTTCCAGGTTAGGTCATCACTTCAAGACCATTTTCTCTCATATTTTCTCCATTGCATTTTATTGGCCTAGTAGAGATTGGCTACTAATCCAGCCTTGTTTTAGTATTTCTGCACTTGTTTGTTCCAAGTTTTGTACTTCCTGAACTCTTCCTCTCACATACAATTTATTCCCACACATGGCAGGCGTGCTTTCTCATGAATTATTTATATAGCTTTGGAAACTTCTGCTTTTCAAATAATGAGAGAAGAAAATGTTTCCAGTGTAGGAGTCATAATAAGGGAGAAATCCAGGCAGGTTGGTGTTCAAGAAGATGGAAAAATGCCCCAAGTTAAAAATAATACATTGCTTTTGAAAGGCCGAGGAAATATCACAATGGCCTTTCAAAGCAATCATCTACCTTCAGAAACACTGCTGAGTGGCTAAAATTAGGAGCTGATATCTGGCAATGACTACAGAGGCTTTCATTTTCCCAGTTTTTCCCAAAGGCTAGGAGGGATAAACTCCCCCATTGTCTAATATACCAATGGCAGCCTTGCCACCTACTTGCATGGAGGGAGAAGCTATCCCTCCCTCTCTTGAGTTGAAATGACGCATCTTTGCTAACAAAAACAAAATTAATAACATATACTGCAAGAAAATACACTATGTGACACAGCTTCTGTAAAGCTTTGATCTTTTATTATACCGAGAAACAGAGGTAGGCTGTGCTTTCCCTTCCAAAACACAGCCAAGTACACAAAGCAGGGAATACAGTCTCTTATAAAGATACCCCATTTAGACAGAAACCTGGGAAGAGTTTAAAAAAAATAATTCAGTTTAAGATATGTTTTGAAAACAGAAGAGACACCGATGGTAACACTAAGAAAGAATATGCTAGCTCAGGGAAGGAGCAAGGAATAAAAGGAAATATTCATTTTACATAGGCTTCATCCCAAGTTTAGATAGGGAGGGTAGAAAACATAACCTCATGAGGACATTTTATTGTCGGCAGTTAGGAGCACAAGGAGCCAGCTGCTGTATCTGTCACGAGCTAACAGGCTGGCTTTGAGCAGGGTGATGTGTGTTATTGCCCCTCCACGGCAGGAGCGGGGCACCACTGACTGCCAGCACATACAGTCCCAGGCAAAGGCTCCTGTGACACACACCTCCTATCACTGGCTCTGTGATATTTGATGATGCAGCTCCTGATGTACTTTCTGGTGGGTTGTCATGGCAACGAGGAAATAGGCAGATGAAAACCAACAGCACCATCCTACCTCTGCCTGCCCACCTGCCTGGAGGGTTGGGGGAAGCAGGGCACAGGGGCTGGCAGATGAGGACTGGGAGGTGGCCCCACCTCTAGGGACATGACATCCTCTGCATGAGGGGCTCTGAACTCTTGTTGCTCACAGACCCACTGACCTCTCTGTCCTATCCTTCAGGTAGGGTTAAACTTGATGTTTCTCCGCTTAAGGGCTGATGCATAAGAAGAAACACTGAAATATGACAAAATTGATTCTTCTGAACTTTCAGATGAAATTCAGTCTTAATTAGTTGATTGGCCACGTGGTGATTGCAGCAAACTAAATAATTGTTCTAAAAGTAAAATCCAGTGAGTATTTGCAATCACTATGCTTTATTCACCAGACTGCACAAGTAAAGTCCATTAAAAATGAAGATTCCTAGTTAAAGATTTTCTTGTTTCCCTTGAAATGCTTTGGCATTTCCTTTTTACCGTTCTGCAGCAGAGTTATTTGAGACTTAGTTTGGTATCCCAAGAAAGTGAGAATTACAAGCTTAGTGTTTTTCCCACACCCAGCATTTCTTCTGCAGCGTTTCCCATTCAGAACATATTGTCCAAAGGCTGACAGTTTTTAGATAGTCCATGTTGATTTGCCTGTTGCAGCCTACTCTTTTCAGCTTTTATAGAACAATACTATGATGAACAGGTTTCTTTTCCATTAAAAAAGCATATTTTTCTACAGAAAGCTGTCCCTCCTATATTTTAAGTTCCCTCTGTCAAAAAACACCACTCAAATATCTTAACATCCTGTTTCTTCCTCTTGTTGATTTTGGAAACTGTTGGATCCTTCAGCTTAAGTTCTGTACCCTCAAAAAATCACTTAGATGCAGGAAAGTGTCAGCTTAAAAAGTTTAAGCCCAGCAGAATGATAAGAGAGTGAAAACAGCCCCATAAAAATTGAGGAACCCACTGGTTCACTGATTCCAAACGAAACCTACTCATCTAAGGTGAAAATTGACAAGCAATCTGAAAAGAAACATTTTGTGCTGCTGAAGTTAAAAAGAAATAAATAAAAGAGACTGGAGGCCTAAATCCAAAGAAAGAAAGAGTGAGTTTTAGGGGATTACAGGAGAAGGGAATTGGTGCTGGAACCAAGCCTTCAGTCCTGGAGTTGCATTGGTTTTGAGGTGTTCAAAACAAGGCTTGTACAAAAGGTTAGCATAACTGCTCCTCGCTGGGGTTTGGACTAAATGACCTGAAAGGTCTTTGCCAAAGCTATTATCAATGGTACTGTGATACCTTTATAAGGCAGCTTTTGTACTCCAATATCTCAAAAAAGGTTGTTCTTTTTATGACATTTCACAGCCTGCAAATTCTAAAATGGACTAATGGCTTTGACTTTTGGGGGTGGAAAGATTGGTCAGAAAAGTAAAGGTCTAGCTGGTGCTTGAAACTTTTGAACTTTTATTTGTTGGGAGAGAAATGACTCACACACTTCCCTTCTCAATAATGATGGTTCAGAAGATGTCATTAAATTTGATAAGGCCAACGATTTATGAACAACAATTTAAGTAAATGGGCTTTGAGGGAAGGCATCTGAGCCAGCCCACACCATGGGTGCGCTGACATCAGGTAGGTAGATACAGTTCTTTGGAGACTCCAGGAACACTCAGATACTGTCTTACAGACAGATCTGAACTCAGAGGGGCATCCCTTTATGGATTAGGGTATTTCTATGTGCATTTCTTAATGGAAGCAAAGACATACAAATACAATTTGTTGGCTTGAAAGGGGACACTTCTCTCCGCACAGAGAGGATGAAAAAGAGGAAGAATGGTGAAACTGAATGTGATTATGACATCTTTACTTCTATCTCTAGTGCCATAGGGACTAATTTTGGGTTTTACTGCATCTAAAATCAACCTTAGGACTGCTCTAATATACACCACTTGAGATGACTCCTATGTCTTTTTTACGCAGCAACTCTCAGGGCACTTCCACAGCACTAATTCTTGAGAACTTCCCTGAAAATACAAAATTGCTCAGTGTCTCAGCCATCACTATGATGATATTTTTTTCTCCTGTCACTAAAGTAAAGACAAATTTTATGTGCTACCAGTTTGCATAAAAGTTGTAAAAAATAAGAGAGGCCAATGAAGAAGCAGGTGTGGGTGTAGTAAGGGAGTTCAAAAGGTGGTTAGCTCCATGGTTCTGTAGCACTGCACAGTGCGGTGTGCATATACCACTTCAGCAGCAGTTAAACACAGCCCTAACGAGCTCATGGTGGCACTTGGCCCAGAACAAATAGCAGCTGTACAAAATTTGTGTGTATTTTTTGTCCAGTTCCTTTGACCTGAATATATGCCTCAGAGAATTTTAGACAGAATCAAAAACTGGTTTTGCTGTCAAGGTAGGCATACCACACGTAGCCTGTGTACCTAATTCTGCATTCCTCCTGCATTCCAGGCACCCACAAAGTCAATGAGAATTTGAGATGCAGAGTGAATACAGGACCAGGTACAGCATTTGAATATTTTAAGGAATGTTCTTGGATTTTTGCAGTTGATGTCATGTTTTCTAGCCCATCAATATGGATTAACAATGGTCCAGAGCAGCAGGAACTCATTTCCTATTCATATATGCTAATTGCATGGTGCTGGATAGCAGGGATTTCTTCTTAAACGCAAAGTTTCTTCTTCTTTTTTTTTTTTTTTTTTTTTTTTTTTTTTTTTTTAGCAAATGGAAAATAGAAAGACTGTGGCTATGAAATAAAGAAGTGAAGAGGATTTAACACAAACACTGAAATATTCGGTACTTCTAAATATGAACTCTGTTCTTAAAGGAAGCAAGACCTGAAGTTCTTTCATATATACTTCCCATAGATTAAATCCATCCTTCCTTAATCTGAACCCCAGCTGAATTTGAGGTAAGTCATGTGGTGGGTTGACCCTACCTGGACACTCACTGCCCACCAAAACCTCTCTATCTAGAGGAGAGAAAAAATGACGAAAGGCTGGTGGGTTGAGACAAGGGCAGGGAGAAATCACTCAGCAGTTACGGTCATGGCCAAAACAGGGGAAATTTTGGGGGAAATAAGTTTGATTTATTACCAGTCAAATCAGAGTAAGATAATGAGAAATAAAATCAAATCTTAACGCACCTGTCCCTTCTTCCCAGTCTTGGCTACTCCTGAATTCTTTACTTTTTCCTCTTCAGTGGCACAGGGGAGATAAAGAATGAGGGTTGAAGTCAGTTTATCACACACTGTATCTACCACTCCTTTCTCCTCACACTTCTCCCTTGCTCCCAGCTTGACTCCTTCCCATGCATATTAGTTCTTCATGAACTGCTCCAGCGTGGGCTCCCTCCCACTGGGTGCAGTCCCTCAGGAATAGACCCCGGGTGGGTCCCTGCAGGGTCACAACTCCTGCCAGTAAAACTGCTCCAGTGTGGGCTCCTCTCTCCTTGGGGCCACAGTTCCGGCCAGGAGCCTGCCCCAGCATGGGCTTCCCACAAGGTCACAGGCTCCTTTGGCCCATCCTTTGGCTCTGGCATTGGGTTCCTCCCAGTCTGCAGGTGGATCTCTGCGCCACTGTGGATCTCCTTGGGCTGCAGGGACACAGCTGCCTCACCATGGGCTGCACCACGGGCTGCAGGGGAATCTGAGCTCCAGTTCCTGGAACAGCTTCTGCCTCTCCTGCACTGACCTGGATGTCTGCAGGGCTGCTCCTCCCACATATTCTTACTCCTCTCTTCAGCTGCTGTTGGCCAGCTGTTTTCTCTCTTTTAAAATATGTTATGTCTGAGGCATCAGTGCAGTGGTCTGCTTTGAAGCTGGCTGGCCTTGGCTCTGTCAGACACAGGGGAAGCTTCTGGCAGCTTCTCACAGAAATCACCCCTATCACCTCCTGCTACCAAAACCTTGCCACACAAACCGAATATAGTCTGTTAGTCCCGTAATTTATTTTTCTTTTTTGTTTCGATATGTTACTGCATTTTTTGAAATCTCTATGGCGGCAATTTGTTTATAGTTTCCCAGTTACATATCACTGTAGCCTCTCCCATCTTCAAACAATGCATGAAGTAGTACAAAACCCATTTGCTGTATGAGAGAGACATGTATACAAAGTGTGTCTTATCTTTAAATCTTTGAGATTTAAAACATATTTATTTTGCAGAATACTTTGGCAAAAGGTAACCTGTCCTTGCAATGAAAGATTATGATAACATTTGAGATGTCGGTCCTTTATTTCTGCCAGTTTTAGCTTGCTTCTCATGTGCTAGGCAGGATTGATTGCTGCTGGCTATGGTACAAAATTTTTTGCTGATACTGTCTGTTACTGAGAAAATAGATGGGAGATGGGTTGTTTCTGTTGGCATAGGCTTTCAGCAATGATGTTTTAAAGGCTTTGGAAAAAAAACGGTCAAATGCTGGAAAAGGCTTCCTAGATAAGTGATCAACGCCTCAAGCCTGTTAGCTCTAAAGAGGCATTTGGATAATGACCCTAATAACATATTTTAAGGTTTGATCAACCCTGAAGGAGTCAGGTAGTTGAAACAAACGATCATCATAGATCCCTTCCTACTGAAATATGCTATTCTATTCTATTCTATTCTATTCTATATTATAATGCCTTTCTATTTCCTGTTTTAAAAATCTCCATCCAACCAACCTGCAGACTTAACAACTAGAACTCCAGGGTTCTGTGGACAGAACAGTGTCTAATTAAAGAATTTACATTTTCACATAATAAAAACAATAAACCTGGTTTTCTCTCCTAGTTACCAATGTCAGCTAGGAACATCTATCATCATTTTATAGGTCATCACATCATCATATGGATATAGAATCTGTTTTTCACAAGGTCTTTGATTAGATTACTAATATTAGATTATGGGGGCTTTGCTGATGCTAAAAGCTTATTTACTTATAATTATGAAAATAGTGCCAGCTAGCTACTACCTCTCTTCACATTTTCTCGACAGGCTCTGAATTCGGGGCACATCCTAGTTCTCTTTTCTTTCATGTGACATCTATCACTTTGGTGTCATTCACAGAAGACACTGGAAATTTAGCAGTGGCTCTGACCCGCGTGCACCCCCAATGTAAAATAGAGTTTACAGGGGTGGCATTCAGCTTCAGAATTCTCAGCATATTTAAGGGCAGGCAGAAGACTTTGTTTGAAAGGCCTGTTGGAACCAGAGGGTCTGGGAAGAAACCTGGCCTCCTGCTTCCCCACAGCTCTAGCACACTGCAACTCACCTGAGCTGTGGTTGGGATGTGCTGGCCCCTCTGCTACATCCTGCTCCCATGCTGGAGGCAGCAGGCACAGTGCAATGGGCACTGGTCAGGTTCCTACTGCACACTCAGAAAATCTGCCATGCTGGAAAAATCCCCAGCAGGAGACTGCCGTGTATTTTCTGCTTGTGCAGTGTATGAAGTGATGTTGGATAGCAGTCAAATCAGGGTGGAAGGTCTGCCACAACCCATGATTTTTAAACTAGAAGAATAGGGGGACAAACACCTTTTTAATATACATTTTTGCTTATAGACAAAGTAAAGGGGAGAAGACAGAATTTAAAAGGAAGAAAATGTGTTTATCTCCTGCATGAAAAACATCTCTTAGTATAGCATCATGGAGAACAATATTATTCTTGTGCTCTGATAAATAATTGGAACAACAATTGTGAGGACAATTGGACTTTGAATCAAGAATGTGATAAGAATGCCAAATCTACCACAGCAGCTCAATAGCACCAGCGCCTGGGTGCAGCTCTGTTTGCAAATGTGAATTTGTGTCTCTCCATCTGCATCTCTCCATCTGCATGTACAGTGTTTATATCTAATCCTGACAATTTGTATTGCACATGCTGCATTTCCCTAGATTTAAAGTAACTTCACTTGCAACTTCTGGGAGGTTATTAGGTGTGATTTTCAAAAAATCTCAAACTTTTACAGTAAGTTCACTTGACTGAGAGCAATACTAGCTGGGGATCAGGCACATCAAAAAATCATATCCAGAAATAACAAAACATTTTTGAAGATGCAAAGTGTATCTTTTATTGACATAATAGTGCCTCTCAGTCTAATTTCTCTGTGAACAGTTGGTACGTAAGTTTTATGTCATGCCTAAGACATACATATTTATCATATTCAGGCTGCAGAATGGTAATCTAGAGAAAGACACGTTTTTTTACTTCTCTAACTCTGTATTTTTCTTTGTCTTTATTCAATCAGGTCCAATCTTATGGCAAATGACCTGTCCTGCTTCAAATATCTGCTACTTCCACGCCTTCCTTAGCAACTATATAACTGGTTTTGATATCACCAGACCCATCTATTGAAAGTCTTGTCCACAGCCCTATTTTCCTCTGGCTCTTTATCTTTTCAGTCACTGTTGATCTTTCAGGGTTTCATTCAGACCATGCAGCTTCCCCCTCTCTCCACCCCAGCAGAATTTGCAGTCCTCTTTCAGTATCCAAACTGAAAGAGTGTTCTTGTCCTTCAGATCCATTCCAATTAATGNCTGCTCCGGATTGAAAAACACAGAAAATTAAAAGATCACCCCTGTGCCCCTCTGGGGCCAGGACGGCATTTTTCTCCAGCACCAGAGGGACTAATAAGGGACAGAGAGACAACCTGCATCTACAGCAAGGACTTTTCTCAATTTGCCATCTCACTTCAACAAAAGGTTTTATTGTTTCATATTATTCATCCTATATGCTTGTAGGATTTTTTTTTCCTTTTTTTTTTTGTTAAATAAATAGCTTTTTCCACTTTTCTCCAAGAAAGTTTTTTCCAGACCAGTGGTGGGAGAAGGGCTGTTTAGGTTTGTTAATTTTCAGAGGAACCCCATCTGGGAGGTTTCCTCCCAAAATTTGCCCTAAACCAAGACAGCAGTGCTCCCTAAACATGGCATTGTTAAATGCTTGGGTTTCTGAAATGTAAATCTTCCAGCTTGAAACTATCTAAAGCCCACACAAATTTTTGGGATAAGGGTACAAACTGCACTGCTTATTTCACTTGCAAACACTTCAAATCAAAACATTGATATATAAAATATTATCATCATTTTGGTCACAATATTCAAAGGCACCTACACCTTCCTGGAAGTCTGTGAGTCTCAGAGACATATGTCCTATCCATTCCTTGCCTGGATTTCTCTGAGTCTTTTAGAGATTGTAGGAAATGAAATACACTCCCAGGTCTATAATAAGGACATTTTGGCAGAGCATACTTTTTGTTTTTCTCATGGACATTTGAAGTCGGTGCATGTGTGTGTGCAAGACTATATTTAAGATTTAGTTGGTCTTTTTACTACTAAAACTTCTAGCTGCATGCATTTCTTGTGGTGGATCCCACAGTCTTGCCTGGTATCACCCTTTGGGTCAAGAGGTTCCTCTGGACCCAACCCTGAGCAGTTTCTGCTCTTCTATTTGGGGGATGGAGTCTTTTCTCTCACTTGTGGCAGGAGAACACCACTGCTCTGCTTTTGGCTCACCACAGGTCTTTGTAAGCTTAGTGAAAGGTTTGTGTTTCTGCTCCATGGGCTTGAAGGTCTTGTCCTCTGGCCATAACGAAAAGCATGGCCTTGCAAGAGACTTCTGTTTCTATGCCATCTGGAAGGAAACCTTCTTTTACTGCAATCTCTTGTGAATCCAAAACTTGGAGAATATTTCATAGGAGGAGAAAACTGAAAATTAAATGTATTACAGACAAATCCTCATCTCTGACTCTCTGTACATTGTTTAAAGCCAGTGTCTGCAAATCATATTAACAGCTACTGAAAAATGATTGGGATGGGCTGGGATGACTCCTTATTGTTCCCTCTGGAGGATTTTTTTTTTGAGTCTTCAGAGTGGTGGATATGTCAAACCATTACTGAAAAGTGTACCTTCCTCCTTAGACCAATGCAATGCCCATGAGAGAAGTCGTTTGTCTTCTTTTCTCAGGTGGGATGGGAAGAAAAGGAATGTGAGTGATTTCTACAATGAAGGCCAACGCACCTAAAGCACTTCAGCTCTGTGATGTTCTTGCATCAGCTTTTTCCATTTGGTATTTGGTATCTTAGACACAAATGCCACTCAGTGACCTCCTGAATTACAGCAAACTGTGACCTTTAGAAAGTAAAACAGCTTCATGAAGCAGACAAGAGTTTGGAATCTCCAACTTTAGAGGCTGACTTGTAGCAAGGTGAGATCACCAACCCCTGGTGGACGCAATGGACATGACTTCCTTCTTCAGCTACTCATGCAGGTAGGCTATCATTTTTCCTTGGGAAACAGTGCTCCTCCCACACATTTAAGAGCTAATTAGACATTATTTTTGGAGAGAGAGATGTTTGCTTGACTCTTCCTTCTGCTTAAGAAAGAGTTATCAGTACTCTAGACGAGGAGAATAGTACTACCAGGAGCAGTTTGCTGCTTCTGCTGGGTTAAGCTTTCTTTCATTTATCAGACAAAAATCCTAAAGACTTTCAGTAGAGGTAGCTTTTCCTATAAAAATGTTTGATTTTCCCAAAAGGATATTTGCATTTACAGGCCAGTCAGCTAGTTCAGAATATAATTTTTGCAAATTATTACATCTCTATTTTTAGATGCAAATCCTTTGCTGACCCCAGTAGGGTTTTACATGAAGAAAAGGGCTCATTCATGGGAGACTAATTGTAAGAATGGAGCAATTGAGTGAAAATGCCACGCCTGCCATGCACATAGAGTTGTGTAGGTGATAAAGTTTTCAAAGCAGGTTTTTTGGAACATTAGGGCTAGATTTTCACGTAATGTTTACCCATCTCCACTGTCAGCTGGAATTGCTTGTTCTTGGGACTTCTGTAAAGTAGGGCTTTCATAGTTTGTTTTATACCTCACACATTTAAGAACTGCCTTCTGGGGAAGCTGCATGTTTTCTAGGAAATTGAAAAATCTCTAAAGCAATTTTATTTTACTTAAATATCTGTCAAAAAAAAAACCCAAAAACAACTGTGTTAAGTCTTTCTTCTCCAAATAACCAAGTTAAGGTTTGCAACCGAAGTTTGGCATCTGAAGCTTAATGTAGTCAAAGTGTAAAAGAAAACTTGCACATAATTTAGAAACCTAATGCATTTGTTTAAAAAGGAAGAGAAGGTTTAATTGAGCATACAACCATGTCAACTTGTCATTCCTGATGAAGGTAGTGTCTGCAGACTAAAGTTGCTAAATGTTGCTGTAGCTGTCTGAATAAATCCTGAATTGTCAGGGAAAAGGGACTGATGTAGTATTTTTCTGACACCTAAAGGTCCAATTGACAATGGAGGCCATTTGGGATGTGCAATGGGTTCAAGTCTGGAAAGATGTGGGGGAACGAATAAACTTTTATGCCTTTGATGTCTTGGTACTTATTGGCTTATGAGAATATAGGTAATAGGAAAGATATCAGTCCAACTTGGTGTCTCAGCTTTGGCCCAGATGATGCAATTGGCTTTCTGCAAGTTGATGCCTGGTGGGGTCATAGTAAACCTGAGGGCAATAGTTTCCACTGGGCTGCAGAAATCCAACCAAGTAGGACTGGTTGCAAAAATCAAAGCCTCAGTTGTTAAAAGCTGAGGATCGGGAGCACTCATTAGACAAAGCACTGGGTGAAGAAGGAGGGGGTACTGGAGTTGGTGATGATACGGCCAAATATCTAAACGGCTGTATTATACTTGTCAACATAATTGCAGTTGTTTGTCTGATGCTCCTATTAAGTATTACAATTTCTTTCTTCCAGTTTTTGTTTGTTAATTTGTTTTAGGTAATTTTGGAGTCTGTTCTTAGGTAGTTATATGTGAATTATAAAGGAGATGGGCAAGAGAAATTATTATCTAAGTTCTATTTTAAAGTGGCCTTTTAGAGTGTAAACAGCTATGATGACAGCCTTATACCTTCCTCCTACCTGTTTATAAGCACCAAGAGTTCACGCTGGTAATTGCAGAGGGAGGAGAGGTACACGGTCTCAGGAAAGCAACACCTACTTCTCAGAAAACTATGTAATATGGATTGTTGTCCAGAGTGCAATAGCTGTTCAATCTAAAAACCTGGCCGTGCGATCTCCCTGGAGTGAAAGACTAGCTAGACAAAATCAGCAGAGGAAAGGGGCATGAGTCGTCTTGGGAAGGTAAGGTTGCTTTCTGAGGTTGCTCAGTAAAAGTCAGTAGCAGAGAAGGAAAGAGAATGGAATATTTCAGCATCAGAATCTCCTCTGCTGCATTCCCTGTCTGCTTCCTTGTCATATTTCTAGTTTGTTTTAGAACACGGTGCCCCAGTGTCAAGCACAAACTAAACATCTGGGGTACCCAGGAGATGACCTAATGTCCAGCTCTGTGGCATCAGCATGCAGTCACCAGACATCCTGAGCTCCCGAATCCCTGGGGACAGCAGTAGACTTGGAAGTGGTGGGTATAGAGGCAGTTCCATGGACCTGTCCCAGATCCCTGCCTCCAGAAGGTCTGGTGCTACACTCCTGGTGGTGCAAAGAGAGCAGGAGCAAGAGCTCAGGCTGCACCCTTCAAGATCCTCTTGGAGAGAGGAGCATCCTTGGGAAGGAGCATCCTTCTGCTGCTGTGAAGACCCAAGGTACTCGGCATCTGGAAATGTCCAGAAGGATCTGACATTATCACCAAACAGCAAATAATTAGGAGATTTGTGTGTCAGACTAAACACTAGAATGCTGTATTGCAAATTCACAGGATATTGCACATCATCAGCAAAGTCAGTTAACTTGCAAATCCCATCTAGACTGGGATTTTTTGTCTCTGTTCAGGCATTTGCGTATTTTTAAATACAATCACAAAATAGCACACTAGTAGTTTTACTGTCAAATAAATACCTTTTAAGTATAAGGATTTCTTTCTCCCCACCATCACCACTTCATTTATCTTTTGCTTAAATCCTTCCTCTCCAGAAATAATACAAATCAAACCTCTGGAGCCTGTTTACATAATGGGGATTTATGTCATTTCAAGACAAATGGCATTTGCTAAGTTCCAGGGAAGCACCTGTATTAATTGTATTTCCTGCTCATGTGTTGCTTTTGTTTGCAATAAAAGAATTCATCTCAGGTGAGTTAACCTTGCTTTTAGAGAGGGCACCTGCAGTTATCTTAGTGCTTATTGTAAATGAAAACATGTTGAGCCTTTAAAGCAGTGAAATAAAGAGGTGCTGACAAGAGGGTATGCCAATAGGATTAGAAGCTTTTCTCACCACTTGTATTATCAGGATGGAGAATTGAGTCACGTTAAATTACAGGGAGAAGAGATATTCCCAGAAGTTCCCCAGATCAGAGATTGACTTGCTCCTTTAGTAAACCTGTGGANATGAAGGAGAGAAAAAGACCTTTTAGCCCTTTTAGCCTTAAGCATCTATAATTGACCAAGATTTTTCTGCTTGTGATTTGATCCATCCAAACCCTGTTAGAGGCACTTGCCCCCAACCGAGACCAAGGCTGAGGTGAATAAGAATTAGGTGGCTCACTCATATGTACTATACATGTATTCACATCTATTAGGATAAATGACATGTCATTCAATTTAAGCACAGGCAACTGGAGATTGTCATATTTTGAAAATGACAACTGTTATTTATTTATTGAGAATATTTATACAGGTTCTTTCTAGGTACAAAGAATGCATTTTTCAGCAGCTCCTGCAATACCAGTGAATCAGGCAGTTACACAAAGACCAGAAAGGCTATTCCACAAAGTGAGAAACAAAGCCAGTGGGATACTGACCAACAGGTCTGGGCCAACAGAATCAAAGATTCATTAGTCATTTTCAGTGCTCTTTTTAAAAGGTGCTTATCATGATGCTCTGATCCCTGCTATATTAATAAGGTGCCAAAGAAAACACTGTTAGATGGCATCAGGCAATGGGATTTAGCCCAATTTTTAAGAATGGGAAAATTAAGAACAAACCAGTCAGACAGTGGTTTACTGGATTCAAGGGCAGGAGGACTGGGGAAGGAGAGGCTTGCCTTCCCCTGTCCTCATCCCTATGTATCCTTCTCCCTCCTGCAAGGCTGGCATGATGCATCCCAGGTCACATGCTATAAACTGGGGTTTTGTACTTCTTATTCCTGTTTAGATCAGGACTTTCTGTATCTACTCTCAGGCTGTAAGCTGCTTGTGAAAAAAACCAAAACAACAAACCATTGTTGGTGCTGTTCAAATAAACACTGATTGGAGTTATTTCAATCAACAGTAAGTTGATTTTACCACGTTTTAGTAAGTACAGACCTGTTTATTAAATAGGTAGGTACATAGGTAGTCAGGTAGATGGGTAAGTAGATTAAAAAGAAGAATCCACATGATCATAAAAAGACAACATTTACAAAGTGATTATGAGTTTCCTACTCTGCTACCTGTACAAAAAGAGACTACCTTCTAAATCCAGATGTCCAATCTTCAGGCTAGACTCAGCTGTAAACAATCAAATTGCAGCTTGGTGGAACTCCCTCCAAAGTGGACATAGTATTGCTTTTTTTGTTGTTTCTGGATATCTCTATTGTATTTATTTTCTGACACATTCAACTTTGTTCAGAAAATCTAATCACTAAAAAGATGTTTCTGAATCCCTGTCTTCTCCGCTCTATTTTATTTGGAAATCTTTAATTTCTTTCCATAATTCTGGATTCTTTCCTATGCATTTTAAATGGGAAGCTAGAGCTCACCACTTCTTGATAGGTACCGCTACTATGGAGTTTTATGTCTTCTGGTCCAGTTACACATTGATATGATTTGTTCCACATTAAAACCTCAGTTTCAGCACAACCTTTGTCTTGTTTGGTCTTTTTCACACCATACACTTCAGAGAAAGGCATTGCAGTGTTGTGAATCACCAAGCGCACTCAAATAACAGCCAAGATCTGTGACCTGTTTGGAGGAGAAATAGAGCTTTTACCTTGTAGCATAGAACACTTCTCTACACTGAAAAGGTGCCGTCAAAGCACAGACGCCGATGTCTTTGGTTGTGTGTTGGCTGAAGTTTGCAACCTAAACAAATATCCTATACTTCATAGAAGCATAGAAAAATTTGGTTTGGAAGAGACCTCGAAGATCATCTAGCTCCAACCTCCCCTGCCATGGGCAGGGATGCCACCCACTAGATCAGGTTGCTCAAAGCCTCATCCAACCTGTCCTTGAACACTTACTTGATTCTGCAACTCAAAATCAAAGTTGCAGCCCCTCTAACAACTAGTTATGAGTCGGAAAAAATGTAACCAAAAGCCTCTCTCCAGACACTGCCCAGGTTTGAAACAGTGGTCTTAGTGCTTTACATTAGTGATTTTCCTGAGGATGTGCTTTATAGTGACTGGAGACCAAACCAGGTAAGAAGAGCAAACTGAAGAGAAGGGACTGAATGAACATTGGCCTACCTGGTCTGATTTCCCATGTGCTCTTCCAGTCAAGTGCTTGTGAGAAGGATCAAAGGAAGGATGAGAAAACAAGACATTGGATGACTAAATTACATTTATATACAGGAGAAAGACTTAGGTACTGACAAGGTAAACCTGCTCCAGCTTGCCAGGCACGGTAGAGGCTCATGAAGAGGTTTGGCCATGCAGTTGATCATGCTGTGAGGAGGACATTGGTGCAGCATCTCCCAAATCAGGTCCCACAACATGCACTCCATGTGACGTGGTACAAAACATGTCTGTCCTGTCACCCACACACCAGAATGCACAAGCAACTTGCTCTGCCAGCTACAAACAGGATTTGCAGAATTTTTTCAATTCCTTTTTTTTAAAGTCACCTTGTAATGATGTAATGCAAATGTAATTGAGATCCAGAGAGTTTCAGTCCACTCAAAGTGAGTTGTTTCTGAAGCCATGGGCAGGTATTTTTATCCATATGAAAAAAATAATGAATGGCATTAATTAAACATTCAATGTTACATTTTATTTCAGAGAGACAAAGGATTTTATAGAGGGGAAAGCCCCATCAGGTTTGGCTTTCCTGGATTTTTCCCTCCCAATATTATGGGCATGGGAGTCCAGAAATTTTCCCTTGAGTTTATTTGAAATTTACAGACTTTCCTTTGCCTAACACTATGTTTTTCAGGAAATATTTTAAACACCTAAAAGATCTCATTAGTCACCTCTGCAAAAGGGGCTATGAGAAGCTGACGTAGGGATACAAATCCCCTCTTGCCTCTTTTGTCTCTCAGTCAAAGTCCTTGTGACCCCCCCCAGGGGTGACCTTCACTCAGGCTCTGCCTTTGTATGATCATCCATGAGAAGCAAGAGCAGAGAAATCATGGGAATGACTTTTCTCTCCCACCCATTTCCCACGGACCTTGGCAGAGCACAAGCCGTCTACATGAGGGGTTACAGGGTACATTTGAACTGCATTCATTGCTCAGACCCACAGCTGATGTGCCTTCCTCCAAACGTACCATGAGGTACCAAGTTGCAGCAGCAGAGAATATGCCCTGGTAAACACAGTCCTTGATGGACCTAGGAAGAGAGCAACCTCAGGTACAAACAAAGCAAAAATGGGAGAGCAGTGGAAGAAAACCCATTATCTGTGCCCCTTTGGTATGCCAGAGACATTCAGGGAAACCAGCCAGGGAAACTGTAGCAGAAAACAGCTTTTCTTGCTGTTTTCAAGGTTTTAGCAAGGATACTGCAATTTGTAAACAGTTAATATGAAAATGTTAGAAATGAACCAACAAATGCTACCGCAGAGATGCTTCTAAATAGCCTACTTAATTGTGGAGATGGTAGAAGTTGTGCTGACAGTTAAAGAGAGAGTTCAATTACTCACAATGTTTACTGAAGATCACTAGCCTTAAATTACGAATAATCAGCTCAGAAATATCAGTTGCAACAACAAAGGTGTTTCAGCTGATGCAGGAGGATCATCCAGTGTGTATATGTAAGCCACTTACCTATGCAAATTGAACTGCAGCTCCCTGCCCCATCCTTCATGTTTTGCTCATTTATGACAACTGAACATTGCCTTTTTGGGGATGTGTTTTCTGCTGGCAGAGGAATGGATCCCATTTCACTGGGTGATGGAGAAGTGCATACATCGTTTATAGGGTCCAAAATGATGGACAGTGTCTGTCTCAGATCTCATGCTTCAAGGAAAGTTACATTAGTGGAAGCTTTTGCAAGACTAGGTGTTTAAACCTTCTGTACAACTCTTGGACAGTAATTGAAAAAATTATTTTTAATAAAAATGGAATGCTTCAGGAGGAAGTTCAAATTTAGCATTCTTTCAGGATATCCTTTCAGGAAGTACTTTTCCTACCAGGAGACTTTGAGGAATATGTATTTCTTACTGTTTTGGCAACACTCCTCTTTATTCTACTAGGAGCAATACCTTAAAAAAAAAAAATTTTAATATTGTTAGTCTCTCAGTAATTCACAACATCTGCTCTCTGGATCCCAAATAAACCCATGGAATCCTAACAAATCAGTCATTCCCTTAGCTTTGCATAGTTGTCTGGGAATAAATTATGCCCTTCCTACTTGTGGCTCCGTGATGTGATTACCTTAGTATCACCCAATTATGATAGTATCATGTGTCAATGATGTCTTGGGATAACATCATGTGTCAATGATATTTGATTATCGGAGAAGACAGACAAACGTTTTCCTTTTATACACATCATCCATGTAAATTAAAAGGTGGAACAATCAGGAAAAACTGATACAAAAATATATGTACCAAAGCATTCCTTAACAGAAGGTTATTTGTATAAAGTTCAGAGCTTCTTCTTGTGAGTCTTGCTGTAGTCTTTCTGTAGATTCTGTAGTAAAATCTATAACACAGTTAATTAAATAGTTTATCATAAGCATCATAGCTAGGAATCCTTCAAAGTGTGGCTGATCTTAAAAACTCCTGTTTGGCACAAAGCAACCACCTGTCAATATTTCAATTACCACTCTCCCAGCCTGATCACACTTCAATTGTTTTCCAATAATTATTATAATCATCCATCACAAGGGCAACTAGTTGTTTCAGGGTTTTTAGGTGAGAGGCTGAAAAGAACTGAAAAAAGCAGAAAAAACCAAACCCCAACACCTGTCCAGTCGTTTGTACAGATCTTTCCTCGGGGCAGCTTCATATTTGAACAGCTGCTGCTAAAACACAAATCAGCCTCAGAGCTAAGCCAAGCCTGGATGGTGTTATACATCCTGATTTCAGGGGGTGTTGGTCCTAATTTGAGTCCTGCACATGACCAGCCACTTTCTCTACTGGAAATAATTTCTCTAAATTAAAGGTTGCTGCAGTGTTTCAAGCCTGTCAAAGATCTCTAGCTGGACAGACTCCTAAAAAAAAAAAAAAAAAAAAAAAAAAAAAGNAAAAAAAAAAAAAGAGTCAGTGGAGTCTCAAATCTTAGTCTCAAGAGATAGGTTTCACTTGATGAAAGGACTAAAAAATCTTTTACTAATCATGGTAATTTTTCTCTGTTGAATTTCATGGGAAGAAAAAGTTGCAGCTTCATTTTTATTTTACAGGAATAAATAGTTTGGATCTATTGTGGCTTTATTCCCAAAGAAAAAAGGAAAACAGAACCAGTCAAAGTTGTGGCCTACTCTGTCAATGCTGCAAAACTTCAAAATGTTCAAGATATGATGGAATCTAGTGCAAGGTAACCTAGAAATGCTGAATATTTCTGACATGGTCTCTTACTATTTAGCACTGGTTTCACGCCAATCTTAGTTCATTTGAATGACTGGAATTTCACTAAATCTATTTCTTTGGGCTGCTCTCAGTTTTGAAGTGATGTTATAAATATTACAAGGAACAAAATTCTGAAAATATGTTGAAATATATTAGGACTTCAGTGGAGCTGGGAATTCACATCTGAGGATGAAAGTCCTGTGGGGCAATGTGTTGGATATTATTATGTCACTCAACCCTGGCAGTAATAATAATTTTTTATGCATGGAGAAGCCAGTGAGATTGCAATGCTAGTAATAAAAAATGTTGTTTTACAACAGAGAGGAAAATGTCACACAGTGGGGTGGGAGGAAGGCAGACACAGTGACTCTTAGATCCTAGTGCACCAAATCTAGTGACTGGAGAGAGGGAGAGGGAGATGGACACCATCACTGACAGCATGGGGAAGACTCCAGCCTAACATGCAGCCAAGAGCCCAAAAGCAAACGAGTGCTTTGCTGTGCAGGGGACAGCACACTCAGTCATACAGAGCCTCTGTTAAAAGCAGTAGAGGAGCCCCATTTGCAAAGCTGGGCAGAGCTCTTCTGCCTTCCAGCTCAGAAGAGAAGGGGAACCTGCCAGCCAAGAGACAGCTGAGGAGTCAAGCTGTCAAAACGCCCCTCTGAAGAGAGAATGGAAAAACGGGGTCAGTTTTCACTAAGAGACAAAAAGAGGAGCCACAAGAAAACGAGGTAATAGAAGAATGTATGCATGGGAGAAATTATAGTGGGAAAGTCTATTGTCTCTGATAATAAGCCAGAAAAAGAAAAGTTTACATTTTTAATGAGGAGGACTACTGAACTAGAAAACACATAAATGCTTGTTCTACGCAGTGTGTAGTCAGTCTTCAGAGCTCCCTGTCATCACCAGGTCCCTGGGATGTTATTATACCCAAATCTGTATGGATAAAAAACACAACCAGAATAACCAGAAGGGAGGATGACAAAAAAAAAAAAAAAAAAAAGGGACGAAAGATCTCTTGGGGGAGAAATCAGGTCAACAGTTAATTAACAGAGCAGAGGAGGAGTCTTAATGCAATCTTAAGGCTTCCCAGAAGCCTGTGGAAGGCAATCCCCACCTGGCAGAGGAGCAGCTTTCCTGCCTGGGAAGAGTTGCCAGTCTGCTCAGGCTGGAGGATGCTCAGGCACCGTGTACAGGGAGGGGCAGCAGCAACACCCCTCCTGCCACTAACCTGTCCTCCAGTTCCTGAATCCCAGCATCTTCCTCCTGGCTGTCAGGAGCATTTCCATGCTGAAACACATGTAATGTTTCCATCATCTCTTCCTGCCTCCTCCTTTCTCTGTTGTACCAGTGAAAAGAGCACCTTCACTATGGATGAGATTTAGAATAAGTTTGGTGCTTTGGCTGGTGGTGTCTCCTACGACAACCTTTTCCCCTTGCAACATATACTTTGCCCTGAAACATACTAATAGAACTTTTCAACAGGTCTTTGTCATTCCTACCTAGAGCTTAGCCTATTTCTTTAACTTGAATGTTGGCAACATAAATGCCATCAGAAGCCCATAGAGTGTTTTGTTGATTGACTCCTGCCCTTTATGTGTTACAGGTATTTAAAATCTGTTACTCTCTTCTTGATATTTGGGTGATCAGTTGTGAGGCCTGATTGTTAGATATGTGCATTGCTCATCCAGGTCACAGGAGAAATGGTTTTCCCAGCTTTTTGAGAACTCTGAGCCCAAACCAATGAATCCACTAACCACAAACAGTACTTTTTGGAAACTTGTAGCCTGCATAGAGGACAGCTGGGATCATACCACCACTGCCAATATTTTTCAAATACACCAGCGCTTGAAGTAGTCCTGTGCATGTCAACTGCTGATGTATGACAGTCTCCTGGCTTTTACCAAATGCTTTTCTTTGTGCCTGTTGTGAGATTAGGCATAAAATATGGGCAGTAGTAGCAGGATATTTTTGAAAGAAAGAGTATGAAAGAAAGAAAATATAAAGACCTATCAAGAAACATATTTAATTGCTGTGGTCAGGAGCTTCATGGAGGCGAACATTTGCAGAGCTGTCTACAGGAAAAACACTTTCAATCCAGGTCCTCTTGGCAGTGCATAAACAGCACATGTTTACAGCATAAAGTCTATAAACTTATCATTTGCTCAATTTGTGTGTGAGTTTTTTTAAACTCATGTATTTCAAAAAATACAATTATATAAATATTGTATTTATATTACTTGACATATGAAATTCAGGTTTCCTTACCTAAATTATGTAATTTTGTGAAGTGGTGCATTTAGCAGAAGTTGTTTAAGGTTATTAATTTGTGAAGTTAAAGTGCATCTCATGGTAAATAGGTTCCAACCTTTGTTGATTTGCAGCCTACAAATAGGCTATCAAGATTATTTACTATCATCCATTTGTCAGTTATCATAATAGCTTATAATTCACTCCTATTGCTGCCACTTTCCTCCTCTGCCATGTTGCACTTGTACACCTGACCTTTGCTCACCTACTCTGAGCCATTTTAAAGTTTGCCTCTGCTTTTCTTCTGCTCATCTGAGCTCCTGCTAAGCAACACTGCTCTGTTGATCCATCCTTAGATTGTTCCTTCTATGACCGCTCCAAACTGGCTCATAGTTTGTGCCAGTTATGGTTTAAAATTAGGCAGCTACTCAAGTGCTTTGCTGAACTTGGGCATCCTTCATGTAATTTGGTTTAATCTTTTCCATGCCTCACAGCCTCCCCTCACTGCTCTGCAGTGATTAGAACCGTTCTCCTCTGATACAGGCTCTGCCAGCAATGTCAAATTTGCGGTTACATTTCCTGTTGAACTGGTGGGAAAAGGTCATTAACTTGTTGTCTGCAGTCTATTCCTGGCTGCCAATGAGCTGCTCCCCACAAACCAAGGGTCAAGAGCTGCCCTAATATAGAGCTGATAAGCCCCTGCTCCAGCAGCTGCAATCTCCGCACTTGTATCACACCATCAAGTACAAATGTACACCCGGCAGCAGGATAATGACACAGAGCCACCACTGCAGTTTTCATCAAGATGAGGTTTCAAGGACTGAAACTAATAGCTATTGCAAAAGCTATAAAAATTTTATTAAAGGACACAGTATTGCTCTTTCTACTCAGGTCTTTCATCCTAGGATCCCAGTGCACATTACAAATATCAAGTTGGGCAGTTTCCTCTAATGCTGCTTCACTCTCCCAGGTTTGCACCTTTAATGCCACCCATCTCCTCTACAGCTTTGATTTCTTTTCTTATCTTTTCCCCTACTCAATTTCTTCCAGAGCTTACATACACTTTTTCTATTCCTGAACCCATTGGAATAAAAATCCAGATTTCTCTCCCTATCTCTTGGCTTCTTCTCATCCTCCCTGTCCACCACAGAGCCTTCACTGCTATCCATTAACCTCAGCAGTGCTCTGAGCACCACCACTGCCATTTGTAGATGAAGAGGGAGCATCACTCTTTCCATGTCCTGTTCCATCGAACAATGGAGCCCCTTCCCCTGCAGCAAATGCTGGCAGTCCCTGCTGCCCTGGCCAAGGAGATCCTGTCCTGCTGGGGATCAGCAGTGGCTGAATGTCTACACCTATGGTTAAATCACTTTGCCCACTATTAAGGACAAGCAAATTTTCTTGTATAGTGGAGGCACCGAGATGCTCTGTAACTGGTTCCTATAGCAACTGTATCCAGGTGAGAACTCCTGCAAGAGCTCCCCTTCCCCCTTCCCTCTCCCCACCTCTCCTTTCTTGCAGTGGCTTTTTGTGGCAGGGGGTGAGTGAAAGGGATGATAACTGGATGATTTAACTGCCTAAGTTGCCCACACGGCACACACACTAAGTGCTGTTTCTGTGAGCGTGTACCCACGGGATCTCTTGGGCAGTTCCCTGGCCAGTAGGGTGCCAGTGACCATAGGTGATCAATAAGTACATACTGAGGAAACAACCTCATTTTGTGGAAGGAGGATATCAGATAATTCTTAAGACATTGCAAAACTGTTTCTCTGACACCTTCATTTTATTGTATTCATAATCCAGATCCTGCTCTGTGCCCAGCAGCCCTGACATAAAAATTGCCCCCTCCTTCCATAGCAAAATTATAATGGAGTGCTAAGTTAGGGAATTAAAAGGTCTCCTGAGTGCAAGAAAGGAAATTCTACGGAATAAGTTGCTACAGGATCCAAAGCGGGGAAATACAGACATCATCTCCCTGCTGTGAAAGAAGGATGAGGCTATGCCTGTGTGGAGAGCTCTGCCCAGAACTTCCATTCAGCCCTAATGATGGGGGAATGGCCACACACTGAGGTCCCTTTTCAGGTCTTCTGTGCCCATGCTACCATGTGTGGGTGGAAAGGAGTTACCCTGATTTCAGCCAGCAAAGCTAACTGGGTAAGTGCAGATCAGCATCCTCAGCCCTTCATCCAAGCTAGCTGGCTTTGCCAAAGAGACACTTCAGGTGTGCCCAAGCTCTTTCTTTGGCAGCAGAGTTGTAGGACAATGTTTAGCAATGTGTTATGGTAACAAACAGCTCTTGGCATGGGGGCACAGTCAACAGAAAAATTGATTTCCCAGCCATGTTCAACAGCTGGAGGATATTTTGTAGGTGATAGCATAGTTCAGGCAGTACTGAGTTCAGTTTGGACAAAATTAGAAGAAGGAGATAATGCATAGGTTATCACACATCTGCTTTGCTGGTGTTTTTGCACAGGTTATTGGACCTCAAGGTTTTGTATGCAGCTGTAAGGACTAAAAATGTACACTTCATTTGAAAAAAAAGTCACGGTTCTGAAACACCAAGAACAGTTAAGAGCTGTAAGTAGAACAAATTTTTTCAGTCACAACAAATATATAAAAATTGGCAATACTAAATTTGGTTACATATCTGATCACTTTCTGATAGAGATGGTGAAAAACATCCTACTCATATCAGAGTTTCCACAAGTCCAGAAATTGCTATTTCTGCTAGCAATCATACCAGCTATGTGGTAGCTGCAATACAGGAGCAAAAAATCACAAGAAGCTACACAAACCACCAATTGCAGTGTCATGTCCCATATTCAGATCTGAAGCTTCTCAGGGTTTAGATCTCTGTCATTACTAGTCCATGCTGCTCAGAGTAGCTATTTGATGTTGGCAAATTGCTGATATGGTCATATCCTATGAGAAATTGCTGAAAACTTTGAACAGCCCCACAGCCAGTGTTGAGGGTTAGGTCTCCCTTTCCTTGCCCCACCAGCCTCCATTAGCTACAAATACAGCTGCATTCTGTATTCTGTATCCTGCAGGGCTTCATCCTGACCCACCTGCTGCAGAGACCTGAGTTTCTCATCCCTCGCTGCCAGCCTGCAGCTGGAGGCACACGGGATGCCCAAAGGGTGGCTGTGCCCAAAGTACTAGAAAAAAGGTGCCAGGAGATATCCAGCACAGTGGTGGTTAACCCTAGAAGGGCTCCATCTCTTTTGCAGTGCCACTCTGTGGGACAACCCTTACAGCCAGGCAAGGGTCTTCCAAAACTCTATGCCAGTGCTGTGCTCAAACCATACACAGCCAGGCTGTGGATTAGCTTACTATTCCAGGATGAAGAGAGAGACATTCTGTGTCTACACATTTATCACTTACCTCTCACAGGGAGATGGATGGATTTTTTTTCTGGTTTTCTACTCGGGGTTCTGTCTTAGGTCCCAGTAAAGAACCAGCTCTAACTTTTTGCAACTTTAAATAGACCATACTATACTGACCTGACTCACTCTATGGGACCACCGGATAATTTAGGATGAGAGAGATCTCTGCAGGTCTCGATCCAGCCTCCAGTTCAGAGCAGAGTCAGCTCATGATGAGATGAGGTTGCTCAGAGCTTTACCCATCCAGATTTTTAACCCCTCCTGGGATGGACACTGAACAGACACCCTAAGAAACCTGGTCCAATGCTTGATTGAACCTCCTTGTCGAGGCCTGAGAAGAATCAATCCATTGACTTTTTAGGGACTCTGAAAGCTTCACAATCTGTGTTAGAGTATGTCTGGTGACAGGAAATGTCTTGCAGAAGAAGGAGGCCAAGAGGAGGCCAAAGAAAGGAAACCTAAAAGTAGCTCAAAATCAATGGCAGTGGGTCTTATCTCTTTGACTCTGAAAAAAAGACCAGGTACACTTCCTTTGGACTACCACTTCTAAAGCCTGGTGCCCTAAATTCATATTTTGCCATAGCATCACTGAAATTAGGAGTCCTCTTGCTCCTGGTTTTAAGAGAAAATAAGGGTTAATTTTTTTGCTCTTGACTTAAAAAAATGCAAGAGGAAAATCTTGATCAGAATCTGTAGAATATATAAGGGAATTACTGGGTGATCTTTAAAACTAGCTGAAAATAATTCAAAGTCTCTGCTGATCTGATCTGAACTGTGCTGTCAGGTTTCCCCAGGGACTGCCACCCTTGGGGTAATTGTGATATTTCATGCATTGCTTGACACATCATGGAACAGGAGGAGCAGCACAGCCTCTAGAGACTGAGATGCAGAAGCTCCAGACAAGCAAAAAGCTTTTTTTTTAAAGGAACTCAAAAATAAAAGCCAGAAAAATTATTCTGCAAATACCTGAAGAGCTGTGAAGACCTGTGGCCTGGCGCCTCCAGTCTTTCTTCTGTTACACTCACCTCTCTGCTCTGCTTCGTTGTACCCACTGACAATGCGGCTACTGCCTGCCTTGTTGGTCCAAACTAATTTTTAATGTAACAGATGTTGCATCAGTAGAGACACTGATGAACCTGTTGCAGTCACAAAACGAAGGACAGCTCTCCAGCTAAGCATGGTTTTACAAGCCATGTTTAGAAGATTTATACTGTGGCTGAGTAGTAGAGTTAGCGGAGCCATACTATGGCTGCAGAGTCCTGATGCCAGTTACAATCCGAGTAAAACCAAGAAACAGTCTGCAGGTGCAGCACTAAATGGATGGTCTGGGAATCTCACTTTGTTATAACACTGAATATCCCAGACATGGGCTGTCCTTCATGTGAGCCAAAAGCCCCACTGACTGGTGTGCCCCAAAAGGAGCCAGCACAACATTGTCCCCCATGTCACCAGACTCTGCCATGTTACTCTTGCCAAGACTGAGGCCTTGAGAAGGAAAAGCAACAGAGAAGCATCCTATTTAGCTTGGTTGGTTAGAGCATGGTGCCAATTACACCAAGACCACGGTTTCAGTCCCTGTATGGACAGTCACTTAAGAGCTAGACTTGATGATCTCTATTCAACTCAGAATATTGTGTGATCTGTGACATTTTTTGTGCACATTTATGGCTAAGACAGGACATAGAGGCAGCAATCATATGCCCTTAGGAAGAAATGCTCTTCTGGCCATGATGTATCTATCTAGACTGCCATGGCTGCACCCGGGAATTGTCAGCGGGGAAGGTTACAAGCTTTCCGCATAGTAAAATATGCCGACACCATTTTCTATTTACGTAGGACTAGCAAAGGAATAACTCGTGAGAGGGGTGAAGGTGCTCTCAGGAAATAGAAAACAGCAGAAGAGCTGTATTTTCTTTGTTACTCTATGCAAATAAAGCAAGTGAACAAGACTCAGAAACCAAGCTCATATATCTGATTCTGATTTCTCAAGAAGGTTCCTCTTTCTGACCTGACAATACCTATGTGTATTACAGTGGAGACAAATTACTTTCTACACACGAAAATCTTGCCAATTCATTTTTATAGTTTACCTGACTTGTCACCACCACCATGATTGCTTGAAAATTGAATAATGTTTAGAGATGTGCAAATAAATGCAAATAAAACACGTCAAAACTCCCAAAACTGAGGGATCCAATTTTTTTTTCACATGTAGCAGCTAAGCTGGTGCCACCAGGTCCATTCTATACAGCAGTGGTCATTAAGAAGCATTGCTTTGCAAGGAGAAGGAATAACCTTAGTCTTGGAAAATCGTGTGCCTGTAAGAGCAGCAACATTTAGATTCAGCTATGCTGGAAGCTTGCCACAGCTCAGGGAAAATGTGTGAAATGGCTGGAATCAAAAAAGAGCCTTTAATGAACCTAGGCTTTTTAACACCTTTTTGGCTTTGGAGCTGAGTAACTTTATCGACTGAAGAATATACTGTCCTAGGTTACAATGTAAGATTGCCCAAGATATGTATTCTATCACCATCTTCATGAGCTGTTGAAACCAGGTGGGGCAGTGTTTCCCTTGTCCCCACCCTCCGGACTATCTTCTGTTCATGGGCCCATTCATGCTCTGCTGTATGACTCATGGGTAACTCCCATCCGGGAGTTATCTCTGTTTAATGGGCAATCAAGGACCCATTGTATGAGTCATAAAATTACATCATTCCGTCGTGGGATGCTCCGCCCAAGGGGAGGAGCCAAGTATTCCCACCTGGATATAACCCGGGATAGCACAGTGGGCTCTCACCCCACTGGATTCCCAGAGGACAAGAGCTACCAGACCTTTCTATGGGATCACTGCTTCAACAAGACCACTTCATCCAGACTGCTACCACCGCCCTGACTAACAGGTTGTATTATTTAACTTATTTTATTTTACCTTTTTTCCCCCCCTCCTATTAAACTGTATTTCTGACTTGGAGTCTTCCACTGGTTTTGTTTTCAAACCAGCACATATACATAATCATTTCGACATGGAGGGAGCACACAGTGAGAAATTACCATAAACACAGCCAAATATTTGCTATTTCTGAGCAGTTGGCTGTGAACTTTTCCTATGATGCAGGAAACTGATCTAGGAGATGTTTTCTGCATGGTGTGGACCCTGTGCTGGTATTTGCTCAGTATGCTGGGAACAAAAGTCCTGTTGACTTTCCAGCCACAGTGCTGGAGATTCCTGCACTACCACAACACATCCTCACATTCACAAAGAGCACATCATCATCATTGTTTCTCATTGAGCTGGTGCATTTTCTGGCACTTACTGGTAGATCAGTAATTTTTTTTTAATTTCCAGGTGTCTTCTAACATCACCAAAATATTCCTTTTTCAGTTAAGGACTATTGCTTAGTCCTTCCATTTAATCTACCTCCTCTGGGTTGAAGGTTTTTATTCCGCTGCACACCTGTGTAGCAACATCTTCTGGCACTGCAGCCACCAGCCATTATTCCTGATTCACAGGACAGCTCTGAGCAGGTGACTCAAAGTTCCTTTTTGATTCCCCTTCTGACCAGGGAAAACTGCTGCTGCCCCAACTGCAGATGTCCGTTCTGGCTGACATCAGTTCTGGCTCTCAGCCGGCATCACAGCCACTGCCCCCAGGGAACAATGGCTCCAATGCCTAGGGATGCTGGCAGTCACACCCTGGACTGCTGCTGATGCCAGGGCCCGTGGAGGCAGCTCCTCCTCGGAGGGGTCGGCTCAGCAGCACGGGAGGAGTTGGGACATGAAGATGGTGACGTGCATGTCTCAGAGGAAGATGTGTTGTTTTGCTGCCAAATGTTCTGTCTGTGCCCATGCCAGCTCAGAGCTTGAAGTGATTCACATTGCCTCTGAGCAGACTTCACTCTAAAGGTGTTTGTGTGATTTTGGTTGTTTTGACAAATACCACAGAGACCTACCCACAGAAGTAGCTCTCATATATTTGAGGTCATATCAGAGAGAAGTGAAGAACTGAAATAAAGGACATCTAAAGTTTAACCTTAGTTTTTGATTCTCATGTGGCAGGCTTTTAATCTCCACTTGCCTTTTCTCTTCTTAGTTTACTCTGGCATCGGCAACAGAAATGCCAAAGAAGACAAGACAAATTGTTCTCCTGGTAGTTCAAGCCCAGAGGGCAAGACAAAATGCTGGAAATATGGCAAGGAGGCCTTCACTATTTCATATCCACAAATTAAGCATCTCCCATTCAAAAGACTTCTTTCTTTCTGCCATAGAAATTTTCCTATTTTTTAGCATTAGTTGTTGCTGACTACAAGTTTTGACCTGGTTCCAACACATCATGAAAAATCGCACAATCTTTTATATCACTTCCAAGGTACTCTGCATCACATACAAATCAACAGTAAATTAGCAAAAATTTGGTGTGGAACCTGTAATTATTTTGAGGGAAAATTTGTTTTGCTTTAACAATTGAAAGGGCATAGGAATAATGTAGATGTTTTTAGGAATCACGGGTACTTATTAACATTACCTAATGCAAAGTAGCCCCAGGTTTCTGAATTCTTAATCGTGGTGAGAGAACATGGTTCTTTCTCAAAAAAGTTTGTAAGCACAATTGTTACCAAAACAATGATATAGCATCAATATTCTTGAAAGAATGTAGTATAAATGAAAATTGTGTATATGCTCTGCAGTTACCCATGTTCGTGGGCTGGGTTTCTGCAAACTGTAAGGGCAGCCCTTGGCTCAAATATCAGAAATAAATAATTATACAGCTTCGGCCCCCCCACTGAGCCTAGATTCCCTTGCACAAGTCTTACAGGGCCTTTTCTTTACTCTCTGCTGTAGTTCAGGTTTGTATTTGTGTAAATCAAGTTTTCTTTGTGAAAACATGACTATCGTGCAGACAAATAGACTTTATAGGGAGTCACCCTTCACCTGTCAGATTAAATAGCAGTTCTCTTTTACAAAGTACACTCCATAAATGTCTTTACACAGGGAAAGATAATCTCCTGTGTCTATAAAAAACTCTAATGTAACAGCAGACCCAGAGTAAAGAAGGCAGTACCATCCTAAGATTAGGTATAACTGAACAGATATTCAGCATTTTTGCTGAATGATACCCAAAGCACCTTATCATTGCAATTGTATTTAGCAAGCAGACTAGAGAAAGCTTTAGTCTTTCAAAACTATTTCAATGGAAATGATTTCAGTTCTCCAAGAAATTAAAAGCTACAGAAATTAAATTTTCCCCACTGATCTCCTGACTCATAAAAAAGTACATGATTTTGGTTTTGATAAATAATCACAGTTATGCAGAATGTAATAGTGTCTTTGAAACTACATGGAATGGACAATATTGTAAGTACTTAGTAAGTACAGCACAGAGGACATATTCTCTGCTTTTCATCTGAAATACGAAAGCTACTTAGTACTTTGTAAAACATGTTAAATGGAGTTTTCTCTCTCTTGGAAATAGCTATTTTTTCTTCACTATGTGCAGGTGGAATGTTTGAAAATTGCACAAGACAGGCAATTTTGGAACTTCGACTTGAAGGACCAAATGTTAGCAAATCATTCTGAATGGATCTGAAGTTTAGGGCCGCAATGTTATTCTTTGTGACAGTGAATACATTTTCTGTTTCACTATTTACATATTCACACTCAGAAATGCATGGTAGTTATTGTGTAAAAGGAGTCTATTTAGGAAGAAAAGGCAGATACCATTTTTGAAAGCTGTTAGTCCAAGAGTATATATGCATCACAAGATTTATAAGGAAGCTTTAGCCAGGGATGTTTGTAGTGCAGAGCAGAGCTGGACAACCACAGAGAGCCAAAACAGGAGGAAAAAAAAAAAAAATCAAGGTCTTCACAGGGGTAAGCTGAGTTCTTGTGGGTCATGACAGAGTAGATAAACATTTCTCATATAGAAGTTGAAGTAGTTCAGCTCTGTTTCTCAGCAAGTGCACATTGCATTTACCTAGGAAAGCAATAGCCCATTTTGGTGAGCATGAAACATCCCATCCAGGGGTCCCTTTCTGCCCCCTCTCTATTTCTGTGAAGATCTTAGGTCAGGGAAGGAGTTACAGTTGTGGTGACACTACATTTTGAGCAACTGAGGTTCTATTTTAGGTGGAGGGTTGTGACTGTCATTACTTCATTCTCACTGGCATTTCTACTCCTAGCTTCTCTACACAACCAGCTCTGCTGCTGTTGGGAAACTCGCTGGTACTTCTCTGAGCAAAATGTCCATGTATTGCCACAGGAATGAGTGAGAAGGATTGGCCTCCACACCTTGGTGGCTCAAACATGAAACTGTGAATTGTGACTGTAAAGTGACAGGACAGAATAAAATCTATTTAGCTGTATGGTTGTTTGGATTTTTTAATAAGAGTTTTGTTTTGTTACCAGTAAATTATAGTAATGATGGTAAAAACTGCTTAATCACCTAAGAGCTCTACATCACCTCTGAGTTAGAACTCACCCAACTCAGCACCCATTGGAGTGTGCTATGGATCCAGTCACCACCTGGGGACCTCTTCTGTAGATACCACAATGGCCCAAGACCACACCAGGTACTCAGGGGTGATAGAAACAGCAATGAAAAGGGTACCTGAACTTTGGGGTCAAAATCTAATCTTAAAACAGTCAAGAAGTACTTTTGATGGAGGTAGGTGTTGTATTTCCCCATCACCAGCACCTTAGATCTTTAAGAAAAGGTCTAGTAAAGATTACTGCCAGAAACAAATATGGATATCTGTGTATAGAATTCTCTCTCTTTCCTCTAGCAGTGTTGCTTGTCTACCTCAGCTTCTTCTTTCCATCCTGACTGAAGCCACAGATTGCTCACTCTTCTAGTTAAAAACTCCCAACAGCTCTCTGCAATGACTATACTTAATATCCAGAGCATTAAACATATTGGTCTCTGTGAGCTTTGGAGGAAAAGCCATTTGAGTTTAATGCAAAGGCCAGTCCTGGTTAAACCTGGGGTCTCCACTCATGCAAAGCCACATCTGTGATAATTGGAGCTGAAAGGGAAGATTTAACCTCTGAGGCTGATGGAGAGCAAAATGATGAAAGGATTTTTTTTAGTTATGAAAAGACAGATCAAGAGTTTTACTAAATCCTGGGTCAGAGGAGAAGTTGAAAATTGCCTCTGCTCAGAATCTGGGACATTTCAGACTCAAGCAGATGTGCCTCACATCTTGAACATTTCATATGTGCTCATTTTATTCCCTCTATTTTCAGTTCCTATTCCCTTATATTTTATTTATGTGTTTCTTCCAACAATATGATTGTATAAAACAGCCAAGTTACAAAGCTTCCCTATAAATGCCTGATTAAAATAAAGCATCCATTAATTTCTGAACCAGCAGTGATACAACATAAAATAGTACATTATTTTTCAGAATCTGGTTCTGCAAACATTAGACCATTTGACTAAAATATTGCTAATGTATAAATAAAGTCACCCTTGTGCATTAGTGTTTTCAGGCTCAAAGCTTTAATGCGTTATTTTAGAGTACAAATATTTGTCAAGGTGAAAAATATAAATGCTACTATATTTAAGTCTTCACTAAAATGAAGCAAAAAAAAATGGTGATGAAGGCTTTTCTTCTTGCTAAAGGACTGTTGTTGTTGGACACACAGACACACACTCACTTTGGTGAGAAGGCATGAACTGTTTATTACAAAATCTGACTCTACTTTTATAGTATTTCTACAAAGGCCAGGGACTGGGGGAGAAGGTTGACACCTCTCCCCATCCCATTAGTCAAGACAACTGTCCATCAGCTGTCCATATCTTTAAGAACAAGAATGCAAACTACCTTGAATTAACAAAAACATTGCTTCTATTTATAACACCCGTGTGTGAGAAAAAACTTAAGAACCATGAACTGTGAAGCACACAGAAGGCTAAAAAATCAGGGCAACAAAGGACTTTTACCAATTTTAACAGAACATCCTCAGTGTATACCTAGAATATTATGTGTATGGTAGGTTGCTACTCTGTAATTGGTTTGGCGGATTACAATGATTACAGTAAGCTGGCACAATAGTAGAGCTACCTGGAGAAAGTACTTTTGCAGAGCCCACAGAAACCTGCTCACTGAAAACCATATTGTGTGTTTGGAGGTCAGAAATTCTGATTTACAAGAATGACAGTTTATTAACTTTCCTTACATTTCTTTCAAAAATAAAACTATCTTCCAAGTGCTTCTTAAAATAAAATCACAAAACCTTTCCTATGGACCAAGATATTAATTTTGCCAAACTTTAAGAGCTAGTGTTATCTCTTTTATGGGCTAATCCAAGAAAGGTTACTTCAAAAAACATTAAAGAAGTAATGCTTTGCTCTCTGTGTGTGAAATGGGAAGTGTTTAACACCACTGGACTTGCCTGTGATTTGGATAGCCCATTTCCAGAGGTGACTCCCTTTGCTGGAGCTGCACTCTACCACAGGGAGCATTGGTTGCTCTTTGGCAAGCATTACTGGGAGGAGGGAGCAAGAGTTCACACCAGCCATGTCTGCCACCTGTGTGAGGGACGAACCTGGGCACCTCTGCACTCAGACTTCTTTTTAACACATAGATGCAGCAGAGACAAAAGGAATGTCACACAACACCACTTTCCAGCACACATCCCCCTCTGGCATCAAGTGCAGTTTGCTAATGGATGGTGAAGCTGTCATGAAAGCCTCAGCACTGTCCCAACATGGATCCCTCCCTGTGTGAGTGCATTGCACCCCTTTTTAGGGACCAAATGGCTGCCCACTGTGCCCCCCAGATGCAGGTTGTCAGTGGCTTTCTGTTGGCAAGAGGGAGAAACACGCTCACTGTGGGGAGGGTTAATTTGTTTTTAGCAAGCAATGACTACCCTTCATGTTTTCCAAGAGAGGAAATTAACCTCCTATTAATTATGACACTTGATTAGGTTACTTAAATTGCTGAATTTCTAGCAAAATCAGCAGTGCCAGCTCCCTAACACCATATGTGTGATTTGATGGCCCTTATAGTAATGCAGCTCTGCACACCTCCTGTTTTATGGACATTCTCTTTGCTGTTACTCAACTTCCATCTCATTACTGGGAGCGTGAATTTTCACTTTGTGACTTCACAATATTTTGGAGATTGCTCTGGTGATCACTCAGTGATTTTGGGGTAGATTTTATTTCCTTGAAATGCTAATGTATTCCCGATGAAAATAAACACAGGCCTGGGACTATAATATTGCCTTTGATCAGTTTTACATCAATTGAAACAGAAATAGAGCTTCAAAGCCCTTGAAGCAATGGGTGACTAGGCAAGGGAACATTGGCCTCCAATAACATAGAAGTTCACTTTAATTGGGAAGTCTTATGGGAATTTCTTCTGATCATTAATAGCATGTAATTTCCTTATTTGCAAATCGTAAGAGTGACAGTGGTAGTAGTAAAGCAGAATACTGAAAGTGGGGTATTGTGCTGTCACAGTGCAAACCCTGCTGAGAAGCCAGTGTCTGCTCCTCTCCCCACCCCAATGCCTCCATCAGCTCTGAGGTGGGAGCTGAGGGGAGCTTGCAGTTCCCCTCTGCTCCTTTGTGTCCTGGAGCTCTGTGCACCTTCCTCCAGCCTGACACCCCTTCCCATAATTTCCCCCATTTCTGAGCAGGGGATAGTTTTTAATCTGCTCACTAGAAAGGAAAAATCTGTGGGCAATTACATGTACCACATTCCCGGACGGAAGTGGAAGGGCAGATGGCAGATTGGAAGATGTAAGGTCCATGGGAGGTGTAACAATACATGGACCCATCTGGGTTGGACTGAGACCAGAGCTCTCCTGTGGTCTGAAACCCTATTAAAAGACAGTTATGGCAACCTGGCCAAGACTATTTTGGCAAAAGAAAGCAGAAAATGAGGCATCTTTTATGAACAGGTAAGAATTTCAGATACTTAAGTGTTGGGTGATTGAAAAATAGCAAGAACAATGCTGATATAAATTTAGCAAACTTTACCACATAAAAATGATCAACAGGGTCCTAGACTGTGAATTCCTTAAAATAGCAGAAATAGGTGAATAGGTGTGGTGGGATTAAAAAAAAAGGGGGGGGGGTGGCAAGGAGGAGGGGGTGGTTTCCATCTATTACCATTTTCTCAACATAAACCCAGGAGCTCATGAAACTCTTCATGACAAGTGACAAAGACCCTGCCTGGCAAATCACTGGTGGCTCTGGCTGCCACTCCTACGCCCAGAACACAGAGTTTCCAGTGGTGGGTGGTAGGTAGGGGTGTGGAAGGGGACCTCCGCCCACCCAGCTACTCACTGCCATTGGAGAAGGAGTTCTCAGTATCTCTGTTCTGTTTATCCAGATCTGAGATTTGAATGTAGCTCAAGTTACATTCCTGCAGACACTCCTGGCTTCAGGAACTAAAGATTTTCTGAAAACCAATCATTTCTGTACAGAGACATTGTGGCTAACACCACAGGGTGTGCCCAGGTGGGGACATGCAACAGCTTGCACAACACGGTGTCCTTGGAAAACCAGCAACTATTTCCAACATTTCAAAGCAAGCAAAACCAGAACACCCTCCTGAAGGAGGAGTATCTGCCCATGGGAAGGTTTCTCCACAAAGGACATCCAACTGGGAGCTTGCCATCACTTTCTAAACCAGGTATGTTGACAGAGAGAGAGAGGCACAGCCCCAGCCCTGGTGCCGCTCTGCATACCAGGCACTGGTGAAACACAGCACGCAGGCATGGGGAGCGGACACAAGTGTTCATCCTGATGCAACATGTACCTCCCTGGGAACACTGGATCCTTTGCCTCTGAAGTGGTCACAGCCTGGGTTCAATCTTTCTTACCCTCTTCAGTTCAGTGGCTATTCAGGGGTTTACCTCTTCTGCATTTTCACATCTCTCTTGCCATCTCTACAATTCTGTTTTTCTTTTTTCAAACTAAAACAATATTTGACTTACCCCATCCCCTCCCAATCAAATCAATATATTTGTTTTCAAGATTTTCCAGAGGCAGATTAAAGAGGTTCAACTTCTTTCATGAACATTGGGCAGTTTCTCCAATCACTTCAAGCTTCAGTAAGAGCAATCAGTGGTGAGGATTAATGGCACTCACTACAGAGCTGATGCTGAAGTGCCTGCAACGATCACTGTTGCTTGTCACTCATCGTAGCTATAAAAGTCACCAGTTTGCACCATGGAGATATCCACACATGAAGGAGAAAAAGCTTCTCCACAACCATTTTCCCACCCAGAACAGGACATCCGTGTCTACCCACTAGGAGCACTAGTGGCATGTCTCTGAGGGGCAGCTTTGGCTGTAGGGATACTCCTCCCAGCCAGACTCTCCTCACAGCTGACACCTCTGGGCACAGAGTCTCTGGTCTGACCTCTCTCAGTCACTCTTCAGGCATGCGACACCTTCACTATATTAAGATGGTTTTGTTCTGTGACAGCTTTGTGCTGTGTTGGCAGTATGCACAGTAGTCTTACTCCGGGGAATCTCTCTTGAGCTGGCTCCATGGTTCTTCCTTGACTCCTTCTCTTGCTTTAAAAATCTTTGTGGAAATGGCAAAGGTGAGCCCAGCATGAGACACTTCCACCTACTGGAACTGGCTTCAGCAAAACTGAGGAGGAAGCTCCCTGAGTGCTCTTGCTAATATGACTTCCTAGGGGAAAAATCACTTTTCTGTTCCCAATTCACAGAGCTGAAGATCACAATATGGTTCCTCCAGGATGGAGGAGCAGGATGGACTCCAACCACTGGACTCCAACTCCTGGGAAATACTGAATATTTGAGAATTTGTACACTTTGCTCAATATTTTGTAACTTTGTAAGGAATTTGAATCTAGTTAAAACCTTGCATTTAGATCTCTGTGGCCTTCTGAAGGAGGAGGGAAAGGAAACCCAAAGCTCCCCCACACAGAAGGACCCAGAAGTCCAGTGGGGCCTTGGGAACAGCTCCATATACACCACAAACAACCCTGTGGCAATTCCTTGGGTCCATGGCTGCAAGATCATTTTTGCCCCATATTCTCAGGCCCCAGGTTCTGGTCCCACATCAATGTGAAATTGATAAACACCCAGGGACACCAAGGAAGAAAAACCAGGAAGAGACAAAGACCTGGCAGGCAAACTGCCTGATTTAGTGCCTTCTGTCATGGAAGAGGTTAGAGATGGCACAACATGAACTCATGTCATGCACCATTAATGCACAGAAAAACTCACTGCAGTGCTGAGCTGAAGGAAAACAGGAAAGCTATGGTGAGGAAAGACTGAAACACTCATCTGTCCTTATCCCCTTTAACATATCCAAATTTCCACCCTGCCATTCCCGCATTGCATCTATGCCATCTCTCTCTCAGCCATCACAAAGTATCAAGAAGAATCCTGATTATCAGTTCCATGGTGGGCAGACCACTAAATCTGAGAGTGGTTTAATTCAGAACGTGCTGCAAAAACATACAACACAGATTTCTCTAACTTGAGCTCCCCCAGTTTCTCAGGCTTGCTTTACCTTTATAGAGAGGTTAAAAAACCCATCTCCTTATGGGACAATTTTCTTCATTCAGGAGCCTGAGAACTGCGATTAAATCACCATTCAACTGTCTCCTAGATGAAACAAACTGACCAAGTTCCCTATACCTTTCAGGTACGCTATTCTCCAGGTTAGGAAGAGAGCTCATTTCACATCAGCCTTTTCCATTCATATGCAACCTGGATCCAGTCCATTTCATCCACTGAAGCAGAACCAGTGTCCCTTGCTTCCTCCTAACCTCTTCACTCAGGAGACACCTCTTTACCTCCTTCTGCCTGACCCCAAACATCCACTACTTGTGGACTTTTACCAATGGCCATCACAACCCACTCAATGCTCTCCTGCAGAGTATCCTGTGTGTTGTTTCAGTCTCATTGACAGTTTCAAGGCAGGAAGGCCATGCTTGATGCTATGCTTGTAAAGCACCATGTATACCTGTTCTGACAGAAGGCTACTGCTAAAGGGTGTGTTTTCTCAATAAACAACACAACCTGCAAGCCCTAGATATCCGTCTAACATCAAAGTTATTTTTAAAAAGAACAGCAATTGCCAAATATTCCACAGAAACTGCAAAAATAAGGAAGCCTATTTATAAATGTAATATATATATATGTTCTTTTTAAGATGAGTCATGCAGTTTCTGCAGCTCCATCAAGTTCCAATCAAATCTCTACTCATTGGTTTTATTACTCTTAATTACTTTTTTAACTGCTATAATTCCTCTAAGGACGGCTTACCCCATGCCAGACCCTCTTTGTAGTACAGACAGCAAGCACCTACAAAGGGAGCAGACAGGCTCTAATGAGGCAAGCTTCAGCCTAGAAATTACATCCTGAGAGGGATGTACAGTACCATGGTAATCTTACTCATGCTCACAGACAATGAAACACTATTGTGCTCTCTATTCTAATGGACATTGGTCATAGACTAACAGAGCAAGTAACAGAATTCAGCACACATTTTAGTGAAATACCTTGAACTTCCTAGCAGCTAATACTTCATCTGTGAAATGTCATGTCAGAGGCTGGGAGATCACAGTCCTAGGCTGAAGCTGAGGCTCCCGCTGGGCAACACACAGTAGTACCCATTTGCTGCCACATCTGCACAGCCCATTTCTCATCTGAGGTACCAGGGATCAGCTGCAGCTGGATCCTGGCTCAGAAAAGCCACATCTGGTTGCAGTACTGAGCGCTCAGGAGCTGGAGCCTGCAGCAGGAGACTCAGAGAACTAAGGTCATACCTCTTGGATAAAGTCCTCTTTGCATAGCACCCTCTACAATTTTAATATGCCCCCGGGAAAAAAAAAGAAAATAATATACCCTAAAAAGCCACTGAAGCAGTAGTCTTGAAATGGATCCATCTACGTGACTTGTTACATTAGAAGTCTTGGCATTTCACACGTATAATTTGGAGTGAATTGCCCTTTACAGTGATTCAACCTGTGATGTGCTCACATACCCTCTCAGACACTGCCTTCTGCTTGGGAGGGATTTTTATCTTTTCCCATTTCAACCTTCAGTGAGAAAACAGGTGTTTTTTTTATCTTGCTGCCATGGTTTCCTCTTTGCCCTCGTGTCCTTCTGGGATCCTCCTCCATGGCTAACTGCCAGCCAAAAGGAAAATGTGCTTGGGTCTCAGCTCTGCCAGCTCCCGCTCACCTGCACAGAGAGCACAACAGGCAGCTGGGGAAGGGAGGAGGAAAACTAACATCTTAAATACTTCAGAGTAAGACTGACCAAATTCTCCTTCCAGAGCTTACACTTCTTTGTGCATTTCTGGCCTGAACTGTATCTCTTTGGTGTAAGAAAGCTGTACTGAGCTGAGCACAAACAGAATCATTGCACCTTTGTTTTTTGGATATGCTGTTACCACCCAGCCACCCCACTGCTTTTCCTGAGGGAGAAGTGGCTGATAGCATCAGTTTGTTACCCAAGTCTTGAAAAACGGGGTTCAAACATTACTGCCAGCTGGACAGTCTCATTGAACAGCCTGGTGACTGGGACAATTCCTTACGTTAGAGGAATCTTTGTTAGAGGTTTGCGTTGTACAGTTCCACTACATCCTATTTGGACACTACAAACCAATACCCTGAGGAAGGGAAACACAGCCCATCGTCCACCCTCTCCAGCTGCCCTATCTTGCCTTTTACATCTCACACACTACCAGCTCCCTCGTGAAGGAAGGGCTTTTATTTTCCTCGTGGCAGGAGGGAGCCAAGGCAGGTGAGGTGGCTGGAGCATTGGCAAGGCTGGTTTCGCCTCCCCTGTGAGTCAGCGAGCTGCCGTGCCTCTATCAGGTGCAGCGTAAATCCAGACCAGTGCCTGTTCCTTTTCATTAAGAGCCTTGAGCTCACTGCAGGGAAGATGAAAAGGGCTGGTCATTATCCATTACATGTGACCCATTCACTTGCTGATGGGCTGGTTTTCGTCTCCCTGACCTGCCTGTAGGCAAGCATCCCCCAATACCCTAATCTGCCTTTTTTTGTTCTCCACCATTTATTTTCCTAGGAACCTTGTCAATAGCGGCTCCATCCCCTTCCCATGCCTCCCAGCGCTGTAGATTCAGAAGCCATAAATGGTTCCAGCTCACGGTAACAAATTCCAGAAAGTCTGACTGCTTATTATAAAGCCAGTGTAGGAAGGATTTGAGAAAAGCACGATGTAACAAGAGAGCTGGATAAATGCAGAGCAAACACAGCATGGAAATGCTCGAAGGTGAACGGGAAGGGGAGGCGGGGGCATTTGGAAGCCCATTAAATGAGAACCTATCATCCGATTTATGTAAATTACTTCAAATGCCTTCATTTATTAAAAGTATTAAGCTGCATTACTGTTTGCCTTTGGTCCCCTAATTTGGTTGCTAATGCCTAAAACAACTGTTGAAATTAATTTGAAATTAATGTTCCTATATAATTACTTAATGAATCTCACATTCACTGCCCTTAGCTCGCAGTTGACAAAGGATCTCACCCGCCACATGTAAGAGGTTGGAATACTGACTGTGATTTTAAAACGGTTGCTAAATTATAGTTTGCAAATATTTTACATTTATATCACACACTTCATCTTGAAGGATCTCACTGTGTTTGAAATGTTACATAACATTTATTCTTTAGTAAAATTCCACCACAAAAACTTTCTGGGCATCAATCTTCTTATTTCCCTACATGCCTTGAAATTAAATCAAATTTAGCTGTATCATTATGCAAACAAAAAATCATACCTACATTAAAAGATTATTATTAGTGCTGTAAAGTCAGACAGTTAAAAGATAGGAAACGCTGGAACTGAGACTCTGCGCAATATAAATTCCTTTCTCAATACATATGTATTCTCATAGTCTTTAATTTTATGATAACATATTTTCTTATATGTATCCCCCTCCCTCAGGGGACTTATTAGTCCTTGTTAGTGCCCAAGAAAAAACAGGATAAGGAAAAAATAAGGTTCAAGAAAAAACTAGCATGGAAAAGTAGCCATTTGTGGAGTCCTTGCCTCATTCCTTACAAAAGCTGCAAAGATGTAATGCATGTGCCTCCTTTTCTGGGTGGTTGACTTGGTACCCCATAAATCCTGACTGGCAGAAATGCTGAATATGCACAGCAGTAACTGAAGCTAAAGAAACATTTGAACGTGTGCAGCATTTTACATACTACCAAACCCAGCAAAAGAGGAGGTCCTGGGGTCTCACACTTAAAATAATCGTCCACTTCAAAGAGGGGAAAACACTTCTCCCTCTCCCAGGGATAGTGGAAAATGTACTTGAGCAGTTGCAAAACAGCCGGACTGCTGTGTTATGGAGACCCACATTGACTCGTTCTGTACAGCACCACGGGGGCACGGTGCAGCAGGAGGGGAATGGGACACAGTGACCCAGCGGCAGAGAATACCGGGGGAAGATGTTGGGCCTGTTGCACAAGCTAGCAGAGGGAGGCAGGCACCAGGGGAGGAAACAGCAAAGGCTATTCTGAAATGAAAGAGCTGAATTTAAGGCCCTCCAAACAGCCTTACTTTGGACTGCTCATTGTTTTGTGTGCTTATCTGTGACTTTGCATTTCTTCTTAGGTGTGTATGGTTTCTTAAGGATCAAGACAAAGAATGAGAGCCAAACACTGGCAATCAGGAATGTTCCAGAGCTTTCCTCCAAACTAGCTGAACAGCGCTTTGTCTTGAGACATCCTTAACATCTAGGTCACAGCAAGTCAACCCTCCCCACGCTGCAAAATAACCCCTCCTTCCTCATGTAGAGAGCTGTAGACGTGCCACATGCCCTGGCATGGCTCAGAGTTCGGATACTGGCCAAGAGTTCCACAGCTTGGCTGAGGGATGGGCTAGTGAGGAGGATAGGTCCCCAAACACAGGACAATATCAACCTAAATGTCCTTCCTACAACAGGGAACAGAGACTACCCAGCACCCACACCCACCCATAGCCACACACACCCCTCCATGTGCTGTCCTATTTTCTTAACTAGAAAGCCCAACCTCTCCTCTGCTCAATCTTTGCCAAACCTCCCTCTCTTCAACACATTCCCACCCTTGACAGGCAGCAGATCTTCCTTCCGAAATCTTTGTCTTCTCTCAGTGGGTCCTCCCTCACAACCCCAAAGCACTCCTGTCTCCCACACTTCATGCATTCCTCAGCTAACAGGGATCACTACAACACCTCCAGGAACACCCTCCAAAGGAAACCTCTCCCAGCAAGGCCAATCTAAAAAACTCAAGTCGACAGACAAACAGGAATATTAGCTCCTTTTAAAGGTGAATAGCAGGTACATTAGGGTGAATTATACTGTGACACTCTCGCCAACCACCTCAACTTCCTTCTTGAACACGACAGCCATCAAAAGTGAACCAAAGTCTTTAGCTTGTCTCAAAACCAGCCAAGTTTTAAAAATTTTAAAAAGAAATCAAAGTAGAAAGGTTCTCAAGTAATATTAAAACTAGAAAGCATAAAAGGAACCATGTGACCACACAATAAACTTGAGGGGGGAAATTTAGTGGTAAAAAACCCCAGTGGTAATTATATAGGCCATCAGCCCTCATGAAGTGTTTGATTTTGCAGTAAGCTACATTCTAGTAGCACTTTGCATATGACTTATTTACTCCTTTGCAATACATGCTCTTAAGCAGACAGCATTATAAGACCATATCACAAACTGACCTTCAAAGCAGATTGCTCTCCTTTTTTTCCAGGTAGGGGTTTTGTATCACAACCCAGCAGCTGAGGCTTAATACTGTGAGAGTGCAGAGCCACTACCTCAGCTGAGGCTTCCCTTCCAATTCTGCTTTTATGAAAAAAGAAGGAAAGATACAGATACTAATACAACTGAGGCTAGCAAAAACAGCCTTCTTGAGGTAAAGATGATTTTCCATCTCCATGCCTTCTTCCTGCTGCTTGCAATCAACGGGACATGGCTGCTTTAGTCAGGTTTCCAGAGTCCTGTAATGGAAAGCAGCTGTCCCTATCCAGATTGCACCAGATATCGCCGCAATTATTTTGTCACCTTCTTTCGGTCAGTTGTATTACTCAACTTCCCAGTACTGCTGTGTCAATAACACCAGCAATCCCAGAACTGTTCTCAACATACTTTTTTCCTAAACTCCCAACACTAACCTGAGGATGTTTGTATTGGTATTTGCCACTCAATACACAGATTTTGTATTTGTTGTGTCAAAACATGAACTTGTAGTCTACTGAAGTGGGCTGCATGAGCCACACACCTCAATATGAACAATCTAAATGACTAGGGCAAGCCTACTCGAAAAGCCTTCCCTTTCTTTTCTGAAGCAGCACAGAACTGCACAAACTGACATCCAACACCGTCTGAAACTTTTAGTTTTGCAGAACCATTCAGATGGCACTGAAGTTCTTGATCTTTACATAGCTTCTTCAGGAAGCAATAAGGGTCACAGTGAATCTTGCCTCCACCATTAAAATAGCACCACTTAATAATTTGGGGGAGGGGAAACTTCCTCGCATTTTGCATTAATCAATGTCATTATAATGTAAGATACTCAGTTATTTAGTTAACAAGTTTAAATAACTGTATGTCCATCAACTATATCTTTATTCTGAAAGCTAATTTTAAGTAACAATTAAGTCTCTGTTTCTCTAAGTGAACAGCTAAAAAGCAAGGAGCTCATTCAAATTCCATGAGTATGTAACTATAGTTGCCTCTTTATCAAAAAAACCCTCATTTAATTTGGAGCCATGACTGCCACCTCCCTCTGTCTTTGCATATACCAGCTTTAACAGCTCCTTTGGGGAGCGTTCATGGAAGTGGTAATAGGTGTGGTAATTCCCACTTTCTGTTTTCTACTTCAGCAAGTAACTGAATTCGGTGACTACTGTGATAGCTTTCTGGCAAATCTTTGTTGGCCTCCATGAAATGAGTTGGAAGTTTGATTTCTGGTCTCAGCAGGCATGTTTGTGTGATACAGAAGAACTGCTGTAACTGGCGAATTGGAGGCAATTTCAGCAGAGATTCTTAGGCTTAAATAAGCGCAAGAACAGAACTTTCACCTCCAGAGAAGTGTCCTCTTTATCAGTCCTGAAAAATGACAGGACCAGATTGGAGAGTTAGGATTTCTGCTGTTGCAAGACACTTTGTTTTATTAAACCAGCACTCACATGAAATGACTAAGGAAAAAACCCCCAAGTCATTATGAAATAAAGTGCAGAGGCAAAACAAGCTTTATCACTCCCTAATACTGCTATCACTGCTGCATTTTAATTGGAATACACAAATATTTTATTTCCTGTGACAGCAACATTCATTAGTCTCCCTTCTGGTTACACCTGTTTAGCGTCCCATGACAGCAGCAAGAGCATCAGCCACTGACAGACCATTAGTGGCCTTCCAGGCAAGTCTGTGAATTCCACCACAAAAGACATTTCAGAGCCAAAATACAAGGTACCAGGTGAGTAGAGGCTAAATGGATGACTAGGCTAAGATTAAAAACTTTATTTTTTATATAAAACAATAATAAATCCAAGCAGATAATGAACTAAGTGTGTCTTCTCATTTTCCATCTTCTTTTCTCAATAAAGTCTATCCACAGTTCAGTGTTAAACCACTCCATATTCCGCGAAAACTATGATGTTTCCATCTTGTATCCATGTTTTTCTAATTCAGCTCTGTACAGAAAAGAGACAGATGTATTGAAAAACATAGGCAATACTATTAGATGCTTGATTTTTTTAAAAAATTAAATATACTACACAATATACAATAATTTCAGGTAACAATGTCATACTGCTTTTTGATTCAGACCAATAACCTTAACCTAGTTTACTCTGTAGTTTTTGAACGTCATTTTTTTTCTCTTAAATCACTATAAGTGACTTCTCAGTGACAAATTCAGATATTTGTTTTAATCACAGTTATTGCCCTCTGACCCACCGTATGGCACAAAGTAGCACCTAAGCACCTGCAAGATCTCCAAACTCATTAGAATAACCAATATATTATCTTATACATATTCTCAAGGATCTTATACATTATTCTCAAGATTTTCTTAACTCAAACAAGCTCACTATTCTATTTGACTTAAATGCATGAGCTTCCAAAACAACTGGAAGCTTTCCTCTCGCTTTTACGATAGTAAAGTCTGGAATTTTTATTTATGTCTTGGTGCAATACACCTTGCAGTGAACAATTCTGAGGGACACAATTACTTTGTTGTCCCTAGTTGTGGCCAGGACAGCAAGTCAGGAACTAAAATTGTTATCACTCCTGCCCTTGCCACCACTTTGCTTTCTCACCTGCCTCTGACCACACCAGCCAGGATGCATTCTGTTTTATCCCCTGGTCTTAGCATGTGTGTATCTAAATACAGAAGTACCAATCTCTAAAAAATATTTCAGGTTAGTTTTAGAAGACACAAAAATAATTGCCTTCCTTGGAGTACAAGGGCAACCCAGGAACTGTTTAAGCAGGTTGTATTATGGACAGTTTGCTCCTCATGCAACATACTGAGGGATTAATTATAAAATCTGGCTTTGTTCTGAATGCTTGAAACAATTTAAGTTATAATTATGCGTCAATAAAGGATTACTGAAACTACAAGTGACAAAGAGGATTAAGCAACTGGCTTAGAGGTACACAAATTGCTATCACTTTTTTTAAAGCATGTAATTAACAATTACTTTGCTGTTGTTGCTCATAAACAGTATGTTCATCACATAGGAGAGAGAACCTTAACATTAAAAGAGATCGCTAATCTCCAGAAAATTTGCCCATTTGGACAAAGAACAGCACTGCTGTTTTAAAGTACAGACATAAAACTGTAGCGTACTTTGCACACCACACAGGGATAATCTTGGATACTTTGCCATTAATCTTGGCAGTACAATTCAGAACTTTAACACACACATAGAAAAGTCATTAGAAAAGGATCCACTCATGTCAAATTGACAAAGTGTCAACTGTATCTCAGCTTTCTATGATCTTTGCATTGTTTGCATAACAGAGCAAAATTCTGTCACCACACTGTCCTAAAGGCATATTTCAGTAGAATTATTAGAAGATGAAATGCCGATCAGTACTTCAGAGTCTTGTAATCTTTGGTCCTAAAAGGCTTTAAATAGAAAAGCAAAAAGTAGAGCTTTCATTTATTTCCACTTCAGATCTTTCTTTTTTAAAGCAGGCAGATTTCAAACTTTCAGATATTAACTAATCAACTTCATTTTAAGTATTTTACCTGTCTTCTAGAACAGCAAGTTTAAATAAAATTACCTTAACTGATTGGAGAAATCATCTTCTACATTGTCATCATCCCAGTTGTCTTCCCAGACATGTGCATCTTCATCTTCATCTAAACCAGTCCAATCTAAAGACAGAAAAGCAGGTCTAAATATTGTATGCTGCACTGCTTTGGTACCATGTCTTACTGACCGATTAGCTCAGCCACAGGGAAAGGCAGACTTCTGGTAAATTTAACAGAGAAGTCTGGATTATATTCAAGTGTTTATGAGACAGAAAAATCTAAAACACATCTCACAATTTCTGTAATTACAACAAAAATGAATCTTAGTGAAAAAAATCATTACACATACATCATGGCTTGCAAAATTAAACATTTTTAAGAGATATTCTGCATACTTATGGATCATTCTTCCAGATTTGTATTTAAACACCTTTTTCAGATTAAAAAAGTAAATATGTGTCAGATGCTTTTGCCAAAACAGACACATTCTCTGATCCCTCAAATCAGATGCAGTCAGCCTATGGACAGATGACAAAAAACTATATGTGATGCAGAAGCAAAAGCAAATTGAGACAAGCATCTGCAAACAGAACTTGATACCTCTAATCAGCTATTTCTGGGTTCCCAAGACAGCAGCAGCTGTCTTGCCTTTGTAGGAAAACACTTCATGTCCATTTACAAACCTTATTTATACTTTTATTACAATAAAGTAATCTGGCACACCCTTGACAAATTACTGATCACACTCTTTCTTAATGCTTCATTATTAAAAAAAAAATCAAACTAAATACTTTAGAAAAATAATGAAAATGAAAGGCTGAGAATTACTATGAAAACGTAAGTTGGGTTACTTGATTTTTTTTTAGTTTCTCGGTTTATTCCTACTGAAAGACACAGTTTTTCAAATGTTGAAAAAAAATAAGCTCCCTAATTTTGACACTTGCAACTTTAGAGATATCACTGTTCTCCCCTTTCCATTCTAGTAAGCCATCTGCTGCCCATGCACAGAAAGCTTTGAGGACCCAGCTCTAAAATAACTATACACACTGATAAGGGTACGGGGGGAGCAGGGGAGAAAGTCAGTGGGGTAAAACATCAAAAAATAATTCACTGTGATCAGCTAACTTTCTAAGAATGAAGCCTGGTCTTTGCATTTTCTCTTCCTTTTTCTAACACTGACAGGCAACAAAATTAATATTTGAGATTCACCAGGACAGGAAAATCCATTTGTCACTGATTAAAGACATACGTGTGGAAGGTATTAAAATTAAATTTCCCTACTCAAATAAATTATATAATGGGAAAAGATGAAGGTGCATAGAGATTTTCCTGTGAGGACAAAAGAAAAAAACTGGGAAGAAAAGATGAAGGAAAAGTGTTGTATATAAAAACGCATTATTTGGATTTAGTTGTATTGCTAGTCGCTCAAAAGGAAGGGTTTATCCTTTAGAACTACCTGCTTTGCCCTTGCCAATTTATATTCCATTGATTTTTTTGTCAAAAAATCTCTGCTGATTATCTGGCTTTCAAAGAGAGAAAAAAACAAAGCTCAAACAAAATTAACACAAAGTCCAACTTTTCTATCTGCAAACATACAAGTAGCTCAGACAGAACTACAAACTTGAAAAAAAAAATCTCCCAGTAACTCATATCCAGCACAACAAACAGCCGCTTCAGTCACAGAAGATCAGCAGGGCAGACTGCAAAAAGATGCTCTAAATCACACTGAGTAGAGGGGTCAGAAAGGCCCATGTCATCTTCCTTGCTGGGGTGAGGAGGAGAGAGAAAGTAAAGCCTAAATTACATTCCCATCTCTGTAGGACAAGATTCTGCAGCATCTGTATATTGAAACTATTAGCCTACAATTGTATAACACAGTTATTACTCCCTGCTACGTTATATGCCTGTGACTAAACAAAAGTATAAAAGGTAGAGCATTATCTGGGATTGAAAGTATTAAGATCACTTGAGAGTCCACTACCATTAGGTATTACTAATATACACCAAAATTATAACCTTGTCATGGCGGAACTCCTTAAAAATATATTTTTATATGCTGACCACTGATTGTTTTATTTTGTACTTGGGAAACAAAAAACAATTTTTAGGAGTTTAGGGTTCTTTATCCCCGCTTTATCACTTTACACATTACATTTTTATATTCTGAAATGCACTGTACAAAATATTAATGAGTGACTCATTTACATGTATTTTTGTCTACGATAGTATACTTATGCTATACTTCAAAGTATCCTATAAAAATTGCGAACATCTGGTTTTGATACATAACTTTATTTCATAAATTAAGTAAATTTTTAGGTTGGAATAAACCCCAAAAGTCCGTGTTTTCATCCCTTAACGTAGATTGGCATTATCTAATTTCCTTTGGATAAAAACTGGGTAATAGAACACAAAGTTCTTCTATTGCTAGAAAGTGGTGTTTTAATTTGAAAGAACAACAATTTCGAATGGGTGTGAGCCCAGTTATCACAGTTCTTTCCTAAGTACTGGCAATAATAGACAAAGGGGTCTGAACACTCAACATCTAAAAACTGTGACCTCACTTGACGGCTCAAATGGACCCCTTTGGAGGTTCTTCTTTTCTGCAAGAAAGAACACCTAGAAGCCAGATTTTAATAAGTCTCTGTTTCACCCAGAAAGCCTACACAGTACTTTGCTTTAGCATTGCAGCTAGAGTCAAGCAAACTAATTTCACCTTCTGTAACAGCAAGTCCCAGCTCTGCCCAATCCAAGGTCCCAAAGCTTCAGAGAATTCCCCTACTGTGAATACTTAATTTACATTAAGTCAGATAAACTTTTTTTTCCTGTTTAGGAAACACTTATGAAAAAGAAAGTATTGCAAGCTTACTTCAGCTAATATCCTAACTATGTCAGGAACTTTATCAGTACATGCAAAAATATTTATTTTAGGAGTACTAAAGGGTTCAGAACACCTAAGGCTTGTAAGGCCACTGAAAAACCATACGTAATAATGACATTAGAGAAAAAAAAAATCCTGACATTACATTCATCATGATATAGATCATTTCTCATGATCCACAACTTGAGACAATCCCAAAATTAAGGACATAAAAAGCAAACATGTCCTAATAGGGATGTTTCCAACACTATCTCTGTCAAGGGACACTGAATTGTTTTATTGAATTTAAGTATATTTCTTATTAAGTATATCTGTATATCTGTACCTATGAAAAGCAAACCAGCATATACATATCTGTACTTCAATAGGTAAAGAGACTCAGAGACCTACAGTGTGCAGTATTTCATTCTCACACATTTTTCCACCTTATGCTCAGTTTCCAGCCTTCATCCCTCCTCTCCCCTGCGATTCTCACCCCCAGCGCCAAAGAGCAGCAAATTTCCCCCGCACTTGTTCCCAGCCCTCTCTCACAATGACACAGCACTTCAGGCGCGATGTGCCCAGCGCCGTGACACCGGCCCAGAGCCGGGCACGGGCACCACGACCGCGGCTCCGACGGTGCCGCAGCCCCTGCCCGGCCGAGGGCCGGCCGGGGACGCGCGGGGCACCGGGGAAGCTTCCGCGGGGCTCAGGCGGGCCNCCCCGCCCGCCCGGCCGGGCCGCGCCTGAGGGCCGGGGGAGCGCCGGGGGCAGCGCCGGGGGCAGCGCCGGTGCCGGCTGCAGGGCGGTGGGAAGGGCAAGCTCGTTCCCTGCAGCGTCAGAGCGAACTGCCCCGGCCGCTGTCGGGCGCGTCTGTTCTCTGCGTTCTTTCATCATTGGTTTGTACGCAGGCAAAACCTATCGAGTGTCAGCCTTCTGTCCTTAATCTCCAAGGCACGGTGTTGGAGTTTTTTCCCCTTCTGGCTTTTGAATGTAGTGTTTCAAATCGCCAGGGGAAGTTTAGGTTGGACATTAGGAGGAATTCATTCGCAAGAAAGAGTTGGAATGGGCTGTCTTCCTTGGAGACATTTAAGGAAAGCCTGGCCATGGCACTCTGTGGCTGGTTGACGTGGTGGTGTTTGGCCATAGGTTGGACTCGATTATCCCAGAGAGGTTTTTTCGAACCTAATCGATTCTGTGATTCTGTGAAAACGTATAACTAATTTGCTATCTTCTAAATTCCTTGTCCGTCACATCAGAGGGACAAGCAAGCAGCATGGAAGAGAGGGTTTGACTAAGCTATTCACTAAGAGTTTAGGCTGTTATGTGGAAAGTAGAAATGCTGCAGGTTTTTATTATTCCAAAGAGTATTCATTTCACTTAAATCCAGATTCTGTTGATGATGTCAACAAAGGCAAAGTTCAGCACTTACTAGCCTGAGCAAGTTTCTGTGCAGCACTGGTGGCTTTTCTCCCAGCAATTACCTTATAACAATACTGCCAGTTTGGTGAAGGGGCTGCGATTTTTTTCCCTTGTTCTGTGAGAAGTTGATTCACAAGGCAGTGACTTGCACAGCTGGCTTATACTGTGTCCTGGATTTAAAGTCAGAGAAACAAGGAAACACTGATGTGGGAATTTATATATCACTGAGCTCCAACCCAGCGTAAGCATGTTCTGGCATGCAGCCACAGGTAAGGCAAGGTGGGAAATGAGCCCTTCTGCCAAGTGAAAGGTCTAATCAAGCGTTCTAGTTTTTTGTGACAGGACTGACTGACAGTGATGACTGTGAAATTATGAAAACTCTTGTTTAATAAATCAGTATGTGAAATCTAATTGTAATTTAGCTGGGATTTTCAGCAAGCCATGCATTTTGGAATAATAGATATATTGCTCTAAGAGAGTACAAGATAAAGTCATGAAGTGGGTAGGGGTCTGTCATATCAAAAGCTTGCAATGATCCATGATCATTCAGTTACTAAGGCTCATCTTCAGACCGTCTCGTTCTTCCCTTATCTCGAACTGGACTGAACTGTGAAATCTGGATTAAGCCGGGGAATAACAAAATACTCAGTTGCACCTAGATTATCCAAGAAAGAATGTAACTTGGAAACTCCTATGGGCAAGTAGCTTCAAGTATCCCTGAAGCAGGAATCAGCCTGAACTTGTTTCATAGTGTTTCCCTGCATATCTGCTGTAGAGAAAAGATGCAAGAGTCCTTTCCACCCTTCTTTCCCTTCCGTCTTTGCCAAGCTGCTGGCTAGGAAGCTCTGGAGTGCCCATGAAAGGAAGAACCTGTACTTCCCAAGAGAATATGGCCAGCCACTGCACAGTGAAACAAGGAAAATCAAGGACTCCTGAAGCAGTGTCTTACTGATGTGGAGTCTGACCAGAATCAGTCTCAGATTTGAGGCTTCCAGTGCATTTGCCATCTGTGGAGCTGAGTATTCTTGTATCACCAGTTAGCCAAACGTAATCTTGTGTTGCCACAAAAATCTGTAGTGTCAAATTCTCCTCCTTTTATTATAAATCTCAAAATTCATGATGATTCTTCTAAATTTGTGGCTTCTGGAGTTCTGTCATTAAATAAGGAGCTTGGCTCTTGTTTTACCTATTTTACTTGTAAGATTGCTTTAAAGTAATGAATTTAAAAATAAAAACTCTAAATCTGTTGGTTTAAATCCAATACCCCAGGTTTTGTAAGCCTGGAATTGCACTACCTTGTCCAGCCTTTTTAGGAGATGAATGCATGAATGCAGACATCACTATAATTCCCCAAACCCCTTAACTCTCTGCTAGTAGGGTCTCCAAGGGCATAGGTATCTACCATGTTGTGTTTCTCTCATCAAGGTATGCCCATCCTCTGTTGCCTGAAGGACCTGATCTGTGAAGTATTCTCCAAACCAGCGTGCTAGACCTTACAGGAACAAATTCCCTGAGAGCAAAGCAGTAAGGCTTACCTTCAGATTTCCAGTGTCCAAGTTGGATTTGACCTGGTGTGAATGCCAAGTGTCGCAACCAACAGGGTGTTTGCTCGTTGTTTGGGGATCAACTCCTCCTAAGTATATTCGTGTATTTTCACTCATGGTGGAACAGATTTGACAAGTAAACAACTCAGTCTGCAACTGCAAATAGCCTACCAAGCAGAATCTCCTGGCAGGTGGTGGATGGGTATGACATACCGTATCCCAGATGTATGTTCCTAGCAACCAGACTATACAGTGAGCAAATAGAAAGAACTTATTCTCCTGCAGGTAGGTGTTAGAAAATGCTGTTCTTAGTGCCAATCTTGTGGCTTGGATTTCTTAGCAGAGGCACAGGATTAAATCCTATTTTCTTAAGATTTCTTCCTGGCCTTCTTAAGGAGTTTCCAGTCTCTAGGCTTTGTATATCCCACACTTCACTGTCTCTAGGAAGCATGTGAGAAACTTACAGTTCTGCACTGAGAAAAGATATCTTCAAATTCCACAAAGCATCACAGCATGAAAAATGTGGTGATGCAGTTTATAATACTCAAGCCTTTTGGGGGACCCAGCGCCACGGGATAGTTTTAATTCTTTAGGGAAAATAGCATAAAGATTCAGCTATCCAGAACAGAATTTTCAACGTGGAAATTTTGCAGGAGGGTGTCCAAGCTCCATGTATGATCAGAGTTAGACAGTTTCTGGACGGACCATAAAGAGTAAGAGTTGCATTTCAGTATCTACCCTATGCAGTCAGAGTGGGGGAAGGCCATGGATACCTCTAAAGAGCATACTGCCAGTGATTTTTGTCTGATTCTTCCCCTGTGACAGTCCCAAGACTGGCAGCAACCTTTACAGTCACCAAGCCTGTATTTCACATGGACACAGGACAGACAAATCAAGGATTAGGTTTTGATCCAACTAGGGAGTGCACTCCCTACATTCCCAAAACAGTATAAGAGATCTGCTTTCTTGGAGCTGCAGCCCCTGCACAGCACATCAGCTACATGCTGAATAGGTTGGTTTTCCAAGACCAACAGCCTGACAGTATGGGTGCTTCAGCAGAAAGATCTATATGCCTGTTGCATGGAAATTAAAGGGAAAAAAATCCTATAGATTTCAATGGTTTGGGATATACCTATCTCTGTTAAAACCTTTACTTAAATATACCCTTAACAGGTAACATGTTAGAAATCATTGAACAAGACAATCCTGAGTAATTCATCAGTACCCCTGTTATTCTTTCCAGAGTTGCACATGAGCTATTTACACAACATGATTTGTTTTAATTTTTTTATTCAGCATGTTTTATGCATTAGTATCAGAAAAGCCTGTCTTTCTCTTGGCAAATGTTGCTGCAAGTTGTCTAGCAGGGAGGTGGATTATGTAGATTTATTTATTCAGAGTGTAATTTGCATAAATGAAAAATGGAAATAAGTCTTTTTTTCAGAATTAAAGCTTTTTTTTCCCTTCAAGGTGAAACAAAATGTGTGTGTAGTACACTCATTAAGATTTCCAGGGTTTTTTTTTAGGTGGACAATTAGTCATTTCAATGCCTGGGCCCATTTTCTTTGATTTGGGTGCTTTAATGTCTGAAAGCATATTCTGAGGATAAGATTAAGAAGAGACAATAGAACAGATTGGAAATTAATTTGCTTGTAAGGAGTCAAAGGTGTTCTGTTGAAAAAAAAATCTCAAAGCCATATTAAGCATTTTAGATATTTTGAGTAGTGTTGTTTTGAAGGTCTGCATGGTTCCAGGCTACAATACAGTGCCTATTCAGAAAATCCCTGTGCTGTAAAGAAAATTGTCATTGTATGTGTTTGATCCAGCCATGGATCAGTATCATGTGAGACCTGGGCAGAGACCTACATCTAATGGCCCACCAGCCCAGACACATCTGTCTCAGATCAGTGGTGCCTGTAAAGCTTATCTGGGTGGGAGAGGGACTGTCTTATGGTCCAGGCTGTTAGATAGCCAAGAATGCTCCTCATTCCTGGGGAAAAACAAAACTAAACAAAACAAACAAACAAACAAACAAAACCCCACAGGAAAGCTTATTAGCATTGTTACCATTCAGAATATGTGAATTACTGTGCAGTGCAGAATATCTGTCCTGCAGCGAATTGGGCAGTCCAAGCACTGATTAATGCATCCCAGGAATCCCTTCAGAGATAGGGTTCTGTGTCTCTGGATAGTGTTTCATTACATGCTGTAGTTTTTTGGGGATTAAATTGGAGGAAGAAAGAATATCCTACATTCAGTGCATCTGGAAGTGAGAAACGGATTGCCCTGCTTCTTTCAATAGCTCTGCACAGCTCTGGACCCATGGCATTATTCCTGAGGTCAGTGCCTTTGGCTTGCCACTATTTATTTATTCATGTCTGCAGAGGTCCTCTTTTTCTCTCCATATGCTCCATCATTCACCAGCACCTCGTGGTAGCCCACCCTGCTCCCACAACCCATCCGTTCTCTGAGCTGACCCTCACTGGGGTCAGGATGCGATTAGGTGGCTGCAGATTATAAGGAATATTAATCACAAGGAGCACTTAGATGTTGCTTTGCAGACTTCCTTATGTGAAATATGCTGTGGCAAGCTATCAGGTTACCAGTGGCTGAAATAGAAACAGTTCTCTCTTTGCCCTTGACAGTCAAAAGAGGGTTTGATTTATTTTCTCATTTTCACTCGGTCTAAAGGCAGCTGGGCAGTATTGCTGCAGAGCTCTAGCTGTGTGTCATTGTAATAGGGGCAATATGTTTGTTCATTTCTGCTCTCTTCCTCTGTCTAATTGTTCTATTGTCTTTCTGTTTTCTCTCCACATTGGGGCTGACAAGATGTCTCCTTGGGTTTAGCCCTCTAGCCAAAACTTAACGGGCTCCTAACCAAGAACTAACACCACCAGCAGGCTATTTCCTGCCTTTGTTTACCATTTCTGGTATCACCTTTCTTCTCTCAGTCCATCATTACAAATTTTCACCATTATTTTCCTTTGACTCTTTCTCTGTATAGGGTGCAGGAAGCTTCCTAAATATTGTTCCCCTTTCATTTTCTGGCCTTTCAGCTCTACACCCTGGAAGAGTACCAGATTCATCCAGAACCAGATTTTACAAAGCCAAGTAGCCCTAGGATAACTGAATGTTCACTGTAGCAGTATCAGCAGAACGTTTATTGTGGAACCTTGATGCAAATTGTATGGTAGTTTTGAACATTAAAGGGATAACCACAATGTAATTAACCACTAGGTACCTTTCGCCATGACTTGAATTTTCATGCAAGTACAAGGATTGTCAGGGTAGAATTCAGTTGCTTAAACAAACTAGGTCAGTTGAGACACCCTGGAACACAGGGCCACCTGATGTAGCCTGGGGGACATTAGCCCTTCCCAACTGCAGCTGGAGATTGGGCAAAATACCCCAGGGTTTCCAAAATAGCATCAGTTGCCTGGGCTTAAGTGACTGAATTCCTATTATACGTTGAAATAACTGTGTTTTGTGCTCAAGTGTCTTTTTCATGTTTCTGCACAACTGACTTGATTTATTCTGCCACAGCTGCCCTGAGAATAGTACACTGTGGTAGCCTCAACAGGAGATAGTCAGTGGGCAGGTTAGTATGACCTTTAGGAATTAGGTGAACAGAGTAGGCCTTTTTTTCCACCTCAAATATGCTTCTACTTTTACATATCTAAGGTGGGGCCAGGATGAAGTTCAACCCAAATAAAATCAAATATTGTAGCCTGAGAATAATTATTAAGCATTATTTCTGATGTTCAGATAGGTAAGTAGGGCTATTCATTAGCAATCCTGCCAAGCTGTGGGACTTACTAATACCTAGAGTATTTCAAGAGCAAGAGTCACGCCACTGAACTTGAGGCCAGCCTCACCTTAGGGGGCTTCCTCAGACAGCCCCTCTGTACTTTCAGTTCAGAAAAGACATGAATGGGCAGTTCAAGGTGGAGATTCAGAGCACTGGGTTTAAGTATCAGCCCTGAAATGTAATTTGAAGGGACCTATCACATCTCTGACTGTATTAGGAGGATTTGCCCATAATCATGTATGAAAAGTCAGGAGATGGAAATAATCTCTTACAAGTTCAAGTAAGAACAGTCATCCTTGTTGGCCACATTTCTCTGGCAAAATTCCTCCAGGGCAGTTTTAGCCCTAAATGTATTTGTTTAGCTTGCGCAACAGCTCAGCAATCCCCCCAGGAGCTTCTCGAGTGTATCTGGTGGGAGCTGGCACTAGCAGTGTGTGTCACTCAGAGCATGCTGCTGGTGTTGGCTTTGCTGTGCTGGCAGGCAAGAGTGTACTCGCTGCCCTTCCAACCCCTTGGGGCCTGCTTGTCACCAGCCCTGGCTGTCATTCAGCTGTTCTGTAGTGTCACAAGGCAACACAGCCTCAATGCAGGGAATTTCACTTAATTTAATTTATTGCAAATTAACACAGCCTTTTAATTACTGATTTGTGTACTGAGGGGAAAAATAAGACATATGCAATTGAACAAACACTCAGGGAATTACCTTTCCTTACCTTTCTTCAGGCTCTCCTTCAGTCAAACGCCTCGTCTCAGCTCCCTTTGTTTTCACTGCTGGTTCCCACTTTCCCTCCCTCACAGTCCCTTCAGTGACGTGATGGGCAATTGGGGTCCAGGTATGTTGGTTTCTGCCCCTGCAATTCACTTCTTGCCCTCCACTCTCCTCACTTCTTACTGCCCCTGTGTCCCAGTGTGGCTCATCCATGGCCTGTGAAGAAGTGTTAGGCAGTTGGTTTACTTCCTACGCTTGTGGACACATCTTCATTGAAAGCATGTCAGGAAGACAAGATGGATGTATTTTATCACATAGACTTATGCAGCCAATGAAAATCAGGTGTCTAAGGTGTGTTTTAATCCTGAAGCCCTGGATATAGCTCCCAGAGGTGCAACACAGGAGTCAGCAGTGCAGGGTCAGTGTGATGCATGGTGGGACCACCACGCTGGGCTACCCTGCTCCCGTGCTGCCAGCTGCTGCCCAGGCAGGGGGGCAGCAAGGCCACCTCAGCTGGAAAAGCAGACAGTAGTGCCCATGGCATGGAGAAACCCATAGAACTCCACAGCTCCTCTTCATCCATCCTGCAAAACAGAGGATACCTTCTTCCTCAGAGCTCCCGTTAACTTGTCATGTCTTCTTCAGCAAGCATAGAGGTTTTGATGAATCATCTAGTGATTTTCCCCAGAAATGAATGAAGAAACACTGTGCCACTGGCAGAGGCATCAATTAATTTCTCTCTAAACAAGGACACTCTTGAGACCTTTTTTATGTTAGTCTTCTTTTTATCTTAGACTACCAAGTGAAGTTGATGCAGTATGTCAAATCAAAGCCACAAGGAGCAATCTAGGCAAGTCCTGATTTTAATTCAGCTCATCCAACCAGTGCTCATGAGTACAGCAGTTGGCCCAGCCAGCTCTGGGCCACTGTATATACAACTATGAAAAACTGTTAATTCTTTTTGTTTCTGTTAGATAGGAACTTATTCTGAACTATATTTTAAAGAAAACCCTAGAGAACAAAATCTCATTGTCCTACTCTGCTTTCCAAAGCACATAAATCTTTTGTAAATATAATTCTTAGCCCCATCATGAATAGAGTAGCATCAGTGACACCTGGAATTCCTACAAAACCAGCATCAGAGTAAACCAAAAAAACTCATCAGAGTGAGCATATGTCAAATGAATCTATAAAACCAATGATTTTATTGAGAACATAAATATAAAATCCTTTTGTCTGCATGCACACATAAGTTAAAATACTTATTTGTACAGTACTTATTATACAGATAAACTATACAATTAAGCAGGCTGATATACAGTACAGAGGTGGTAATTATTATTCTAACATACAAAGTAAATTAAAAATGGGTAGGATCACCTACAGCAGTGTATTACAGCAAAAAAAAGTTGTATTTGAGTACATGGTTGAGGTTGGATGAGAAAGGAAGTAAAAGATCTAAACTGTCATGTGAAGGAGTGCATTAGGAAACAGTACTCTAAGTTTTACTGTTTCTGGCTTGTATCTTTTGTAGCACCCAATAGGGGAGACTTTTCTCTGATTTGCTTTTAAGCCTTTAGCACAGTCAAAAGCAGGAGGTATTGTAAAGAAAATCTGCAAATAGCATGAAAATGTCTTTTGGTGACATTCTCATAAAGGCTCTGGGCTTGATTTGGAATGATCTGAAACACCCAGACATGGCAATGCTAAGTTCTTCTGCAGGTCAGATACTTGAGGTCTGGAAGGTTGTTTTATAATCTTGTTTTCATGTTCTTGCAAATCTAGATAATACTTGTTTTTCCTTTGTAGTAACCCAGATTTTATGAAAGCCATACAGAACAGATACTTATGTCAGTTTTTGCTTACCAGTAAGATTTATAACTTTGATCAGCAGAACAATCTTCGAGGAAATTGATAGTATATCTAAAGTTAAGGCAACAACAATTATTTAAAAAACAAAGTCTCAGAAATGCTGGGACTTTTAGATCCTCTCCATTGCATCATTCTGCCTGACTATGGCACCATCTTCACAAAAGTTCTTCCACATTAATGGCAGATGATTCATGGGCCATATAAAAAGTCAGCACTTCAAAAAAGTAGATTTTTGTTCTTTGTATTTCATTGCCTTGTCATCTGGAGGGAAAAGTCCATTTTTGCCATTGTGTTTTCACTCAGAAGTGGTTTGAGGTGGGCACAGTCTGAAATATAACCAAAGCAAAACAATAAGGTTTGAAATTGTATGTTCAGTGTTTATGCAGGCTGTATGTAAGCCACAAGGAAAAATAAATTTAAACAATCACATGTAGATCTGAGAGGCAACTGAAGCAATGGCTCCTCAATTCCCAAAAATGTGACTAAGTTTAGAATTATATATCCCAACCAGTTATCACATGCAGGGTTTATTGGCACAGTGTAACCAAATACATCCAAATGCCTGGCTCTTCAGTTGTAGGAGCTTAAACCATAACCTAGAAAGAGAATTGAAAAAATGTATATTATTTTTAATGCTGAAAGAAAAAGAAAGAAGTTGACAGATCTCCCCTATGCTGTTCGAGATTAAGAATTCTTAAATTATACAAGACTATTTAGAAACATCATATCTTTTCATACTGCTAATGATCCTAACGGGCTCCAAATATTCACCAAGGACTCATGACAGCTGCCTTTTGGGTGTAATGGAAAACCATCTCCTCTTAAAAGCACAAAGGAAGTAGCACTTGATCTTTAGTTCTGTGGGCAGCCAAACCTTGTGTACTGAAGTCCTGATTCTTTGAGGCATTACAGTGTGGGTTTTAGCCACCTGGTTTTCATGGAACAACTCCATGTTCCTCAAAACTTGGCCCACAGTCATTACAATCCTTTAACAGTACTGATTTTACCTTCTTAAGGCAATTCTATCTACTCTGCATTTTCAGTGACTTTCAGGAATGTCCCTATAATATAGTCATTTTTTCCAGCATATAAAATGCTGATTCTACAGATAGAATCATATGCCTTACCTTATTTATTTTAAACAAAATTAAAATCCAATGTATTTGAGGCATACATAAGGGCAAGCAAAATCTATGAATACAGATTTGCTAAAATAATGTGATCACATTATTTTTCTTAAACAAAATTAAAATCCAATGTATTTGAGGCATACATAAGGGCAAGCAAAATCTATGAATACAGATTTGCTAAAATAATGTGATCACCTTTATAATAAAATTAAATTACTTTTTAATATTAATTTATATATTAATTTATTAAAAGGTGTGATATTTTTGTATGTTATATACATATATTATATACATATTTATTTAATATATGGTGTAGCTAGTCTTTTGCAGATTTGCATAAACTTATTGAACAAGCACATCTGAAACACTTATTGCATAGAAAACTTGAATTGTGCATTTTAAATAATGACTTTCAAAGGATAAATTGTAACCTTCTTTTATGGTACAAATTTATCTTGAAGCTTCACTGAAATGTACAATTTTTCAGTAGAGTTTACTTAATATTAATCTATTCATTTGGGGGTAAATGAATAATTTAATGGTGAAGTGATGTAACTGGAATATAGTCTCAAGTGGTGTGTTAGGTTTATCAATCAGTGAAAATTGTGCACTTGAGTGTAAGAGCACATGTCTATCCATATGATTCTTGCAACCTCAGTTAATTGAAACATTTTTTCCACCCTATTATCAATACTTGAAAAACAGCTCCAACTACATCTATTAACCAGTGCCTTAATAGAAGCTTTATCAGCTCCATATAAATTGCACGTATTTTGCTAAAAAGCAATTTCCCTAATACAAGGGTTAGTTCTATGGTTCACTGGAGGTGTTCACTCAGGAGGTGTTGGGGCACAACTGGATGGATAGATGGAGATGGATAGAGCTGTGAGCTTGGTCTTCAATCCACTGAAACACTGGCAAGGTTGGAGGTCCAATCTGATTAACACTATCAGTCCACATTAATTTTTAAAAAAGCAAGGTGTGCATATGCTGAAAATTAGTTACGCATGACCACGTGCACAGGGAAACCTAATTCAGACTAGAAATATCTGGTTTTAAATTTCCTACTTAAAAAACCCTCAAACTTTAGACTCAGGACAGTAGAGTTGTACACTAATACTGATATGTCCTGAACAACTCTGAAATGAAAAGTTCTTTCCAAAGCAACTTCTCCAAAATTTTAATTCATATTGATAATTTCCTTTCTCTCATAGATACTTGATTCAAATGAAGAACATATATAGGGTTTCTGCAGAGCTTGGTTCAGTGTCTCCTGAGATCATGGACAATTCAGCTGTCAATTCAATTTAGCCAATTGTCAACATCATGAATCAACAGTAGAAGAAAAATGAAAGCATTTACGAAAAAGGAAGGAAAAGGGGGATATGAGATGCTCAGCAGCATCTAATCTAGTGCTGCCTAAAGCTCTCTAAAGGCTTCTCTAATCCTTAAAGGCATTTTGGAGCTTTGAATCCATAGGGTTTCACCTCTGCCGAGAGATCACTCACATGCAACAGATTTTGCTTTTGTTTTTGTGATCAAGTTGTTTAATCAGTTCCATCAGATGCGAGGATACAGGTAAAGGGCAATTATGCTGGGTAATGCTTAGTTTGGGGGCATTCTTTTTCATGATTAATTTGACTCCCTGTTCCTCAGGGAAACTTGTTGCCATCACACAGAATGGAGCTTTGCAGCGTTGGAGGGGTCTATGGGACAACATGAATATTTTTTTTGATTACTGATAATTCTTTGTGTAGATCTGTCCCTATGATATTCATCCATGATCAGTGGGCAAACCAGTGAAGCTTTAAGAATTAGCATAATAAGGATCTATATTCAGTTGTATGCAGAGGTAATATACTGGAAGCATTTGCATTACAAGTGAGCAAATAGCTTTCCTTTTAGTCTTAAAGTGCAGTTTTATGGGACTATATATTATGTAGAAAGGCAGAGCTGAAACTGGTACTTCATTTATCAAGGCATGCATAGTTTAGTGCTTGTGGCACAGCTATTCATAGGCAGGAAAAAAGAGACCCCATCACAGCCATCAGAGCAGAGCTATAGATCTGCAAACTAACTCAGGCCAGGCTAGAGCTCAGAAAGATTCTAAAAAACCTGGTTATATAAAAAAATCAGGGCTCAAAGTTACAAAAAGGGTACAAAAAAAAGATCAGTGCTTTGCCATATTTACAAACGTTTTCATTGTCAAGTCTTTATAAATTATACTACAATGGACAGACAGGGCAAAACCATAGCTGAAAGCTATCACAAATCTTGTTATGCAATGAAGAACTTCCTTTTACAGTGGGGTATTTCTTCACTGAGAGAAGATCATTGCTATAAAGAGTAGGCATTTATCAATTTTCAAAGGTCTTGGCCCATGAAAGCTAGTGTTAGATTTCGAATTTCTCTTTTGTTGCCAAGGTGACAAACACTTATAAATATACCACATCTTCTAATGTGCTTTTAACTTAGTATTTTTATGGCTTTTAAATCAGATACTATTAGCAAATATATGAGGTAATTTAGCTGAAAGACCATTTTCTACTAACACTTTTTGTTACATTTCCCCAGGTACTTCAGTAAATGTCTGTTGTGACATTGCAGTCCTGCCAGGCTTCTAGCATATAAGGATACATACAGTACATCTGGTAAGAATTAACATATTACCTTAGGGCTTTCTATTTTTTTGGATTGATAATTACAAATTGTAAAAAAGAAGACAAATACTAAGGATTGGATCCTACAGTCCATTGACTTCAGAAGGAACTCTGTGGAGGTAATGACTCTGGGATTGGCCCGAGGCCATACTGTAGTTGTTATTTCTGGCTCCCATCTCCCCTTTTTATAGCCCAGTAACGAGGCTGAAAACACAGGGGAGACCGTAACAGCTCCATATCTGGGCACTTCCCTCTGCAAAGGAGAAGCAAACAAACCAACAAAACCTGCCTGCGTATTTTCTTCTTTTTCATAGAGTTGAGGGCCAGAGGAGACCTTTGTCATCATCTGATGCAATGCCCTGCAGGACACCAAGCCAAGGAGCTTTCCTGCCAGGAAACCATCTGGCAACCATACACGCCACTTCTTAGATAGAGCATGGCTTGAAGTAGGCTAGCTTGGAAACTGGTGCTGGCAGACAAGGTGGCAACATCTGCAGGAGCTGCTTGTCTACAGGAGGCAACTGCACCTCAGGAATCTCTTGGGGCCGCGGGAGAGTGATCTCCCTGTGGGCAGGTGCTGGAGGCACCAGTGGTGGAGCCATGAGAGAGCTCGGCAGCAGGACTGGGGCTGGCTCCACAAGCAAAGGTGTGCAGGGTCCCTCTGACTGCACAGAACCTTTCCCTATGCTTTTCCTGCTACAAAAGCACATCTGGAGGCAGGGCCTGGGCTGGGCTCTACTCCCCGGACCTTCATCTCATGCCACGAGTCCCATCCTGCACCAAGGAGCATCCTGGTTGGAAATGCAACCATATAAGCAGGCAGGGCTGGAGAGGTGCAGTGCTGACAGAAAGGAGCAGTGATTTCAAAATACAGTTTTTGAAAATTTTTAACAAAGCTCTGCAACACTGAGGATTAAGACCAGTGAATAAGCTTCCTACAATAGCAGTGTGTTAGATCGGGGGGAAAAGTCCAATGGAGAAGCATCCAGGAAACATCTTTCATGCCTGCACATTAAATTTAATCTTCCACCCCCATCTTTTAAGACTTGGCATTCATCTACTAAAAAAAGATGTTGATCTGAAAGAAAAAGAGAGGGGGGAAAAAAACCAGTATGCTATAACAGTTTGCTTGGCAAAATGGGAGAGACTTGAAGAATGAATTGTGTATGAGTTACAAAGAGCCATCCTGCTCTGTAGACACTGGGCCTGTATTTGTCACTCTCGCCCCCAGCCCAGCACTGTCCCATTGGCCTCTTCATTCAGCACAGCTATCTGTCATGAAGAATTTAAGTTTCATATTTTCATCTGTCAGTTGTGAAAAGGCCTGTCAGCTGAAGCTTACGCTACCATTTGTTAAAAGGCCTATAGCCCATGCTGACAATACACTCTTATATTTGTGCTTCCAGGCTCCAGATAATCCCCTCACTTTCCTCCTCAGCAGTCCAGTTATGATGAAGCTTAAATTGCATATTTTGGGGGGTTTTAAATCCAGATTTTGCTGATAAATGCTATCAGCAGGAATGAAATGAAATACAGCACAGTTTAGCTCTTATTACCAGCATTTTGTGAGACAGTATTCATATTAAACAGGTTAATGTCTATAATGTCTATAGTCACAGGAACTAAATGCAGGAAGGCTAATATCAGCTTTTATATACTTTGTTTGCCATCCTGGAAAAAACCTACCCATCCTTCAAATGGGGCATTTCCCTGTTTGTTTCTTTAATTTGTCTTGTAAAGGGAAATAAGATAACCAGCTCATTACAAATCCACAGCCAATTGTTTTATGCTCCAAGATACCACCAAATTACCTATAAAATGCCACAGAAGGAAGAAAGTGTCTAAATCGCCAAAGCACATGTTCAAACCTCAACTCTTTTCCCGTAAGACTGCTACAAAATTACCAAAATAAAAAACTGGTCACCAACTCATCTCAATCTGGTGCATGTTTGTGAGGGTAAGGAGGGATTCAAGGAGGTAATCTTCACACCTGTAATTTTAGGACTTTGATTCTCACATCTAAGGAACAACGAAGCAAAAAGTGAAATTGCTTCAGAAATTCAATCTCACCTGAGGATTGTCAGGGAACACAGCACAGTAACCCAGGTTAGGCATTTGCTGTCTTGTCTCTAAGAAATTGATTTTCCAACCATTATGCAACCACAAAGAAATCATATCTTTAATTTATTACGGGCTTTTAATTTGCCTAATTGATTAAGACTCAATTATACTTTCTGAAAAAATATGAGGTTATGTCCCTATGAAACAACTTTACCTTTTCCTTCTTAGATGAAACATCCTTTTTCCCTGTAGATATAAAATATTCTAATATAGTACAGTAGTGCCAGAGGGATTTCTGTTTGATTGCTTTATGTTGTTATTTGGAAACCATCTTCAGAGCAATGTTTTTCAACCCATGATCTGAGACTGTCTGGAAGGAGAAGAGAGAGGGACTCTGCAAGAAATCCTGTGAAATGCACTCTTACTGTTAACAGGTTTCCACCTGATCCCTTTTTTCCCTGGGAAGAGTTTTCAGGTTTTCAGATAAAGGGGGAAAAAGAAAAAGAAAAAATAAAAAAGAAAGGAAAAAAAAGTTTAGATTTACTGCCTTGGAATATCTTTTTCATGGGAAATAAGATGGGAAGGTGCTTACCCTCAGCTGGCTTCTATTCAGAAGATGAAAGCAGCTACAAGGCCGTGTATAAAGTGACTCTATGGAAATGTTCCTGCACATGCTTCACATGGTACTCCTGTGATTAAAACAACTTGTGTGTGCAGATTTGAGCCCATAAATGTCCTGCAGGTCATAAAATAACACCATAACACTACTGAAAAGGTTTGAAATACAGGACTTCCTTGAATGTCCCAACTGTTTGGGTTCAGATGTCTTCTACTACAGCCAGCTGTGGCAAAGAATTCTCCCAATGGAGAAGGATTTTCCCACCTCAGAAATATTTTTTGCACGGCCATACCCTTTGGCTGCATTCCTCCAGTAGGTAAAGAGCAATCAAGAGAAATGAAGCTGAAGAGGAGTGCTGTATATCAGTATGCATTTTTACTTTATTAATTTACACATGTTAAGCTTTTATTAACATGGTGTAAATAACAATAGCTGACATAAAAATATGTTAATAGTATAATTAAGAGTAGCAATGATTATTAGACATCCAATAAACCTATTTTTTCTGCAATGATTTTAAGATATTGCTAAGACAATAGCAATGGGCATTGTCTGTTCAGTCTCTGGTTCAAAGTAGCAAGTGTATACTGTCCTAGAATATTCCCACACAATGACTTCTAGAAAAGACATGTAGGAATTAAGATAAATAGGGATCACTCTGAAAGGCAGGGAAAAAGGAAATAGGAAAAGCTGATGCAGTGCATAAATGGACTCCTGATGCATGGAATTTTGGACGTCTCTGAGAAGATAATCAGTGAACTAAAGCATAATGATTTGTATTAGTTATTTTTTTGTCCAAAGATTGAAATATCTGCAGAACAGAGGTTTTGTTTTCCTGTATGTTACTGCATGGAGTATTTTGGATCTCACTATGTTCTTATTGTTGTTGCAAACAAGAATTCCCTTAGCATGGCATGTGTGATGAGTATCTTAATTTTTTTTTAATGGAAAAGACAAAAATATGTTTTGTTTTGGGAAATTACTACAGGAGCTGTAGCAATTGATTTTATTCCCTAAGCAATACAGACTTTTAATGTATGAGTTGCTGTATCTTGGGATAAAAATTTAGAAAATTTTTATCACTGAAAAGCAGGATTTTGCTTCTGAATTCCTGGGAGTTTCCCACCTAAGCTAAGAGCCCTCCTTTTGTCTCTCAAGTTACTCATTAAAAGCAGGCTCATGCCTCATTTAAAGAACAACAAATGGAGGAGGCAGGTCAACATTTCTTTCTGCATTTCTTTTTACCTGCAATTTGGGAACAGCTTTGGTTAAATCCAGGTTAGTGTTAGCCACAGGCACATTCAAATCAGTATAAGGGTGTCCAGTATATTTGAAGATGAAGAAAAGAGAATTGCTCTGATAGAATTTGTTCTCTTTACCAGTTAGAAATACTGGCCTTTTACCACTTTAGGTTGGGCAGTTCTCTCCTCCAACTGGTGGCTTTTAGGACTTTATTTCCAGGGGCTGAGAAGCTACTTCTAACTGCTTTAACTTTTCTGAGCAACTAAGGCCCTACCCTCCGTGAAGATCCTCAGTACATAACTCAGGGTAATAAACCCATGCAGGCAGCCAGATATGTTACTACCAGGCACAGCAAATATTCATCTCACAAGTCCTTCTTAGATATCAGCCAAACATTTCTTCCCTTTTCTGTTATTTGTATTGCAATTATTCCTTCTTCCTGCCCTCCAGTCTCTTTGAAAGGATTTGTTTGATTATTAGCTACATTTTTCTACTTTTAAGTTTGCAGGTGGGTTTGACTCAACACACAGGCAGATGCCAGGAAAAATCACTTCAGTCAGGTGCAGAGCTCAAGGTAGTGACAGGAGATCTCATCCACTGATACCAGCAAAGCAGCCGCTGACATGAAAGACCCCATGCCCGTATCCATGAAAGGAGAGCCCATGTTCCAGTCCTCTTGGTAGGAAGCACTGGGCGCAGCTCTCTGGGGCTTCTTGGAGGAAGCTGGTTGGACTCCTAGTCCTTGCTTATTTGGTCCTGGGAAAAAACAATTACATCTTGTCCTGCCCCAATGCAGACACAGCTGCTACCACCAGAGCTGGTGGTAAAATTCCTAACTTCTTCTGTACATTCTTCATGCAAGGTTTATCCTTGGTTCTATAAATATTTTGTTAGCATGCCAACATTCCCCAGAAACTTTAGGCTCCCTTACTTTTGTTTTCTTGTTTGCTTCCCTAGGGAATAAGAGGGCCAGACACTAAGCATTTAAATCAGGATTATACTGTTCAATCCTTCTGCAGTGTGGTGAAATTATCATGGCCAGCTCTGTGGAGTTATCACCCTTCTGACCTTTAGGATCTATATTGATTTTGATCTGACGCTGCAGCAATGAACTTTCTTTTTGGGCAGGATGGCATGTGCCTCCAGAGACAGTGACCTCGAAACAGAGATGCAGTAGGACCTGTTTGGGAAGCGGTGCCAGGGACATTTGCCATCCATGTTTTATCCCACTGCTTGGCCTTGTGCTGTTGCCAGCAGTTGTGTGGCTCAGGTCAGGCCAGATGGCAAAAAAAGTATAAGAAAAAGACAGAATAGTATTTCCTTTTTGAGTTATAGAACAATAAAATCAACAGCATGCAACTACTTTTCCCACTCTGTGAAACTAATAAATTGACTAAGGACAAATAACTTCAGTCCCCAGTTTTCCATCATCAATTGATCCTTGATATTAAATGGGATGGAAGGTTAAACTGAGAAATTTTTTTGCATCGTGTGCACCTGACAGAGCATAACAGATAAAGGTACGTAAGTGCTGTGGAGCCAGAAGATTTCCTTGTTGCCATACTGTACATCCACAAGTCATCTACTCAAACTTATTCACTTCATGAGATGTACAGAGCTGGGGGAATTCAGTGACTCCAGCTGACAAGAGCTGAAGAAACAGCCTCATTTCTCGCCCAGACAGAATGTTTATTATGTTTCTCTCATTTTGTTCTTTGAATCAGTGTTTCTTCAGTTTTTAAACTACACAGCTTTGTAAAAGTCATGGCTTCCCACAATGTTATTAATTTCAGTTTGAGAGGATTGAAAGAGCAAGGGCACAATTAATTACACAGTATGAAATAGATTTAACAGGAAACTGTAAAGCTTTATTTTTCCAAATGTTTCAACTCCAGCACTAAGTGAAAGTGTAAAGCAAAAGAGGCTGGACTTTTTAAATGTCAAAGTAATTTTGGCCTATCTCTGGCCATTCCATTTGCCACATTAAAGTAGCCTTGTTATTCTGTAAACTTTATAGGCTCAGTTGGAATACAACACAGCATTTGTCAGGACCAGCTTTAAGGGTAGACAAAGCAGGTAGCTGCCTACCATAACAAGGAGCTAGGTGCAGGAAAAAATAATTTAAAAAAAAGGCAAATTTGGAAATATGAAACATTATTTGCCAGCAGTGTTTCCTGATCAAATTGTCCAGAAAGTGTAATATTATTCTTCAGGTATTTTTTCAGACAGTGAAGAAACCCATGGGGGAGGACGTGAAAATATCTTTCTGACATAAAAGGGGTGAAGTGTGTCACCACCTTTGCTACTGTGCTATTTGAGGTGGCCTTTGGCAGCTGATGGGCAAGGGGCTGGTGGGAGCAGATCTGCTAACCCTGCAGAACAGAGGGGAACACACCTCCACGCGCCTGCTGCTATAGAAAAACCTTGCCTCTACAAGCAAGTAGTTTTGGAATAGCTTTAGAGGGGTTTTGCTCAAAATAAACTGCCTTGCAGCCATATGTAAAAGTTAGGGGTTTTTTTGTTCTCACTTTTAGTTTTAAACAGGCTGGTGTTTTATCCCACATCAACTGCAAATTGGACTAAAACAACTGTTCTGGGTTTTTTAACTGATTTCTTTTATCATTGTAGTTATTACACTATATAGAAGCATTGCCATTTTAGGTTTCTAGTACCTGAAAACTGCAGTCTTGGAAGCTAGAATCTTTTAAATGGAAAGCAAGACAGAAGTGACAGTGGCACACAATGAAAGAATAATCTGGGACCAGATATTCAAGTCTCTTAGTTCTGGATCAAGCAAGCAAATTAAGGTAAAACCCAGAGGGACAAATATTCTGCACAGATCAGCTTGGAAAGCATCCTTTTATAGAAACAAACGGGGAAGTAAAACAGTGCTTTAAAAGTGCATTAAGTATACTTTATTCCTCAGCTCAGAGTTAATTCAAGCAATAAACTCACAGATTTCACACAAGTTAAAGCTTCCTACAAATCTCACAACTGACTTCCCTACTGAACCTCAGGGGAAGCTTTTATAATGATAACTCCCTTCCCCCACCTCCAAGATGACCTGGAAATGCTTAAAGAATTGTGCTCCTAAGACTTTTTTTTATTATTGCTATTACCTGTGTTTTTCTCTGAACCAGGTATATAAAAGAGAGGGGATTTCCCCTTGCACCAATTAAAACTCAAATCTCACCTCTCCTTTCTTCCCCCACAACAAGAAGTTAACCCCTGCTGAGCTTTTTTTCCCCCAAGGCATCTATAAAGCCTCACAGGTGAGCTTGCTGCAGTAAATAGAATGAATCAGCCCCAGATCTTCTAACAGATAAACACCAATCTTTTATTCTAGCCACCTGGCTTTGGACTTATCAGACAAGAAAATGGCTGTGGTTTGAGTTAGGTGGATTTTCTTCTCTTTTGCAATATTCTTCCCTTTGTATTTTCTTTCCTTTAGCAAGCACTCTTGGGAGAAAATGTTCTTTGGAAGATCTTCAAGCCGGGAATTTTCTTTCTGAAAAGCCACATTATGATGCTTTTTGTTGGAGGAAGTTACCTTATTTTCTGTAGGCTCAGTCTCTTAAAGTCTTTCAATTGTCTCAGAGTTCTTATTTCACCAATTCCTTGAAATGCGGATGAGTTTGTCATACCTGGACAGAAGTAGGATGAAAATATTTTCATTAAAGTAAAGGTTTAATTGTAATTACATCTAGTTGTTATACCTTAGGGAAAATGGAAAGCTTTGTGTGGTTTTACAGGTAAATTTGTCCTGTCTCCCTGTGGTTTTGACCATAAGAATGTAGAGTCAAGAACTGTAATAGTTCACTAAAATATTTTCTGTCCTAGATGTGCATGAATCATATAATTGTTTGTCTAATGAAGCACTTAAGAATAACTAGAAGAAATAAAACACATTAAGGAGTCTAACAGGAGAACAGGCCATTGCACCAAATTACTTCACATTTTTATGATTGTTTTCCAGGAGAGAGTGAAGTGAGAGGATGAGAAGTCAATTCTCCAGTTCAATTTCTACCTCTTCACTGATTTCATGTTACAAGTAAGTGTTTTATAGGGCTGCTTTCAATTTATTATCTGGTCCTGGAAGAGGGTACTGTCCTGTTGCCTTTAAATTTCACTTTTCTCTCTTACCTCATATGCTTTCAGAACACCATCAAATAATGTCGAGTCCTTTTTTTGAGTACTCCTAAGAAGTATTTCTGAGCAAAACCACTTAAAATTTTTAATAAGAACTTTGGGTACTGCTGCTACCCACAATTTTTTCTAAGCCTATCACTGGGGAAATAAGGAGTCCATGTTTTGAGGCTTTAAAATGTGTGCCGTTTGTCTGCTGCTGTTTTACTTTCTTCATGGTAAAGGGATTGGTCTTTCTGAAAAAAAAAAACCTTACAGAAACATTTATCATCAGGCTCACGTGCAGTGTGAGTAGCAGATAGCAGCATAGATGTACTATGAGTTCGCCTTGGGTTAAATTCTGGGAAAGCCACAGGAGAACAGGCCTCTATTTAACTGGCATTTTGTATCTACAAGGGAGGTTGTGTTGCTAAAATCCAGGCAGAGTAAATGTGTTCAGATGACTGTGATATTAACTGATCCACTGCTGAATTTATAATGGCTAAAAGTAGTTTATTGGTTTTGTTGTGTTTCTTAACCATTCTGATATATTTAGGGGCATTGATATTTGTGTTTGTTGAAGTCTTTCTTCTCAAGAGCTGCATTTTGTATTCAGTCACTGCGTGTGAATTATTCTCTGGAAAAGGAATGTTAATTGTGTTGGGGACAATAGATGCCAATATGTATTTACATAAATAAACATTATTATTTTATGCATAAAGCATTTTTTTAAGCAATTTTCTTTCTCATGGAATTGAGGAGAAATATTGTCTCATTTTCTTACTTGGTGACAGAGTAAATAATTTTTCTGCATTGCATTTTGTGCAGAAAGGAAGATGTGCAGAGAAGTAGCCATATTATTTGTAATAAGTGAGAACTAGAAGTAATTAGTGAAACAGGACAACTTAGAGGATTGGTAATAGAATCCAGAGCCTTTTCTCTTCCAGGTGTTCAGACGCTGGGTAATGAACGTCATAAATACCTCCCTGGCGAGGTCAGCAGTTTCAATGAGGTTGTGTCAAGAGTGGCAGGAAGGCGTTCATGCGTGAGCACTGGTCACTGGGAGAATGCACACCCCTTGTCTGTCACAGAGGGGCAAAGACCTGTGTTATTTAGGTCAGCTCCAGCCCTGTCGCCAGGGGACCCTCTGCCAGGGGAGGCTGTCACCCCGTGCCCTGCCGTGGGCTGCAGCTGTTTGTGGTGGCTGTCCTGAGAGGACCTCCTTGGCCATAGCACTCACTGTGTTTGTTGTGTGAATTCTGCTGGGTGTTCTTTGCCTCCTTTGGCTGTGTATAAAATGCGACAGCAAAGGGTCCCTACCAGGTTTACATGCTGGAAGAAGCAAATTATGGCTTATTTTAGGCAGGAGATGTACACTAGATGACTGTGCTAATTCTGGCATCACAGTGTAATTCTCACAGTCTCTTTCTAGGTAAAAATCATTACTTTAAGGAAATACCACTTGCTAGCCTTAATCCATACTCTTCTTGACTGTAGAGGAGCAGGGTTGGATCCTTGGTATGCCTTTTCTGTTTGAGGGCAACAAATGCTCACAGACTTGCTTAGAAAAATGACATAATCTTTATTTAACTGAGAGTTTGTATTAACATCATTAGAAGTTTAATTCTTGTTTTGAGCCTTTTGAAAGCAGCAAACAACTTGGTCAGCTGGCCATGTTCAGCACTAAAGGGAATTAATTCCTTTTTATTTATATGGGAAATACGGTCTGTGCAGTTTCTTGGCACTCCTCAGAGTTGAGAAGGGAAGCTAATGCTTGAAGCTTAGCTGCATATACCTTTAAGTATTGCCAATTGAAAAACACAAAGCATTGTTTTCTCTTCATGAATCAGTTCCCACTTTGGATTTAGGAAAGAATGTAACACTGAGATAATCTCACTTTTCCCATCATCATCCTTTCATTCTTCTCTACTCCCCTCCCCAGACACAAGGTGACATATCCAAGTACTTGTCCTTCAGCAGATTCTTCAGCAAGCAACAAAGCAGAAAGCCCTAATATCTATTCATTTGTAATCTGTCATTCTTAAAGTATTAAGGACAATTGACGTCACATGTCTCAGGTAATTAGAATAGTCAGCCTTTGCTCCACATTTTTAAAGTAAGTGTCTCAAACTCCTAATCAGTACATTTATTGATGTCTTTCAACATATCTGTTTCTTGTCAAGTGTGCATTAGATTTTTAAAAAATCTTGCATACTGAATTGTGCAGGAGAATTATATTAAAACCCTCTTTGTATTGCTTTTGTAATTAAATAATATATATTAGTGACAACGTGGTATTTTGCACATTCAGAGTAATCAATCTCTTTTTTAATATGGAAAACTGCTCAAAAGCAAATTAATAAACATAAATGTCAGGAGTTACATTTACACAAATGTTTTAGTACTTATTTTCCCAAGTTTATATTTCCACATCAAGCAGTATTAACTATGATAATAGCTAATACCATTTTACAAGCTCTAAGTGGCTCATAAAAAAAGGTTGTTGGATTTCTTCAGCTGTTAGTGATCTTAGCAAGAAAAAGGAGCCGTTCTTCACCCCAGAAACCCAAGTCCTAACTTTGGGCACCAATGCAGGTTTATGTGCTTTTTGTTAGTTACAGATTCATTTTGTTACCTTTGGGAGACCTCTAGGACAGGTACACCAAAGTTTGGTGCCCTCTTGCAGCACAGGCAGTCTCAGCAGACAGTGCTCTCTTGGTATAGCAGATTTGTATTTGTGAGAAGATGAATATTTAGGGATTGCTAGGGTGTTGCCATTATTCTATGGCTATTGGGGCTTATCCACAAATAGATTTCTGAGGCTCACTGTCACTTTGCTCATTTCAGTTGACCTATTCAAGACACTGTTTCCGGGCACCCCTTTGGCAAAGAACTCTCAATAGCTGTACTATTGTTTTGGACCCTCTTATGCTTTAGAGCAGTGGTTACTCAAACCATTCTGCAAATGAATCTCAGTTTGATTTCATGTACAGGACAGAAGGAATAAAAAAGCAATTTGGAATGGCTTTGGATATGAAGTCAGAGTGGGAAAGCGTGTTGGGCAGTGGGAGATAAATGTCTTTCACTTTTCTTCTGTTAACCACAGCACACCAAAAGCAGAAGAATCTTTCCACAGCAGGGATTTTGTATGAAGAACTGGAACAATAAATAACAGTGTAAAGAGTAAAGGTGGTCCCTTCATCCCTTTGTCAGTGTTTGGCCCTTGTGTACACCACTCTCCAAGACTTTCCTGCCTTAGGATGTGGTATATTTCAGTCCCATTGAGGGACTAATTTAAACTGAGAAACTGAGATTCTTGTCTTTTGGTTCAGGTATTTCTTTTTTTTTTTTTCCAAATGTGACAATAAATTCATAACAAAGGATGATGAGGAATATACTGTGATAAAAAAAAAATAGGGATAGCTTGGTGTTAGGAGGACATCTCCTAGATGTCTCTCAACCACAGGATCTCACCCTGTAGAATAGGCATTGTGGACAGACTGAGAACAACATGTAAACATATGCACTCTTAAGATGGATACGGTGCAGCTCTTTTGCAGATCCAGCTTGCTGGAAGAAAAAGTGGTTACCTGCAGTAGCTCTTCCTTTCATTGGCACTCTCACTCCTGTACATCATCTTCTTCAGTTGTGCAGGCTGTAGCAATAACAAAAACAGGAGAGAAATTTGAGTGGATGGGATGAAATCCAGCCTCAGCCTTAGTGGAGCCCCCACTCCTGTGGGAAAGATGCTTGCTTACCATAAGAGAGCTCTTTATACTCAAGGGCTGGGTACATGATTCACTACAGGAGATAGAAAAGAATGTGTTTGAGGTATGCTTATCAGGAGCTCCTTAATTGGTGAATTTTTCCTCTCTTTCCTTCCTCTAATTTCTCTTTAGGACTTGGATTAAGTTAGAACAGGACTGTGAGGATGCAGAAGGAAAGAACTCCTTACAGAGGAGTCTGAACATTGTATGTGCAAGTCTATGACAGAATATACTGCAGGCATCAAATGAAACCCCAGGTTCATCAAAGAGTGGAAGTCTCATGGGGTGTAAGGCAGCTGGAAGTGTGGTAACTACTGTGAGCATCTGCTCTTTCAAAACATGTGTTTGTGTCTCTCTTTGCTGAGCAGAATAACTTGATTACAGATAGGCCATTAGCTCTGTCCAAGCAGCACAGCATTGCAGTTGTTTTGTGGTAATGACAGCTCTCCAGACCCAAAAAGCAAAACAAAGCCTTCCTAGGACGGTTATCTCCATCAGCCAAGGAGCCATAACTCAATAGTGCAGTATGTTGAGTACCAAAGTGATTCTGAATTGTAAACTTCAATGGCTATTTGTTCATAATGGAGGATTTCTCTGATTTACCTTACTTCTCCTTTCCTTAAGAAAGCACTCATTTGGAGATGAGATAGACCACTTTCGTTAAGAAATTAATTAGATCTGCACATACATAATAGTTTCTCCATTTTGTAACATATTACTCAACATAGGATAATTAGGAATGGAAAGGTTGCACTGAGCAGCAGAAGGACAATACTTGCCTCCCACAGAATCATTTCTGCCTCTTTAAAGGATTCATTTCCCAATTACTAAATTTTGAACATAATATTTAACCTTCACCTTCTTTACTTTGCATACACTTTAAAAATGCCTGATAATTAGGGACTGTTGCTATATTTTGAAAATACAGGGTCCCATTCTGAAAAACATTACCATCACAAATTATCTCAGTGGAATTATGTAAAAATAACTGTGATTTTAATATACCGACAATTGGATTTAGAATGTTACCTTCATTCATTTCATTGGAAAGTACCTACCTGCATTTCCCTGACTTCTTTGAAATTATTTTATATGGGTACCTAAACATGCACATAGTGATGTATTGCTATGATCGTTGCTCTGTTAGTTCACCAAGAGCCACTTCAGCTGAGCTGCAAATTCAATATCTTGCCATAGGAGAGGAAAATTGGTTTGTGCTTTTGTGGTTTATGGTGTCACCAAACCCTTTGACACAATTCCAGCTCTCTGTTGAATGGATGTTAATATACTGTTACTCTAGCTGTTGATTTAATTTTGATATCACATCTATCTATATTTCTCTTTCTTAAGAAGATACTTTAAAATTCAGTTATGATAATAAATATTGTTTCAACTTGAGACTTTGTGACTCCATGGAAAGCAACATCTTAGTGAATTTTTTTATAGATTTTGGCTTTCTAAAGTATATAATTTTTTTATCAAGAGGAAAAAGATTGATACTGGATCTGTTCAAACTTTTATTTCAGGACTGGGATAAAAGAAACTTGATTTCATGAAAATGTCCAGTGCAATTTTATCATCAGTTAAAATCCATGAAATATATCTAGATTATAAAGATTATAATAATGTATATAATCTATAACAGTTTCGATCTGAATTATTAATGTCTATCTAGGCTACACTTTTTCAAAACTGAGATTGCATAGACCGGGTCTCTTTCCTTCAGTTACATAGCCACAGATACGAGTTATTATGTGCACTACATCATGTCAGAGCTCAGAATGATATTGCCATGAATCCCGGAACTAAAAAGGGGCCAAAATGGAAGCCAGAGAGAGAGTCAGGCCTTAGCTTTTTCCCAGTATGGCTCTGTTGACCTAAGAACAGCTCAAAGCTTTAGAGTATGGACTTCCCCTCAGGTAGGAGTTTTTCCACATGAAATTTAGGAAGGAGGTAAGATGGGAGTTTGAAACCTTCCTTCATGGTTAGGGAACTGGCTGTGTTTGAAGTGAAAAGGGTGACTGTTCTTCACTCCTGGTCTGGGGGCTCCTGAATAGAGCAACCAGGTGTAAGACTTTAACTCAAGATGGCAGAAAGCCATTGAGGAGCAATTGGTATCCTGACTTAACTCCTCATCCTCTCTCAACTGGTATCTCTGAAGCAGAGATTGGAAGAATTTAAGGTGCCAGGTCTGAGTTTTATTTGGCCCAGAAATAGATTGTAGACTAAACCATAGTAGTGTCCCTTTGACCAACCACAGGTGGTGTGGTAAAAAAGAGAAGCTTTATGGTATGCTACAATTCACGTTCTTCCTGGAGCAGATCCAGCTTGGATGTCTAGAAAGCACAAAGCACAGTGGAGCTGTAGCCACAACAAATAATGAGTGGGTTGGTGTGAACATTTTTTATCTGCAGTATGTGTTAATTGTTCTTTACTTCCTGACAGGAGAAGATGAGCACAGCTGAAAAGAGCAGAATATTAGGGTATGCCTGGGGAAATGTGGAAAGCTGAAAGGCAAGGCCTTATGCTCTTAATAACCATTACAATAAATTAGCATATGCTACAAATAATGCATCAGAAAAAGGAAAAAAAAGCTGTCTTGTAAAGCAGGACATAATTCTGCGACATGTCTACTCTCGCTAGATAAAGCTTTGAATGGTTTTCCCAGGAAGAAGCTTTATGCAAATGCATACTGTCATGTGAATCAGATTAAGGGAAGAAAGACTATTTATGCATTAAATCCAAACATGCTTCTGGGGAAAGAAGAAGAAAAATAAGCCCTTTCTCTCACCTCAAATACAGTATGTGTGCAATGACTAAAAAGAAATGAATGTGTCACCTCTATGACTGACTCTAAGTGATTTCCCACTAACAATTAGCATGAATCATAGTGATAAAAAACTGAGATGGAAAAGATCTATTAGAACACCCAATCCACCTCCCTGTAAGTACAGGAATCTCCCTGACAGTTTCTATATGAAGCAGATCATTGCTCAATACTTCGTGTTTTCATCAGTGCCACTTCACATAGGCTTTTGCAAAGATGACTTTACAACAACTACCACATCTGTTCTTCACCTGAAAAAAGAATTACATCAGTTCTGGTCTTCCAGAACAACATCCTTCTGGAGCGACTTATGGTCCTGGAACTTTAAATATAATGGGTTGTCTTTGCTTTCATGAACTACAGAAGCTGTACAAATTGTTCCTGTATTTAGCAGCAGCATAGAAAGTAAGCAAAGGAAGACACTTGGCTACAGTGAAATAAAATAATGTAGCCGAAAAATTTTGGGTAACACCAAACTAGACCCTACTCAGCGGGAAAGGTGTACATGGAGGTGTTTGTGGTTGTCAAGTTTTGGGGATTGTTCTATGCCATGTTTACCCAAAGGGTAGGATAGAACAACCCTAGGGTTCCTCAGATGGCTCCCATTAGGGAATAGCCCCGAAAATAATTTTTTCCTGCTACCTTTTCTCCCTGCACCTGACCCTTCTACTGGTCTGTGCGGGAGCCAGTGAAACACGTCTGACTGTGCTGGCTCTGCCCCCATCAAGGATCTCTCAAGAAGAGGGCATCTCTCAGTCAGCAGCAAAACGTTGGGGCTATAGACAACAATCTAGCTCTTTGTAACAAGTGGGCCAAGCTTCACTATGAATTTAGGATCAAGTTTGGCACTGATTTCTTTTTTCAGTAGTGTAACAGAGATATACCATTAGAAACAGGATTGTCTGAGAGTACCTTTGAAGGTAGACAGTGTCTGAAGCAAGCCTGGAAGATAACTCACATGCAGCTTGGCTTCAAAGTCCAGGCAATGGCTCCATTTCACTGCAATCTTGGTGTTCCCAGACTAACTGTTTTTTCATCTGAATCTCCTGGTGTTTACACCACTGTGGTTCTGTAGGCATATTCCATACACTTGGAAACTGGCTGACCAGATTCTTAGTTGACGTCAATTAATTTTTCCCCACTAATTTCAATAGACAATAATTTCTCATCCTGAGCATTTTGCATGAATCTGAGATGCTAGGCTGGACGATTTGCTGGTCGTTCTCAGACATGTCATTATGGTATGATTCAATTCCTATCAAAGTTGGCTGGAAAACTGTCTGCTGACCTCAGGGGCTGCTGAATATGTGCTGTGGAAGTAAAGGCCCCAAGCAAGTGTGGAGATAGAGAGCCAAATGCTTTTGTGGGAAGGTTTTGACTTTAAAAGGATGTGTTTGAGATGTGTGGTGATTCTGTGTTTGTGGCATCCTCCCACATCCCTGCAGAGGCAGAAGCTCCTGTACAGGAGTTGTTTCTGTCCTGGGAAAGGAGGAATGAAGCAAGCCCCCTGCATGGGTAACATCAACTACACGTTTTGCTTTGATGCCTGTAGCCGAACAGAATTCATGTGTATGCAGCCTGGAACAAATGTGAAGGCTGATCAGATGATCCCAGGTGGATAGATTTTTAAAAGATATTGTTCCTCTGAAATACATCAATTTGCCCCATATGAGCTAAAATAATTTAGATAAAATTGATCTGCTCATGGTTTTTCTGATTGCTAGTAACGATTTTTCTGGATTACAATGACCTTTAAGTATTACTTGTAACAGCACCTCTTACAAAATTTTCAGACAGAAATCCAATTTACTTTTTATTTAAAATAGATAATGGGCATTTAAAAATAAGAGATCCCCAGTCCTGACACAGACCCAACCATGAATGTCCTGATATGTAATTCAGCACTGATCATTTTAAAAACAAGAAGTTGCTGAACAAATATAAGCTTCCCTCAGCGCAGCATGTCTGTCCCCATGGACCAATGAACTTCCCTGTGACTCAAGATATTTTTAATTCTGCTCTGGACTTTCTCCAGGAAATCAGTAATAATTACTAATTGTATTTTTGTAAGCTAAATGAAAGGATGCATTCTTTCTTGAAATTCTCCCTCAGCTTTTGCAATTAATTATGTTGCTCTTTTGTGTGATTAATCCTCGTCTTTGTATTACAACTTCACTTAATCAAATAGTACTGTGTAGCATGCCAAGGGTTCTTAAGTGTAAAATATTTTCTATTTTAGTGTCACATTTTTTTCTTTTCTCTGCTACTCACATCTCTGGTAAACTTTTTTCAAAGTGATGCTTTATTAAAGAACTAAAGAGTTCTAAAATCCTCGGGGGAAATTTGCATTAGATTATTGTGTCTTGGCAAAGACCCCCTGCCATGTGTGGAGCTACAAACAGATTTTTTCCAGGTGAAGATGTGTCCGTACATCACCAATACATATTAAGGCAGTTTTCTGATAAAACTATTTCAACAGAAGGTTAGTCAAAACCCCTAAATGACCTCAGGTTTTATTTTTAAACCTTTACTATATGACATATAGTAAAAGAGACTTACCTGACCACCTTAAATTATATATTAACATTATCCTCTTGTGAAATGCTCACATTGGAAATGTCAGACAGACAGGAGGTGGTTTTGAGTGGTTTAGAGAAAGTCTTAAACACTTAGATTACTGTGCAATTTTGTGGCAAATCTTACTTCTTCCTTTGCAGCCAGGGAAAGTTTTATCCATGGTAAAAGTGGAGCATGTCTGTCATTCCGGCCTATCATGACTGCAATATGGCCAGCATTAAAAGTCAGGAGGCTGGTTTGCACAGATCAAGGTTCTTACTTTAAACTGAATCATTTTCTCTTCTGTTTTTTTTATTTTTTAGGGTGCCATGGGGTCATATTTCCAAGTGCCCTCCTTTATTAAAATGAATAAAAAAGCAGACAAAATCAACTTCAGAAAAGGTGGCAACCTCTTTGTTCTAGGACCTGGGGGGTTTAGAGTAAGTTCTTACCAGTCTTGCAGTGGAAAAAGCCAAACTGGTTGAAATGGCAGGGGAAATATTGTCCTTTTATCACCACAGCAGTGTCAGTGAATCACGGATGATCTGAATATCTATTCCTATGGAAACCCTCTCTGCCTTGAGCGTGGCAGATGATGGACATTGTCCATTTAGGCTCCAGCAACACGAAGTGGGCTGGAGTGCAGGAAAGCGTTGGCTGTTCATTAGGAAAGCACTGAAGAGGCTCCTTACCTTTTGTGATGAGATCACTCTCACACCTTAATAAAGAAATAAATCAAGGCAGTAACTGAAATGTTCTGTGCCAGTGCAACTATAAGTAGTTAGTGAATAGATAAGATGCTAAAAGACACAGTGCCATCACTGCAGGATGAGTCAAACATCTTGCTGGTGAGAGCTACAGTGGATTCCTTTGTGAAGCTTTTTACACAGAGTGCCTAATTGCAAGAAGAATAGGCAGGCAGAAGAAAAGAGGAAAAAAAAAATAGAATTAGTATCTTTCATTAAGCATTAATAAGTGCTGAAAAGTAGCTTTGAATATTCAGATGACTGACCTGCATCAGCAGAGCATGGAGGTGCATGCTCACCTTCAGCATAGTTGTAATCTCATGAAAATAAAATAAAATAAAATAAAATAAAATAAAATAAAATAAAATAAAATAAAATAAAATAAAAGTAATGAGGACTTGTAGGACCCTATTTGCATGAGTAATGTCAGGGATCTGATTCTTGAACTGGATCCTATATGCAAATAATAAGTCACAAATGTGGTAAGGATTTATTTTATGTTCCTTCAAATGAAGATGGGTTGGCTGTATTCAGTATATTAAATCCTTCCTGCTGTTAAGCTTAAAGAAACTGATTCTCTTGTAACATATTTTGATTTGACTACTGTAGCTTCCAAGTGCTATAAAGCACTAGAGTAGTTTGCCTTGGCCTCACACCTAGTTACAGTAGTGCTAACTTTAAAATTGCTGAAGAAACCCACATCTGGAGTCAATTGAGTGAATTTTGACCAGCTTTGGTGGTAATACGCAAGTAATATTTCATCCTCGTGTGTATTTCACTCATCTTATAAAAAAAGATGCCTCATTCCAAGACTCCTAGACGTATTTCTTTGCTGTCTCATATATCAAGAGTATCAGACTAAGCAGACCGCTTAAAACTGGATATGTCCAAACACTCTCTTATCCTAAACAACAGCGAATATTTTTGCCAACACTTCCATTTCCTGCAGTGGAAAAAAAATATATAACCCCAAAGCCTTGGCCAGGTTCTGCTTTCCTTGAAATGCATGGTAAATTTGTCAACAAAATACTCTCTGGCTTGGTAGTGGGGGGAGAAGTTTAACAGCTGGAATTAGCCAGCAGGAATAATGTGAAGCAGGCTGAAGTTTCATATTAGGTTTAGCCTAATGCTGGGGTTCAAGGCTGAGCTTGCATTCTGATTCGCCTGTGCCAAAATCATGGAAGCGACATGCAAAAGCAGAACCAGAGAACAGCCCCTTTCAGCTCTGGATTTGGCCCAAAGCCAGACCAGGGCTGTGGGCATTGGTCCAGGAATCCAGCACTGAGACACCCACAGGCCCCAGATACAACGGATTGAAACTCCAGTTTTCTACCATCAAAAATATTAGCCTGGTGCACAGAAAATGCTTCTATTTATAAAGATGTTGTAAACATAATTAATTCTCCTTTGCATGGACTCTGCTTCTCTGACTGTTTGCAGGGAGATGACCAGCCATATGGAAGACAGGCATTAAACTAAACAAGACCCAAATTGGTTTTATTCTTCTTTTTTTCTTCTTCTTTTTTTTTTTTTTTAATCTGAAGGGACCACCACTGGTGCAAGGCTCATTTTTTGTAGTGCCTTGAACAGCTATTAAAGGCAATTGTCATGTTGGACAGGCTGTGAGTGGAAATCCAGGAGTACCATGCTATTGGTGCTCCCAATGTTTGCCTCCTCCACCCCTCTCTGACATGAATTTAATGCAGGTGCAGACACAAGCCTAACATAAGGGAGCAATTTTCTGATTCATTCATGTAAGACCCTGAGGGAGAGCAGGAACAAGATGTACAAAGGTAATGTGGCATTGTTAAAAAATTAACTTTGCTTCCATTTTATGGAGCCACAGTGCTTTGTTGCTTAGTTACATGGATCAGGAATTTAACTGTAAACAAGATATTTCACTCTTCAGTCCCTAGGGTTTTCATCTCCATTTGAAAAGTGGTTAGAAATGAGCATTTTTTGCCAAATCCTTAGGTTGCTTCTTGCCATTACTTGTACCCTTTGTGTCTGCTACTGCTGTTCTAGCAGTGCTGGAAGATGGAGGTGGTGGCATTCATGCTAGCGTGACCGCTCTCGGGCTAAAGCCACACTCCCCTCTGAATGCTGCACTTGTTCGGAAACAGGACAGAACGCTTACGCCTTCTGTTTTGGTTTTTGCTCCTACAAATCCTGGCTGCATAAGCTCCAAGCATCCGGAGTTTGCCAGCTGGACTATGCAGTTATTCAAGCCATTGGAAATGGAAGAGGGGTTAATTATGTCAGTATATTGTTACATCACTAATGGAAATTCTGGTTTTGCCCTCAGGATCCCCACTGCTGTGTCTGCTCAGAACTGTTAAATATGACAAGGTCACTCACCCTGCTTTAGTAACAATGAGTGCTAACAAATTCGGTTGTTGCATGCATTGTCACTTCTTAACAGGGTCATCCCTGTAAGCACAACCATTGCCTATGCTTTGTATCCAGAAAACTTCACAGCAACTCAGATGCTAGGTTACGCTGTGTTATGCTGGAATCTGTTTGTAAAAGTACAGAGACAAAAAACTTCTCTATTTACATTCTAAACCAGCTTAGGTAACTAACAAATACAGGAAAGATGGGGAGACAAGTGGTGAAGAGAAGTCAAAAAGTGGTGCTGAAGATATGAACAAAATACTTTAATTGACAAAGCAAACTTTCAAAATATTTTTCTCTTCCCTTTTCCTTCTGGCTCTGCAGATGGCTGGGGAGAATCTGTCTTTTACAACACCATGTATTGAAGCAACATGTTCTTTTGAAGTTTAGTCACCCACTAATTACTAGTCTTTCATTAACAGTACAGGCATAAATGATGCAGCACTTGCTTATATCCAGTAGTCTTTATTGTTGAGGATTAAAAAATTAAATCATTAGCTACATGCTTGTTAAACATGCTAAGACTGTTTATGTAAACTCCCTTGCTCTTATTTTGGCTCACACAGATGGTTAAGATATGTCAGCTAATATTTCTTATTTTAAAGAGAGGGCTAATTGACTAAAAGTCAGATGTGCTGAGTATTACTCATCTCAATGAGAATGGGAATGTAATGTGTGCACAGTTCATCCTAAATGTGGGTTCCTGCTAGCCATTCCTTGTCTGGCTACCAGTTAGTACAAACAGCATTGTCACAGTTGAGAAAAACCTCTGTGGTGGCAATGGCCAAGCAGATGTCTCAAATCTCATGTTATTTAGAAACAGTTTTGTGTTTCTCCACCAAGGGTGCTCTTCAAGGGAATATCTGAAGACTGAGGCAAACATTAATAAGCAATGCACTTGTTTGGTTAAGGTTTCAGCCTTGACCTCCATCTTTAAACCCTTGTTTGTTATTAATCACGTGCTTCCTGAATCAAAGAGAATATTTTTGGAGAGGGAAAATTGTTCTGGGACTGGAGCATTATGCACCAAACAGACTTGCCCAGATGACAAATAGCCTTCACATGATAGCCAAGGTTCATCCAGCTGCTCGGCCCCGTACCAAGTGATTGATGGTGTTGATGTTCTAAATAGGCTTAAGATATGCCAAATATCAGGGCTGTAACAAAGTCCTTCAGCTATATACTGTAAATAGGCAAGAAGGCATGTTCCCAGCATATGGAAAATCTGAGAGCGGTGTCAGGATTGTAAGTAACCTTGCAGGGTTTGTCTGGTTTCTTTCGAAGTGAGACAAAAACAGTTTTCTGTGCTGGAATGAGCAGGGTCATGCGAGGTCTGCATGAAGCTTCCGATTACCACCGATTTTCTCTGTAACTGGACACCCTTCAGAGTTATAACAACATTTGATTTCTTAGCAGAAATCAATAAACTGTTTTTCTACCACAGTTCTGAGGAGGAAAGAAAAATAGGATGTGCTCAGAAGTTACTGTCAGGAGTTTTTTATATCTTAACGGAATGGTAAATTCACACCTGAATAGTTTTATCTTGATAACAACAGTGCTGGTTCTTTCTTAATCCACAAAAGGCTGTTCATCGATATCCCACAGGATCCAGCAGCTGCACAACAGAAGCAACAGTTTCACTGATCATTCCTTTTCCCCAGAGGAATTTTCTTTATTTTGTATTTTGTATTGTCCATGTTCTTCACAGTAAATGCTGCATGCCTTCGAGGCAGGGAACAGAAGCAGTCTTGGAAGCGCCACAATACTGAAGGACAAGCTGCCCTCTGCTCTGGCTATGGGACTAGCAGAGGTTAGAGTGCAGGGTGGTAAGATTTCTCTCTGCTTGGTCATTCAGAGGGGATAGTTAGCCTGTGTTAGACTAACCCCTCCCTGACAGCTGGCAGGATTTCAGACCCCTCTCTATGGGGCACTCTCTGTTGAAATTCCCAGCTTGGCATTTCACTTTTCACCTGCAGCCTGGCAGCTCCACTGGAAAATGTGTGTTCCTGAGCCTGCAAGCTCTCTGCGCAATGCCATAATCTTGCTTTCTAAGAGATTAACCCATCTTGGCTTTAAGAGTGTGTTTGAATGGTTTTCTATGAATGACAATGAGGAAAGCATCTTTTGTGAAAAGGCCTTGATGGTGTAGGTTATTTCCTGGATAAAGCCATTTCCTTGGTAATTGGAAGATGAGTCAGGCTTACATGTGTGAAGCCAACTTCTGTACTGACTCACTCCAGTTTGGGGCCAGCAGTTCTCTACTGGATGCTGCCATGAGTAGAGGCCAAGACAGCCTCTGCACTGGACCAGATCCGTAGTGCAAACTGGCCAGGAAGTAGGATCAAACTACTAAAGGGCATTCAGATTTATCCAAACCATACCAGTAAACTCAGGATCAGTCATGCCCTGAAACACCAGTTGAACAACAGTGAATGGCATTTCATAATAACCTGTTCAGTTTGGGGCCACAATATGGAGCAATTGGCCCACATCCCTTTTCCATTAGGTGTGGCTATCTATAACCAGCTTTGTAAGTGATCAGAGGTTTCAAAGTTCTCTCTTCTGTCATCTCCACAGACTGGCTGGAATTAGCTGAAATCCCAGAACCATGTATCTGTATTCATTTCCAACTCACTTCATGTTGGCAGTTAGAGCATTGCCTACAGGGCCAAGAGGATGTCAGGGGGAATTAACAATTAAAATGTACACTGCTCGGGGTTCCGTAGTGCCTCAAGTGATTTTGTTTGCATTCATCCTGGAAGCAGAACAACAAGCCAGATTTTAATTCACATTGTAATCTAAGTGTGAGCCTGTGTGCTTATCTCTGCATGCTCCATTTCAATAGAGCTCAAGCTTATTCTAAGTCAGTCAAGTTAAATTGATAGTGAGAGTCCAGAGAATGAATGGAAAATGAATAATCATACAATTATCTTCAACTAATTCAATATATAAATGAAACCAGAGATCACTTTTCCAATGAAATCCTATTCATAGGAAGCCTTCAGTGTGACATATTAAATGCAATGCCGAAAGTAAAGCTGGTCATGGTCACAGTCATACTCTTGATTTTCAAGTCATTTGCTGTTGGGGATTGTTAAGGCCCTAATGAAACACCAGGGGTACTTTAACCTGCACAGCACAATTCATCAAATATTACCCAATAATTTGGGCATGGAGCCTTTAACTTCTGCTTGAATTACAGCCTGCATTTCAGAAAGACAGACAATCATGACTTGAAGGCTAGAAGTCACTGAGACTACCCCGTTCCTAGCTGACCTGCTTTGAGGGTTAATTACCCTTCTTAAAAGAACTCTGTTCTGTAGCCTTTTCTCTAAGCTGCATGTATAACTTGAAACAATAATGAACTGTGATATTCCTTACCCTTGCTGATTTTCAGTTGTTAGGAAAAAAAAATCGGTATTCCTGACTTTGGCTAGACCGATTCTCCTGGCTAATTCCAGCTGGATAGTTCAGCTCAATGAACAATTTCAGTAAAATGACATTTGGGAGCAGGAAAGCTAGCTTTGCCAGACAGCCTAAATAGAGGGGGATGGTCTTGTTCCCCTTTTAGTCAACAGCCAGGACACTCTTATGAGCTGAATTGAACTCAGGTTCATATCTACCTGAGAGGGTAACACCATGCCAGTCCCTGGCACGTCTCTGACACACTTGTGTTTCCAAGTAGGGGCTTCGACACGTCTTTGTGCCGACACTGTTTTTTGCGTGGGATGCTGCCACACCATGTAGCCAGAAGGAGTGGCAAGTGGACACGTGTCCTGAGGCTGGTGGGGAGAACACTGATTCCAAAGTTGGAACACCTTACCCTAAGCAAAAACTCTAAATACAAACATAAAAAGTGGAACTGTGCCATTAGAAAAATTGGCAGCTTCCTTGCCTTGGGATGCTGGACCCTTGGAGATAAGGAGTTCCACAGTTGAAAACATTGGCTCCCTCTCTCTCCCTGCAACTTTAGTCTCATGCACTTCTTTTAGAAGTGACCAAAAGGAATATTTCATACTGAGCAAAGCAAAATATTTTTTCTTTCATATAGAAGAATTGAAATATTTTAGAACATCATTTAAACTGTTCTTTAGTTTTGGCTGCTAAGTCAGAGAACCAAAAATAACCCTGGATAATGCTGTCTTTCTGGAATGACTTGTGAATAGGTTGTACACAAGAAGTGGTTTATCTGATAATGTGTCTTTCTTATATGACCTTTACTGTAAAGAAATAATGAGGTGTTTTTGTAGTTGTGATTATATGGGTATAAAATTGAATTTGATGTAAACTCAATCTCTATTTCTACTAAGACTTGTATACATCCATATTAACTCACTGCTCCTCCTGGAACCTCCTTGAGTTATGAAAGAGCTGAAAACATGATTGAAATCTACAGCAGAGCTAGAAAACAAATCAAGCCCTTTGCACTTTGTTCCCATGCCCTGACATTTTCTCCTCTTAGTCTATGTAACAGAATATGTTTTGCGTATTATAGTAACACTTGTAATTCAAACTCTATTACATATTCTTCAGGGCCTGTAGATTAATGAAATTAATTGGCCCCTCCCTTCCTTTCTACATCTAGATATATTTTCTTACTCCCCTCAACACTTCACCAGCCTGAACTTCCCTAGTCCCTCAGGCTTTCCCCACGTGGCAGGCTGCACAGATATCTTGTTCTTGAGCTCTCCCCTGGTCTCAGTGTTTCAGGAAGTTCAGCACCCACCTTATCCTCCCTTGCTATGACGGAAAAGTGTTGGGACCTGTTCTCACTATGGAGAAGACCCAAATTAGACTTACAGAATTTACCTGCTGTATTGAGCCATTGATATGACAAAGCTGGCTCTAGTTTGCAAATTTGCAAAGTTTTCAATGCACCTAATGAAAGTCTGGCTTTGGATATATCCTGCCTGTGAGCAGTTGATCTGCTCCACAGCTTTGAGTCTCCCAGTTACTTACAACTAGCTATTTGTATATTCAATGGACTCCACTGTGTGAGGAAACTGTTTAAAAATACATTTTAAAGAGATGTTTTCACTTCATGTGGTTTTTTGCCAGCAGTGTGGTTTTTAAAAATGTTTTTTAAAACCTGTGTAGCGCACAACTATGAAGCTCTACCCCAAAAGGCAAAGCAGAGCCCTTCGCTTGCCAAGAGTGCTCAAGGGATCTGCTGTTGGAGCACATTGCAAGCCCTGTACACTGCTTGAAGCCCTGTGCACTCCTGGTAGGAGTTTTGCTTTCTTGTGCTGGAAAAACAGTGATAAGGTTGTGCAGAAGCAGGTGGGAAAGGTTACTTAAAAATTGCTTCAATATGGCCCTTGCTACAACATTATCTGAATTGGCCTGGATATTTATAAGAGAATTAGCTATAATGATCTCACTCTGTCGCTTGTCCTTTTGTTTCCCTTTTTCCTAGGGAAAAAAAAATAAATTTAATTTGATTTTGCTACGAAGTTCAGTTGAGGTGTCTGCCTGGATCTCCTGTGTCCAACCCATCTCTGCCATGCCCATGTCTGCCCCGGGAAAAAACACTAAGGGCACTTCCAGAGATGGAAAGCCACATCAACAAAATTGCTCCCATCTAATCCTGCTGTCTTGATTAATGTCTGTTACACCAAAAGAGGTAGCAGGTCAGCCAGGTCCAGCTTCAAGGGGAGCTGAGTGTGCCAGTTTTCCCTCTTACTTAGTTGCTTCTCTGTGACTGCAAAGCAGCCTGCATGGAGATCCCATGGGCTGGGAAAGGGGTGATGGTTTCTCAGCTGGGTGGGAGCAGCCTCACAAAGAATATTTGCCTGTTGCAGACAAAACAGCTGTTCAGGGAGGCTGAAAATTATCAGGCTTCAGACAACCATCAAGCCCTGAAAATGCATTCACTCGCTCAATCGCCAAAGTAGCAAATGTATCACATTCTTAAAACAACAGTAAAATCTCATTTTACAAAATTTATTTTTGAGTCATGACAGACTCAAGATTGTTTTAATAAAAGAATAGAGCTCTTTCCCCCATCCTATAAATTAAAAGAAATTTTCAGCTTGGAACAATATTTTTGGTCAAGTTATAAAACAAAAGTAATCAGAGAAGAATGTGGAATACTTATGGAAATAAAGATAGCAGTTTCTATAATTCTCAACAACAGACCAGTATCTGTAAGTTTTATCCATATGTACTTTGCATGTAACTGCAAGAGTAATTGGTGGCAGAGCCCCTTGTTTTCAAGTGACATGCTAAAAGCAGGTTTCTGGCCACATTTCAAGAATAGTTTCAGTTATTCAAATTAAATCTGCAAGGAACCTTCCTACTCTGTCATAAATTCTCTTTACAAAATGCTGTGACAATGAATTCCTTAAAAGCAAGTACAAGTAGGGTAAGGTTTCCAGGGAGAGTTAATATCTGTTATTTGACCAGCTGATTTATCCAAAGGCACGTTTGGTTTTTTACATTCAGATTTCTTGGTTCACATTTGAATTGTATAAAATCTTGAAACAACATATCTATTCAAAATATTCATGATTAATTCAAAGGTTTTCAAATATTCTTCTCCAGCTTGTAGAAATTTTAAAAAATTATAACCCTCAGTTGCTCCTGCTGAATTTTGTGTGTCTCATGTTGAACAAATTTAGTTTTGCTCTTTTGTGCCATTGGCTCTATTAAAAAAAAATCCTCCATTTTTGCATTTGCTGTCCAAAAATCCTTTTAGTCTCCTTCTTCTCTACCTCAAAATTCCACAAGTGTTAAATCCCATGCTGAAAAAATTGTCTTCACACAATACTGTACAATGTAAAACCAAAGATGTTTGGAAGGCAAAAACATAATCATCTGAAAGGGGACAACCAATTGGAGTAGGGAGAGCTTATTTTTTTCCCCAAAAAATAAAATAAAATATTAAAATTAAAAAATTAAAATCCCCAAATGCTTCATAAGAAAAAAAAAAAAAAAAAGAAGAAGGGAGCTAGAAGCAGCTGGGAAAAGATCTTCTGATCTGAGGAATGATTTTTTTTTTTTCCCCCCACTAGCAAAATAGGTATGGAAAATGTAAGTATGCACAGCTGTGTTTATTCCAATGATTAGACATTCTATTTCTCTGTGACCTCTCTGCAGTGAGCTGGCAAGACACCTGGGTATGCTTAGAACTGTCTCATTCATACATTTCCATTTATTCAACTTGGACCTTTCTTTCTCCCCCTCCTTGCCCTTTTCTTCTCTAAAAAGACCACAGCAAAAAAAAATCCATTGAACCTGGCCCACTCCTTCTTCTCTCTATTTTTATTGTGTTGGCAAGGTGTTCGTTAAGACTCCACCAACGCTTTTACATATATTAAATTACATCGTTGACACTATTTTAACACTGAGCATAAAATTGGCTTTTTCAGGGCTTTTTCAAGCTGAATCAGAGTAAAGAGATGGCTCCAGTGGATTATGTAGTAGGACTGCACATGTGCTGTACTAGGAAGGCAATAGAATTCGTGTCCCAATGTTGGCATCTCCTGTGCTCTACACCTGCACTTACATTTTCTTTATGCAAAGTGTGTGCATGCAAAATCTGAGCTATCCTTGCACTAGTACCTGGCAACTCTGATATTGGTGGATGTTAGTGGACATGGAGAAGTTTGCTTACACAGGAAGGTCAGCACAGAAATTTTGCAGTCCAGACCATGTTACTGATGCAGAAGTGAGACAGAGTGGGATTAAAGGATTTCCCTACTGTTATCAAAGAAGTTTGCTACAGAGCTGGAATTCCATATTGTTTGTCTTCTACTGTTATTGAAATCAAAAGTAGAATTTCCAGAATTGAAATTTGCCAGATAAATTCCAGACTATTTCCCTGAAACTTATTATTATTCCCTGAAACTTGCTTCTTTGGATATCTAGATATTTCAGAGCACTAAATACTTACTGTAAACTGTAGATCCAGTTCTTTTAATAACTGCATCTTAATCTATTGTCATTTTTCTTAGAGTAACTCTAAGTTTGAACTGCAGAAATATGACTGTATATACACAGAATTAAGTAAATAAATTACAATGAGAAGCATCTGTATATAAGGCACTCATTTTCCTTTCCTTTCAGGCTACCTGAATTCATTACCTGGCCTTCACACTGTGCGCTGTATACAATACAATGTCTCGTTTCTCCTCCATTCTGTAAAATCAGCTTTCTATTTTTTCTACTTCAAAACCTTAACTGAAAAGCTCTGAATTGCTATTAGGTGTCAGTCAAAGGTGCATTTGATTTGCTGTTTTGGTAAGTTTTTACAAGAAACATTTAGGAAGGGGTGATTCCCTCACATGTAATAGTTTTTGCTTTACATGTCATTAGGATGTATCTTGTGCAGGGTTGAGTATGCAAAGCATTCCACTGGGATCAGTAACAGTGGTTTATCCTTAGCACCCAGCTAGAGTACCTTCCATATACAGAATTAAGCTGTATGTTTACTATTTAATGTAATGGGTTTCTGTGTATTGGTTTGCTTGCCTTTGGCTAGCCTGTTAATACCCTGGGATCCACAGGGCCAAGTCTTCATAGTTTGTCTGTTTGGCAACACTCAGGGTAAAAGAAAATGTGAGGAGCAAAAGAGAATAAAAGTGAGGAATAGAAGTTGCTAGGCTAGAAGCTGAGGGAGAGGAAGCATTGATGGGGATGCAATTTGAAACCTTTTGTTTGCAGTTAACTGAAGACTCTTCAGGTGGAATATTTAAAGTGCTTGCTTATACAGTCATGTTACTAACCTTGTGTTTCACAGGAATGAGCTCTACTGGAAGGGATAGCTGCATGGAGTAGTTTCCTCTGGAGGCAAAGCTGATTTGGCAGGTTTCCACCACCTTAATTTATCTTCTTGAACCAACAGAAAAGACAATTATTTTTTTCAACTCCTAATATTTTTAAAATTTGGATATCTCACTTGCCCACTTTTAATGTTTCTGTGAAGAATTTGTTCTGTTGAACATAAACTGAAGCACCCCAGCAGACTGGGGGTGCTGCAGGTGATGGTGACAGGGGACATCCACTGTACCGTCAGAGCCACAATGTGCCCTAAGTACCATCAGGAGCATTATAGGCATTTCCCTCACCTCAGAGGAGGGCGAGAGGGGTTTGCTGGCCAGAAGCACCCAATCCCTCAGTGAAATGTAATGGCAGTAGGTGAGAGAATCCTTCAGACCCCACAGGGTCACACGATGGAGGAGCCAAAGGAGAGCATCTCCCTGGGATGGGATGAGGTGGGAGGCCGGCTGCCTTGCATTGCCGATGTGGCTGAAGCCACGTCATGGTAGGGAGACCCGGGGAGCGCCAGGGGAACAAGTTTATGAGATTCCTTTGAGCTCAAAGCCTTTTGCAAGGGTCGGGGAAGGGCTGCCTCCCCAGAGCCAGGTTAAAAGGAGGGCTGGAGGGAAAGGGTAGGAACCAGCAGCCGTCCGTGCCCTGGCCCCGAGCGAAAAGGTGATGTGTTTGCCGCCTTCACCCCTCCCACCTTCCAGCCACATTAAAGCCCAATTATTCACGCTTGATGTCAGCAAGGCTGGGCCCCGCTACCCGCTGCTCCCAGATCCCTTCCCCGAGGGGCCGGATTACCCCGGCGTGCACCAGCGGGGTGGGGTTCGTGGGGCGCCCAGGCGGGCCGGAGCCCAGGGCCGGCCCCATCTCAGCCCTGTGCCCGGGAGACAGCGCACCTCTGGCCTCTGAGGTGGGACAGCGGCTGTGGAGGAGCCCCGGGGGCTGCTGCAGCGGCACACGGGCACGGCGGGCTCCTCTGGCACGCCAGGCCTGCTGCTCCCGGTGGCGGTTGCCTTGCACCAGGGCACGAGTGGAAAGGCCCCGCCGCCCCACGGGGCGGCCGCGGGCACCGGGGCTGACCTGGGAGCTCGACAGGAAGGCAGTCGCGAAGGGAGAGAACTGAGCTGACCCTTTTTTCCCCTCACCATTCACATGCTCGCAGATTTTTATCAGACCTTTTAGCTGCAGGGCGAAGTGTTTCTTTATAGTTCCTTCCAAAGCAAAGCTGCTGCCAGATCTAGGCTGCGGCTCCAGCAGCTGTATCCCATCCCCCAGGCCCGCACAGCCCCGCTCGGGAGGGCCTGGGAGCCTTGCACGAGCCTGGCAGGAGGAGGGGGTTTGGAACCAGCTTTCGCCAAAGCGTTTACCAAAATGCACACAGTCATGCCAAGATCCCTCTGCGGGGATGGGGATGTGGATGTGCAGCACAGCCAGAGACACCGCGGGCTCCCCTCGCTGCAGGACGCAGGACGCAGGATGCAGGGTCCTCTCTTCCCCGGGCCGCCCGGCAGGAACCACGAGCCGCTGATGCCCCTGCGGTGCCGAGAGGCAGCAGAGAAGGGCCGGGTGTAAATTCCACGGCGGTGGGAACCAGTACGGCTCCCTGCTCCCGCCCGGCCCAAGCGTCACTTCGGTGGCATCCCAACACTGGGGCTGCGCAGCACGCACAGATGGGGAGGGCATAGGCAAGCTGGCATGGAGCAGCTCTGCCCTCTCCCAGAGCTGACAACAAGCTGGTCACATTCTTGAAGCCATAAGACACTTTTACGGACTGTCTGGGTTAGTTTTCTCTCTCTCTCTCTCTCTCTCTCTCTCTTTCTCTCTCATTTTTTTTTTCCCCCTTCCCCAGCAGAAACATACTCGCTTGTAATAGGAAGGTTCATTGTTTTCACGTCTGATATTTCTTTGATTACTTAAAAAGAAATCCCAGAGGCTTGTTTTCACAAAATAGTGATTGCATAATTGATGTGATTATGATGTATTTTGCTGTGTCACTGCAGCTCAGTTGATTATTTTGAGAAGCTCTGAGCACTGTTAGTGCTGCCATATGTTGTGTGTGCGTGGCCCGGGCTTTCATCCTCCTCCACATATGTACAAGAACCTTTCAAACGCTGCTTCCCCTGGCAGGGACTGCATAAGACCTTCCTCTGCCCGAGGAAAATGATGCAGACCCACGAAGAGCTAATATAGGGAAATGACAAACACCGTGGGGTGAGGGACAAAGTTTTTTTCTGGTAGTGGCTGTCTGGTGTGAATACTCTCTCTAGAACCTAATTTACCATGTGGATGAGCACACGAGTGAAATAGTTTGGCAAAATTCTAGGCTCTTTCCCTGGCTGAAAATGTATAGATAAAGAAAATGAAGAACAGTCAGGTGGTCTGAAAATAAAATTCATCTGAAAACAAAAGTATGCAGCAGATCATTAGTGATAATAATAAATCAGAGCCTGAAAAATGTATCAGCTTCTTGCAGGTAAGAGGTGTTTAAGAGCTCACCCAGAGAAGCCTTAGGAGAGTGGATTGTCTTCCCTTAACTTGGCTAGAACTTTTTAATTATTCTCAGCTTGAGGCTAGAGACCATTGAAACAGTCCTTTCTTTCTCCTGATAACAGTATTTTCATCTCTTTGCCATATTCTTCTTTCTTTTCTTTTTAATTTGAGGATGAAACATTGCCCCTAGTAAAGCTTCTTGACCAAATTTCCAGATTTCTGAACCTTTTGTTTTTCTCTGCATGCGTGCAATTTTCACTATTTTTGTCCGGTGGTGACCTCTGGAATTCCAGAATAATTTTCCCTCCCCTTCCTGGTGCCCTCACGTGACCCAGGAATACAAACATCTGAGAGACCTCTGGGCATCTTCACATCTGCTGGTTGGTAAGATCAGAGCCATTGTGTGATGTATTTTTAACAGCAGGTGTTGGGCTTGGAGAAGGGTGTGTTGGGTTTTGAGGGGTTGGGCAGAATCTGCACTTAATTCTTAGTTCCCAGGCTATTTAGGAACAGCTTAAAAAACACACTTAATCTGTTTGTACAAATTTAACACTGTAAAACCACAATAAGGAATTGCTAATGAAGTGCAAACCTGGATTTAGTTTCAGCTTTGCACCACTGCTGTCCTAAAAAACCAAAAAAACCCACCCAAACCAAAAAAAACCCCACCAACCAACTTAAAAGCTGAGTCCAATACTCTAGTTTACAACTTATTTTCATGAAATACTATTGATTGATTGCTTGAAGCCTGCTAATTATTATTTAGTCACAGTTTTCAATACAAACTCCTTTGCTCCAAACAGCAAAACAAACAGTGTGGATGTTTTATCTTTTGCCAATTAACACAGTTTGAACATGAATTAAAATAGGCTGTTAGCTCAGGGTCTGATTCACGATTGCATCTCTCATGGTTGTGCTACTGTAATCCTGCTTTCTGTGGCAATGTGGGAACCTTGGTGCAAAATGAGAGAAAAGGGTTTTTTTAATTGACACCCCTCCCCCAGCCATGTTTACAGGATCTTACACAAAAGCCTCACACATAACTCTTTCATGGTCTGTTCATAGAAATTTATCATCCAAATCAGAGAAACAGTATAAGCAGAGTGTTTCTCCCAAAATATCATTGAAATCCTATATTCACAGAAACAGCTCTCAAATTTTTTTATCAGACAAATCTAAAATTGTGCTTAGTGTTCAGTTAACTGCCAGGTGTAAATGGCATAAATGGATGATTACGTTAAAGACATCTTCTCTGAGAAGGGAGTTATGGGACCTTACAAAGGATCAAGCTGTGACTACTTTCAGGAAATCACCTGGAAATAAATGCTGAAGGTTGCTTGCATGTCCTTACATTCTCATTGCCTTTTTAGTCAGATAATTGAATTCAGTATGAGCTGCAATTAATTTCTGGTATCACTAAGGAATACATTGTTTAATATTTGTGAGAAAAGACTGAATGACCTTTCAGTCACAGCATCTACGATTATAAATTCTCATGGCCTCTGTCACGTGGTTGTATCCATACCAAAATAAAGAGGGAGATTTTGGCCTTGTTGAAATTTGAAAAATTTTGTTACTTGTTTTACCAGTAAGATGGTTTGACTTGTTGACTTTTCTAGGCCACATTTGAATTTTGCCACATGACCTGTTGAGTTGTCTCTGACCAAAGTCAGAATAGCTATTTTTGAGCAGATATTTTTAATAATTCTAATAATAATTTTTTAATATTCTAAGGAGAATAAGAATTCTTCCATTCACTTCAGTGTAAGTGTAATCTCAAACAAAGTAGAGATTTCTACCTCAGTAGAGGTGCTAGTGATTGTGGTAGTGGTTGGGTTTGGAAAAATATTGGTTAATGTGCTCAGAATGAACAGCCTCTACAGTTTATGCAGGCTGTGTCTGCCCTCTTGCTCTTCTCCATCGGGGGCTGTGGAGTGCTCACTGTGGCTCAGGTCCTACATCCTGTAATGAGATACAGCAATGGACATCTTCCCCGAGCACATCAGATGCAAATGCCTGTCTTTAATGTGGTTGGAAGTAATTTTCAAACATTTCTATTCCCAGTTAGTTGAGTCCAGAGGGCATTATGAAATCTGTCCCAATTGTGCAAATTTGTTTTACACTGACTGGTTCCATAATTGATCTGAGCTGCCTTGGAGTATTTCTTAATAAATATTAAAATAATTATTGAATTCCAGAGGTCAATTCTTGTACAGCTTGGTCTTTGCGCCTTTCACAGCACAACAAATCTAACAAATGAAGCAGAGAATCTGTGGGACAGTTATCCAGTCAAAGTAGTGGTGAAGTCACAACGTGCATACAAGGCCCTTTCATCTGCCCTGTGATGTTTATAAGCTTCTGGAAACTTGTTTCATTCCGCTTAGAATACAACTGGAGTTAGGGTTCAGACACTGAGGATGCTTTCAGACAATACTGAGCAACCTACATAGCTGTCCTGAAGTAACAGAAATAACTCTTTTTTCCCCCTTTCACCATTCCCAAGAGAATGAAGGCCAACCATCTCCTCTGCCAGACTTCTGCAGTTGCTAAGCATTGTTTCTCATGCCTCTCCCCTCAGAGCAAAACCGCCAGAGAAGGAGGGTAGCTCTCACTTCAGTTCAGTCAATCCACTGCTAGAGTTTTCATCCGTGCTGATTGCACTTGATTTCCCTCCTACTTTTCTCCCCACTTGACCCCATGATTACCTCCTGACTGGCTCTTCCACTGGGGCATCTTCAAGAGCAGGAGTACCTTCAACCGCAGAAATTACTCGAGACCAGAGCCTGTAAAACAGACAGGCTCCCCTTGTCAAAAGAGAGGAACCTTATTCCACATATGCTGCATGGATGCTCTGAACCAGAGATTCACCACCATTTTTCTGACTGAGTTTTGTACTTTGTGTGATGCCTGATCTGGAAGGTGTTCTCTGCAAATGCGTGTCAGGTCAGGCCTGGAAGCAGCGGGTAACACTTTGTTTGCAAATCCCAAAAGAGCTTAGATGTGATTTAGGTGCTTGGAGGCTCACACTGTTATGACCTTGGCAAGTTCAGGGGCGATATTTAGGAATTTTTCTGGCAGGGAATAGGCACCTCCAGGCATATGCAGCAGCTCAATGGGAATGCAAATGGTGTTTCTGAGAAATACAGTGGCAGATAAGTGGTGCTGGGTGAGTAAACTTTTTGTGAATCTAGTCCAAATACACTGTATGTAAATAAGGATAATATCTGAAATGCTGGAACAGTGATCCGAAGGAAGTGTGGACTTGAAAAGAAAGAGGCTGATAACACCAGGAAAGATCCAACTGAAGAGAATATAATCTGTTTATTGAGCTTGTCCAGTGAGGATTATGCAGCAATATTTAATCCTCTGTTAAAAATCACTTGTAGACTACCTTCAGTTACAGAGAAGGATGGTTAGAATGTGGCTGTCAGAGTCAATCGTGTCCTGAGGGTGAGCTGAACTTTTACACTGTTTATGTAAAAACACAAGTGGTTCTTTTCCTCCCTCCATACCTTGATGCATAGAATTGCTGCAAGCAGGGTAATTAATCTGGTCTGTGCCTGCTCATCAAATCTTTCTTGTGGTAAGAACATCTCTATTCTTTTTAAGTGGAAATTATTTTCATTTTGGAGAAAATTGCCTTGTGTTTCAGATTTGGGGTTATCCTACAGGATAGGGTAGAGGCACCATGCTGCAGACTGCAGCCCATTTGAAGGCCAGAAGCAGTCCCTCCTGCACTCACTTGGCCCCAGGCATGCAGATGGACTTGGGCAGCCAGAGCCCTTTGTGGGAGCTCAGCCCTGCTCAGCTCATCTCTCCCAGCTGCAGTGGTGCTGCCCTGACAACAGGCTATGGGCTACCACGGCCCGGCTGCCCCGAGAGCTCAGTGTGTGTCTGTGACTTGCCCTCCCTCCTTCCTCCTTGCTGAGACCTGGGGCAGTACAGCTGGGCACCCTGCTCAAAAGTCCTTCGAGTTTTGATTCATGCAGCCAGCATCGATTATAAGTCCCGTGGTAGGAATGTTGCACTTTATATTTAGACTTAACTGAATCTGGACAAAATACTGTATTTTATCCATTACTAGAAGCTAAGCTGCCTTTATTGTTGTTAGTAAAACATGTTTTTCTTCTTGGCCTGTCTTTTGTTTTGTATGGCATCTGCATTTTGATGTGGAGATCTTCTACCATGCAAATACATCTAACCTCACCAGAATGGTTCATGTTGGATGCAGTAGGTTTGTGCATTGATGTTCTGGAAGAAAGCAGATTTTCTCCATGATATATAGTTGGATTCACCTTAACCCCTAGAATGGATGCTATTGTTGTTGCTTTTCTCTTCACACTCTAGAAGAAATACAGGGGAAGAGCAGACATAAACCAGATTTTTCAAAGTCTTGACAGAACAATGGATGAAATGAGTCTCTTCAAGGTTTCTGTGTCATCAAATGTTACTGTTGACACTCTGAATGTAGCAATAGTTGTTACGCTAATTAGAGTGGTGTAGTTCTGGAAACAGGAACTGTGAAAAGACTGTGTCTAGAAGGTACTAATAATCTTTTGATACCTGTATTTTTGCCATTCTTTATTATTATAATGAGAGTGTTAATGTGTGAGGGAGAAATCATGTGTGTCCTTAATAAAGAATGAAGCTGCACAGTTATTATCATCTTAAGTACCATATTCATTTAAAATCAAGTAGGCAACTCAAAGGTTAAGAGGTTTAATGTTCCTGAACTGTACAATTGAAGTACTATAGTCCAGGTTATTGTTAGCAATTATTCAAAGTGCTTGGGGTTTTTTAATAGAAACTTCATTTTCCAGAAGAAAGTCCCCCTTAACTTTAGCCAGCATTGCAGTGGGACCATTTAACTGCACAAAGTACATCACAAGATGCTGTCATGACATAATTTGCTCCCAAAAGCTATTTATATGCTGTTCAATAACCACCCTCAAACAATCTTCTCTCCAAAGTTTTCATGCCATGTATCTTTCCAGTGAAAAGGAAAACACTTGAGAAGTTCTTTACTTAGGGATTAACATGATATTCCACATTCATCCTTCCAAACATTACAAATATGCCATTTGTTTGCAGCTTTTCCAAGCACAAGAAACAGGCTTTACTAAAACAGAGAGTGTACCATAAGCCTATTGGACTGTGTGAGAAGAAAACAACAAGCACAGGATAAATGTTATGATGAAGGAGTACTGAAGGAAACCAAGAAATTGCAGGAAGAGAGGAAGCTTAGAGAGAAGTTACAGGTAGTTTAGGTGTGTTAAATGCAAAGCTGAACTCCACATATTAAACACAGGCAACCATCAATCTAATTGATATAGATGTGGATGATTATAACATGGCATTCACAACTACCTTTTCAAATTGGGCCCCCATAGTGAACCAAGGGAGTGGCCTACTGCTGGAAAATATGTTTATGAGCCTGAATCTGCCCGAAGAACTTGAGAAAATGTTTTCAGGAATACTGCAAAACCTAGGAATTGCACCAGCAGAAGGGTGACTATTTACTAAAAGGCAAGATTCAGACTCTCTTGACTACCTTTCATGTCTTTAATCCCCTCAGGATATTCTAGAAGCAACAAAACTGATGAGTGTTTTGTATTACTTCTCTTCCACTTGATCAGTCACGGCTGTGTTTTCTTTGGTCCCTTAATGGAGGCTTATTGCCAAATACATGTAATATGGGATGGGTGTTCCCAGTCAGGTTCTTAAACTCACAGCGCTCTACTTCAGTAGCTAATTTACAGTCTGGTGCCTACAAATCAAGACCTTTCAATTGTTACTTTAATCTGCTAACATGATTTATGGAAGCTACAGCTTCGATTCAACTTAAGCAGCATCAGTCAGGGTCAGCCCTAGCTGAGTTTCTTCCTAAACTGTAACAAAACCCAGCTAGAGAGTGAATTCATTCCTGGTTAAGGATTCTCCCACAGCACAGAATGACCACTAAGCCAAGCCACATGGGCATAGTTTCTTGCCTTTTTTGATATGCACATCATTCCAGTTTTACTTTATTAGTTCAGAAGTTTGAAGTTCCTTTACACTTTGCTGTGATATGTATTTGTGTTCAAAGCAGTCTCTTCATATCAGTATGCAACAGCCTTTCCAGACCCTTTTGAACCCTTGTAAGAGAAGAAGTCACCAGTACCTTCTTGCACATTGTGCCCTTTACAGAGAATCAATAAGCTTCGTGACATTGTTTGCTGGTCAACAAATCATGGCGTTTAGTGAACTGAGACAAAAATTTATCTCCATGGTACAATTCCTTCACTTCTCAGCAGAACATCATGTCTCAAAGTCAGCAGTTGAAGCCTCTTTGCTCCTACACAAGGACACTATCTGATGAGGCTGAGACTCAGTTCCTTCAGGATGGATAAAATAAAGTGCAAAGAAGAAAATGGGGCAGACCCAGAATATGGTATGACAGACATCACCTTTATCAATGTTTTCCCTGACATTCAGTTGCTTCAGTAATGAAGCCATGTAGGAATCTCTTAAAATGAGGTCCTGGCCTCTCTGCTCAAGTAACCTAGGAAACCAGGGTGGCTCCCCAGGCTTTGACTGTCTCTTTCAAAGAGTTCCTTCGGATTCTTGATTTGGTCCTGCTGAAGGTGAGTGTTGGAGGTGCTGGACCCCAGCAGCATCACTCCAAGTAATGAGGGTCCATGATGATGAAGACCATCCTGGGGACACTTTTTTCATTCAGTAAGTGTCACAGCATTAAAAAAAGAAAACCTGAAGGAAAAAATAGCTGCCTGTGGTCCTCTAACTAGCTGGCTCCCCTGACCTCTGGCATGATCCCATCTTAGTCAGATTGACTCATAACCAGTCCTGTTCGTCCAAGCCACAGCTGCGTCAAGGCACAGTGAGAGCCAATCAATCCCACCAACTTCAGCTCTGTTTCATGACAGTTTAATCACTGAAGACTGTCTCTTTGTTGAAATATTTTCTCTTGGGGTTTTGGATAGCAGAATTATGTCAAGACAAACAGAACCAAAAAGTGAAAAAGGCACTTGCTCTCATCCAAATTCTTTGGAGTTGATACAAAAACACCTCTTCTGTAATGTTTGCAGCGAGCATGCATGCATGTCATGAGCCCTTAACCTCATGCAGTCATAGCTCACAATTCAGCTGAAATGGCTGCATTTTACATTCTTCATTTTATTGCCATCAGTGATGGCATAAGTTAGAGGATACAGCCTAGAAAACAGTCAGTCTCATCATACATGTCAGCTGAAGTAAAGAAAAGGTAACAGTCAGTGTGAACTGATGGCAAATATATTATTCCCTGGGCCAAATTCACTCTGGTGAAAATCAGGAATTACTACTGAGGTATTCAGAGTTAAATTGCTGTGTAACCCAGGTGAGTGGGAACGGGGTCTGAGGAACAATTTCTATTCCATTGGTGCTTTTTTCACATTATAACTCTGAGTGCAGACTCATATTTTCCTCATCATCATACTTTTGTACCATTTGATAGTATATTACTGATGTGGCTCTGGTTGCTCTGTTGATAGTCACATAAAAAAAACAAAATGGTGAGATAATAGAATTAAGTACAGAACCCTACTAATGTGGCACCTGCATGTTTTCACCCTTCACTGAAAGAAGCATCCAGAGATGCTTGTTCACAATTCACAGTTTTGTTAAAAATAGCTAATCAAACCAATATTATTAATATACACAAAAAATCAATCCTGTACACAATTAACACTACTGTAAAGAAAACACTTTTTTCAATGGTGTTACAAAAATTATAGGTCGTTGTGCCCATCAAAGTTATTTTATCAGAGCGATGTTGTTAGCACTGGAACTAAGCCATGTTTTCATAGTCAAATGATAGGCCTTTTCTAAGGTCGTGCCCACGCAGTACAAAGCCCACTAAGTGCTTCTTTGTAAAGGCTAAATGAAATTCACACTTCTACAGGCAATCATTTTATTATGATCGTATGAGTATTCACAATGTAATTTTTAACATCTTGTAAATAAAGCAGGCCAGTATCTAAGGGCAATCATTATGAATCAAGTTGAAAAGCTTCTGATTTCTGGCTTTCACTTACAACGTATAACATACCATATAAGAAAATTAACATTTGTTACCTTACTCTGGCCTTTCAATCATGTTTCTGGCTTACAGTTTTACAGAAAAGAAAAACCCACTTAAACATAATAGAAATCAAGGTATCACCTTTTCATAGCAAGAACCACCAACTCGCACATAACATTATGCGTTGTGTAAGTGGTGTGGAACCTTTAAAGAAGGGGCAGTGAAATGTCAGTGCCTGAATTAAGGACACTGCTCAGACTTCACTGGGTGTTTGGTTTTCAGCACCTGCCAGATAAATCTAGACCAAAGCATAGCCACTTTCATTATCCGCCACAAGTGGGTATTAACCCAGTTAATAGATGACCCGTGAAAATGTATTTTTAAGTAATGCTAGGCACAGTCTCTGCTCTACCTCTCAGCCTCTAGCCATCATCAGGGTCCCTCTACAGCAGGTGGCTTTCAAGTCATTATGAACAGCCACCAACATCCTTCAAGAGTTCGTCTAAACCTCTTCCGAGTCATGAGTACCTCAGACCTCTGTGGCAGCCTGGGTGATGCCTTCCCTGCTGTAGCCACACAGGTATGGCCAAGGGTAGAGAACTGCCAGCAGGCTGGTACTTTTACATGGTCTTGCAGGACTGTTCAGCTTGACCTTAGTAACTTTTTTGTCATTTCCTTGTAAGGAACCCTCCTACAGAGAAATACTGTAAGACAGGTGCCATACCAAAGGGAAAGTTTAGTGTTTCAACCTTAAAATCCAAAGAGATCTCAAATGGGAAACTCACTCATGACAGGTTCTGTCTTATAAACATTGGGGTTTTTTTCCATTTAGTGAGGTAGGTGATGAAATATAAAATATGCTTACTACAGCTACAGATTCTATGACACTGCAGAGATTGCTGTCAAATTGGAGGACAGGTTGGAATCCAAATTGATCTGACAAGCTGAAGAAACTGGCTGAAAAAAAAGAAAAAGAAAATTTAATAGAGTCATACGCAAAGTATTAAATTTAGGTAGCCATGATCAAACAAAAGCACAAGATGGAATAAAGTGGTTAGGGAGCAGTTCAAAAGATGAGGCAGGCATTAAAATGGAACACAGGCTGAGTGAGTCAACCCTGTCACACAGTGGCAAAGAAGTCTGACTTTGTGTTGGGTATCTGAAGAATGCTCCTCTTGGGGAGCACAGCCTGCTGGGCATCTGCGGGCATCCTTCTGCTTTCCAAAGCATTAGTGCAGCTTCAGGTGCAACAATGCACTTAAGTTTGGCTACTGCACATCAAGGAAAGAGAGGACCTCTCAGAAAAATCCTAGAGGTAAACAATCCAAAGAGTCCTTTGAGGAGCAACTGAAGAAATATCAAGAGTTGACATAGGGACTTGAAAGGGGAAACACCATCAAATATGTAAAAGGGCTTTACCAAAAAGCAAAACATCTAATCACTGTTTCTATGGTGTGAAAAAAGCAACAACATATTTTAATTGTAGCCAGAAAGACTCAGGCTAAGCACTTTAAGAAAAATCTTTCTAACACTGCAGATAGTGGTGCGCTGAAGTTTGTTTGGCAAAGCAGTGAAGCAGCTGGTGAGATAAATCTTATAGACCAATTGGACAAATGTGTCTCAAGGACAGCATGGAAATGTTGAGTTGGCCTTCTAAGTCCCTTCTAACTTTTTCTTTTGATTAGCTTGGATATGAATCTTATCCAGGGGGGCTTACTTGATATAGAGCCTTTGCAGGACAGCTTCTCAAATTATCCTGAGAAAGCAGATCTAACAAATAGGCAGCAGGGTTATTTCCAATACGTCTAACAAGGATGAAAAGCAGCTCTGAAGGACAAGAGCCTTGTCCTTAAATGGGCCTCTGGATTGGTTCATTCCTCAGGTTTAGCCCATCACTGGAATTAAAGGCCAGCTTTTTAAAGGACTTTTGTGGTATCACAAATGAGAAAAAACTCCCTTTGCTTTCCTTTTATTTTTGAACACTGTAATTCATGAATCCTGCTACCACAGTCCACTGGCTCAGATCACATTTTATATATTAGTGCCATCTTCACATGAAAATTTTTATTATTTCGTGACTCAAAATAGCGTGATAAAATATAATCGTGCTTGTTTGTGCATGCCAGGGAAAGTGGGGAGACATAATTTGTAGTGTCTCCATCACTGTTTTTACAAATCTCATGTTTCATGGCTGGAAAATACAGAATTTATACAGATAAGTGGCAATGAACCATAACTGAAAGATGAAAACATAGGTCCAGAGTCCCCAGCACCATGTATTAAGTGTCAATGGTACATTAAGTCTGACCCAGGAAGGGAAAGGTAGGGCCTGCCTTCTCAAAAGGGTTTACCATTTTAAAAGAATCTCACCATCTAAAAGGGATCTTCATAGCTAAATATGCAAATTTTCATTTTTGTGCACATACAGATCAAGGGAAGGCAGTGAGTCCATGACTTGTAAATACTTCTTAATCTCATTTTCTTTGGGAAGTGCTAAGAATTGGTCTCTTTTACTTTGCCTTCTTTTATATATTTTTGAACCCAAATCCTCAGTTCTTTAGAAAAGGGGAAAAGATGCTTTGAAGTTAATTTATACCTAGAAGCAAACCCTGACTATAAAAATGCTTTCAGAGGGTCACAACATTGTCAGGAGATTGAGTTGTGCTGACATTTCCTAATAGTGTGGATAAGGCAAACCCTTTTCACCTTGATGTGAGATATTAAACTTACCCGGGTTTTATGGGTTAAAAATTGTATCATGCAAATTAAAAGTTGGAAGAACTTTTTACTTTGCTTTTATCAGTATTCCTACACCCAAATTCTCCAAGGGTGCCTCTGAACTTGCATTCACCATGAGTATGGCTTTGCATTTGTGGTGTTACAGCTTAGACATCGCACAGATGATTTCATCACAACATCCTATATCTCTCTCCCAAGTGATTACCTGACCACCAGATCCATTGCAGTCTGCACTCTGTTTTCCCATGAGCCTCTCCCTTTAGCTGTGCTTTCCTTGCAGCGGTGACCTCCAGGAGCATTTTGGTTCTGCCACAGCAATGACAGCATCTCTGCCCTGACACTGCCAGCAGGAGAGCTGGATGCAACCAGGAGCTGTTTGGTTTCCTGGGGAAAAGAGAACACTTCCAGAAAAAAGAAAGTTGAAGGCAAAACCAGGCAGAGGGAGACGTGAGCCCTAGCAACCATCACAGCAGGCATGCTCTGGCCCTGGAGGAAGGGCAGGTGAGACAAGCAAATGAGCCCTGTTGTCTGGATGATGCCACACAAAACCATGGAGGATACACCCTTCAAAATTGACAAAAGTAGCATCCAGAGGCTGAGAAATGGTAAGCTTTTTGGTGCAGAAAGTTAAAAATATGCTATATTAATATTTTATATATGCAAAAATTTATGCAATATGATCAAAATAGGCCAGTCTGTGGCTGGCATATCTAGTTCTATCACAGCTAGCATATGTGTGGATATATAGGTGGATATATGATATTACACTCCAAAAACGAGTTACTTGCACAAGTATTGATGTCTTTTCATTACAGGTGACAAATGCCATTGAAGGATCAGACACCCAAAATCACTCATAGATGCTTCCATGAGGCTTGATCACTATGACTTATTCTTAGCTAATTTTTTACTTTAAAAGTGCACACTATCTTCTTAGTGATGTATTTTTCAGCATTTCAATTTCCATCTTTTTGGGACATCCTTAATGGATCAGTGGAGATGCCACCAAAATCAAACAGAGTCATATTTCTTAGCACCATTTATAAAGAAAAATGTTTAATCTTACATGGCACACCTTAGAGCCTAACTGAAGAACAGCCTCAAACACTGGTGTTTTGGTAAAGTACAAGTTCTAAAAACAGTAATTTAACACAGTTATGATGCAAACGCATTTCTTAAACCTCCATAATTTTCTGGCGTTTCTCTGCATTCACTGAATACACGTAGGTGCTTGCACGCAGATCAATAGCACGCCAGAAATGAAGCATGTCCACTCCTATCTGGGCCAAGTCCCCTGCCCACCTTTCCTTGGGAGTGCCAGTCTGAAGGTATTTCCCTAAAACTCTCATTTTTGTCTTCATGTCACCTTTTCCAACTAACCTAATACAGTGGAGAGAAGGGTGGGTTTGTGACAAAGTTTCCTCTCTGTTTTAAAGAAAGAAAACCTCTCAAAGCTCTCCTACATAATGTTCATAAGCTTCCAAAGATCATGTTCACGTTTTACCAGCAAACAAGTGGCTATTAAAAAGCAATGTTATCCACACACTTTATTCCCCCACAGCTCCCCACTTGCATCTCCCTGTTGGCTGGGTGCACCCATGCTCACCCACAGCCACACCACAGCCTCTTCTCCAAAGGTATGGTCCAGAATATTTATCCCTAAATGTGTCATTCATAGAAAGCTTTTACATTCCTTGTCAGGCTCCCACAACATTAAAAGGATACTTGGCTGTATGGGAGGGATGAGGTGAAAAAGGACATCCAAGATGTCTCAGACCATTGGAGACAGGGAAGATCTTGGCATGTTCACAGTTTAAAGAGTCTCTTACAGGGATAGACCTTCCTCCTGAGACTGTCCACATGCTCTATCAGTGATGTGACTAAAAAAGCATCATAATTTAAATTCAACCAGTGAGTGAGTGTAGCAGGACCATGGCAAGGTGAGCGGATTGACACCTGCTTAGGGGTGAGCAATGCCACATGGTGTGTCCATGTGGAGAAGGGCTGTGGTTTCTGAAGCTTCAGGTGGGCACCCAGAGGTATATGACTTGCACTAGGAAAGACTTTGACGTGTTGTGATTTGGTTGCCTTCAGCATGGAAATCCTTGTTATGGTGGTTCTGTATTTTCATTTGAAGGTGCATTAGACCACTTTATTTTTAAGATCTATCAGATAAATGGTAGAACAAACCTTTGAGCAAGCTGGTAATGCATGCTTTAGGTTACTTTATCTCTGGGAATAGGCCAAAGTGGTTTCTGTCTGTGTGCGTGTGCCTGTGTAATTAGCCCGCAAATTCAGACTCAGATAAAAATAACTCTGCAATGAATGTAAATAATCAGGGCCATGATACACATCGCTCCCAAAACATGATTCCCATGCACTGAGAAAACAGGGACTGTAAAAAGTTAAAGAAATCTCAACTTCCATTTCAATCCCTGGAAAACACTCTGGGAGAACATAGATACTCCCTCATTTTAGTACCTTTATAAAAAGGGCAGCAAAGCAGAAAAGCTGGACCAATTTCCATGCACAAGGAAGTGCCTAGGACACTAAAGCAGGTGGCAGAGTCTAGGCAGATATTGAGAAAGGAGGCCATGGGTTGCAGAGGTTGCAGGTTTGGAAGCAGCTTGCTGCCATGGGGGATCCACCAGGGCATGTGACAGCTCACACCTCCTATCCCAGGCTCACCAGCAAAGAGCTCAAGAAAAGCCAAGCTTAGGTCATCTGCTGACAGAGAAAACTTTTATATCCCACCTGTCTGGACTGCACAGCTGAGTGTCTGGGCACACTCAGGCATTTGGCCACCCCTCCCAAGCACTTTAGGGACATCTTTGCCCCATGGGTAGCTTCAGGGCTTGCACCTCATGTAGTGCCTAAAACATGTGGACATGCCTTTCTGCAACCAGGCAGTCTTGTGTATGCAGAGCAGCCTTCAGGAACCTCCACCCAACTTTTTTTTTCCTTCCCTGCAACATGGCTTGGCTGTGGCCAGAGGTGCCTCCACAGTGCTGATAGAAGGCTTGTGGAAACAGGTCATCAGCCATCCTTCTTCTTTTGTCACCTCACAGGAACCAGGACACACTGTGGCAGTGCAGACTCCTGCTGCCACTAGTAGCCCTTGCTGCCACTGGAGTTGTACTGGCATTAGTAATGATGGAAAAATTCAAGGGCCAACTCTGGAGGGCAGTCTCCCAAGATCCTTTCTACAGATACTTTCTCACAATGAGGTTAGAGGAGCCATAAGCAGCTTCTGTTGGCATACCTGGGCAATGTTACATGCTGTAGGGAGATGCAAGGGAATAGAAATACATGGAATCATGATGTTATCAAAAAGAACTATAGCTGTAAAATTTAATAGTGTGATTTGTGAAGCTGACAACACCTGCCATAAGTCACAAAACAGAAATGTGTGGAAACTGTAAATCTTTCTGAGCACAATTGGTGTAAACCCTTGTTAAGTTCTATCACAAAGGACAAACATTGTAGAAGTTCCAAACATCATTTCACTGTTCCTAGCCTTGTCTCTTCTCCAAACAGTAGTCTGGAGCCAACCAGGGAAAGGATGCTTTGTCTTTCCTCACTGCTTCTCACTCCACTATTTTTATCCTCTTCACCTTGTTTTGCACAGGGAGGTAACCCTTCTTTTTGAATCCCAAGAGGAAAGGCACAAACACTTTCAAGACAGAGAACGGTTAATATAGTAAGGGGTAGGAGACAGGGAGTTATAAAATCCAATGCCTTATCCCATGATGGGGAGCCCACAATGGTGAGATGGGCTCTGGTGATAGTGTGGAGCCCTACGTTTCCATGCAGTTTGACACTGCCCAGCTCATGGTACAGATTCATTTGCCTCTCATGGGAAGAGAGACTGAGTTCCAGACCAACTGGGTGAATCCCTGACCAAGGTGGTTTTCCACTTATCCTGTGTTTCTACAGCAGAGTGATTGCTGATGTCAGAAACATCAGAGAAGTCACACGAGAGCAGCCCTATTCCGCTGACTGGAGAAAGTGCCAAGCACAGAGAGGCTGACCTGGCCTTTCCAAGTCAAACCTCTCCATTACCTCCTGTGGTCACAGCCCATGTCACACGGGGTAGCAGGGTACAGCGGATCTTGTGGGAGGATGGGACTGTGCCTGACCTATGGGCTAGTCAAGGGTGGCTTCAGCCCCAGAAAGTGGATGGGAATAGTGCTGATATCTTTTTGCATAATTTGCCCTGTTACAGACCGGCTGTATATCATTTTCCTATAGGAGAAGAGTAAATAGAGGGCACTAGTCAAAAACATCCCAGAATTCTGAAAGACATTCAGTTCCAGGCTTTGAAACACAATCCACTTAATCCATCATTTTCCACTGGAATGACACTGGGTCAGTTCAGTAGTTCTTGAGGTTCACACTCAGCTGTAGTTTTGCTTGGAATGTGAACATCACTAATAATAGAATGGACGTCCCCAGCTAATTTTTGAAAGAGAGAAAATTGCTTGGTTTTCCTTCTAATGAATACCTCTGAGCTCCTGCACTGAAGGGGAAGGCAGGTTGTAAAAAAGAAATTAGTTTTCTCCCTCCTTTTCTCCTGGCCATATCCAACATTCTCACTCCCCAGGGCCAACAGCATGCCACAGCATTTTTATACTCAGTCACTTGCTTCAGGAAGGAGACATATTTTGAAGCAGCCACTGCACTTCCCACTGCTCAGCTATGTACACCTTCATTTATGAGGCATGACGTGGTGTTGGAATCCAGGGCAGGTGGAAAACCCCTCAAACTGCCCTGGGGGGTCTGAAACCCCGGCAGAAACTCAGGCAGAGACATTCTGGCATCCCTGGGTGGGCAGTGATTAATTGTTCCAAATTAAGGTCAAAGACTGTGCTTTTCTGGGGTCTCTGCCTGAGTTTCTGCCGGGGTTTCAGACCCCCCAGGGCAGTTTGAGGGGTTTTCCACCTGCCCTGGACTCCAACAACATGGGATGCGGATTTGAATCCTGACACAAAGGTGTTGAAGATCTCCATATGTACTTAACACTTACCATCCGCTTATCATTCATTCAGGTGAGCAAGGAATGGAGTAATTTGATTCCCAGTATGGCCAGCACTGCCAGGCAATGCTGGAGCACTTCTGATCCCTTGTTTGCAGAGCTTTGCGCAGTGTTCAGGACCCCAGGCAAGGCCATGGAGCAGTGGCCCTCTGTGTGCAGGGTGATGGGATGTGCTGCATGTGCGATGTTGAGTCCTCTGCACCCAGGCCCACAGACACAATGCACCCCAGTCCGTGTGACAGTGGGGCACAGGAGCTGCTGGCCAGGGAGGAACTCTTACGAGTGGGTGCTTGAGCAGTAACCCCTGGGCTCAAGCCTCAACTCGTCACTGATTGTCCATGAGGAAGTTGCTCTCACTACCAAATGCTCTGCTAGCATGCAAGTTAGTAATGCTAACTAAGCAAAGATTTCAGATGTTTATGGACACACATGTTTTATCTCGTGTTCTTAGGTTATTACTGGTGTCACCAGCTTTGCTGACTATAGATTGTTCAAGAAGCTTTATTGGTTTATTGATGGAATAATTGTCATTTGACCATTTAAAACGCTAAATATGATCAAGGCTTAATATCAGAATGATGAGAGAGATATGTTATTGTTCAGTGCATTGTAATTTAAGTAACAAGATTTCATCTACCCATCTTTTGAGTACTTTTGAAATAGAAATATTGACAGAAGGCTAAGTATTCTCAAATGCAACAAATCTACCCAAAATATCTATGTACAGTTTATATTTAATTTCACAGTCAACTGCAAGCTGACTCCAAATCAATGATCTGATTTGTTTTCCACCTGTGTCTGCAGATGCCATATGAACTAGTGGCTAAAGGAGACAAGGATGTATTTGTGACATTTTACAAGTCCCTGGTGAGAATTTATCTCAAATGCTGTGTATCACTTTGATGTTCTCTGTCACTGTGCCTCCCAGAGTGCACACTCTGCCAGCCCGGGCTAACCCTGGCACGCAGGCACAGCAGGTACAGCTCCGTCTGCCACGCACCCCGGGCTGATCCTGGGGGTTCCTCAGCGCACCCAACTCACGGCACCGGCCCCAGGGCATGTGCCGGCGATGAAGGCGAGGAGAAAGGAGAGCTCTGCAGAGGGGGTGACACACGAGTTTATTGGGACCCCTGACAGGACCTCCTCACCTCAGGGTTTCTCCTTGGCAGAGCACCTAACAAAAGCTGAATCGTAACTTTTATGCCCAGGAGAGGGAAGGGAAAGAGATAAGGGATTCACCAACCAAGGGAAAGCAGGGAGTAGCCCGAGGGGTGAGGGACAGCTTTGGGTGTCCCTGAAAGGGAGGGGGACCCCTCTGGCTACAGCCCATCACTCCACGCCCTTCAGGGAGCTTTCCAGCAGCAGGGATGGACCCCTGGGCTGACAGCCATGTCCCCAGAGGAGGGGAGTAGGGAATGGATACATGGCTGTGGGGAGGGGATAACAGGGTACAATCAAAAATGTATAACAACGGGGACACATGGACTGAACCACAGATTAACATACAACACAAATTATAAAACACACTGTTACAGTGTTCCTTTCATGAAGGAACTTGAGTTGGTGCCCACAACCAAGCAGAGTTAGAATCAGTGACCCTGGAATTACCTTTCCGGTCCTATTGCCCTGTGTACCAACTGGCATATGAGAATGAGCTGAATTGATTTATTTTTCACAACTATTCAAAAAATTGCAAGAGCACAACCTCACTTCAAAGCATATGCTAGATTTAGCTGCAACTATGGGGCATCTCATTTGGGTTAAAATTACTGACTGGGATGTAGACAAGGACACAGCTGTGTTTCTGGCATCTGACATGCTGGCATTTGAAACCGCATTGCTCTTGAGTCTTGATGAGGTGATGATTTCTCAGCTCCACTGAATCACAGGTAGTTCACCACTAGTTTTAATGCAAGCTCATCACTTCTAGAATTAGTTGAAATCACTGCTATTATCCATATTTGCAATGACATTGTTGAGATCAGAATCTGGTTCCTGTTTTCCGTTTTGATGAACTAATATATTTAAAAGCAGAATCTTAAATTCCTCTAAAAGTTTGTAAAACTCACATCTCCAGGCCCTTCCGCAACACCAAATTCTCTGTTTATCATCCCAGCTCTTCCAATGAAGATTTCATTTCCAAGCCTTCTGCCTGAGATCTTCCCCTGAAAGGTTTATTGCCATTCAGATGGAATTCATGGAGTGACCCAGGGTGGAGCAAGCTGTCTTATGCTGTCTGGTTCTTGTAACCTCCATTCCCGCCTATCAAAGGTGCTGGTTCCTGTCAGTGTGCTGAGGGAGGCAGCAGTTTTGGCAAAGCAGCTACTGAGAGGCAGCTCGCCAGGAGGCATGCAAGGCAGAGAATACACAGGCTCCCAAGGTCACCTGAAGCATACAACCCAAAATAACCACCTGGAGTTGCTTATGCGTCTGGCCTTGCTGGTTTTACTCTTTCAAGGGCTCTTGGACACGAGGGGTGTTTGTAGCATATAACCTTAAGCATCTCACCTAGTGACCAATGTGTGGTACCAGCTGTCATGGCCATTTTGGCGATGTCTCCCCAGAGCACCTGCAGCAGGCTACTGCTGCCAGGATTCTTCCCTCCTTGGGCACTGCACAGCAGAGCCTGCCTGCCTTGCTTCACCCTCTGCACTGCATGCCTTGGATTGTGCTGTGCACGTACCCACGCACACACACACATCCCTTCTCCCCTTTCACCCCCTTCCCTCGGGTCCAAATGGATCCATGAGTCACCGGGGGAAGTGCGCCTGATGAACTCACAGACATAGAACCAAACATGAAGCTTCAAAAAGCAACCTCATGTGGGAGCTGGGGACCAAACTAGCTAAAACCTAACTGGTCAGATATTCTGACATATCTGGGGTTTTATCCACTTTCAAAGCATTTTCCAAACAGTAGTTCTTCTTCACTGTAAGAGTTGGACAGATATTCAGATTTTGAAGAGGTACATAAAGATGTACATCTGGGACATTACGTGATATGTCTGACTGAACAAAATGCAAATAACTGAATTGTCATAAGAGAGATGGAAAGGTTATTTAAAGCTTAAAGGTTGCTTTTAATCTACAGATGTATCTGGCATTGATTGGAATAGAGAAGTTTAATATGATCACAAAGCAGAAACATGAACTTTTGCTATTGGTGCTGTTTGCACATCATTAAAAGGGATCGAGAAAGTAATTGAGGAAAAATTAAATTGTCATAAATACCAACAATATTTCAGTGTCCATGTTGGTGTATTTAAATTGGTCAAGATTTTCTTCAGTGTTTTCTGAGGCAGGAAAAGCATTTCTTTCCATTTTTATGCCTTTAAAAGTAATGCTAGAAAATATTTTTAATCACACAAATACTACCCTGTATGGGAGCAGAGCTCTTGTGGTGCATTTAAGGGCAGTAAATCCTATTTTCTACCAAGATTAACAGGTTTTGCAGGCTGAACATGCCTGAAGGCAGCTGTACTCTACACACCCAATTTTTTTACAAAACACAGCAGGACAGGTTCATGTCTGGTGTAATCCCTTTGCCTCCAGAATGTTTCAGTCTTGGCAAATTGGTCTGAGAAGAAAGCATATGCTCCAGCTTTCCACTCAGGGCCAGTTTTTCTTCTATTCGCCCTAGACCAGATTTACGTCCTGGACTGGGACCTTTTCTTCACAGAGGCAGGACACTACAAGGTCAGCTCTGTGCAGTCCAAGCTAGAAAAAGAATACTAAGCTTGCAGTGGAGAAACGGTGCAAAAATCAGAGATGGGGCAGGACATCATGGTACAGACCTCATTCACAGGCCCTGTATGGAAGTGGTTTGGGTTGGAATTTCACCAAGCAATCCTTTTTCTTCCTTGGAAAGTCCTTGGAGATCCAACACCTTTCCACTGGTGCAGGTGATCTCTTGTGCATCACAGGATGGTGTAAGTCAGACCAGGAGCTTCACACTACTTTAATGAGGCAGCCTCCGGTTTGGATTCAGTTTAGGATTTGGAGCAATAGCTATCATCTCATCCACATGAAAATGTAGCCAAGTTTGCTGCTGTTTCCCTGTGTTGCAGCAGCTGTCGTTCATGGCGGTGCATCCACCTCACTACTGCTACACCCATGCAAACTGTGCCTCATCACAGGAAACGAGCTGATCCAGGTAAAATTCTCCTCTCTTCCTGTCAACACATAGAAATGAAGATAGAAACTGCTGCCTCCATGTTGCTCAATGCAGCGGGCATTTGAAAGGGCTTTTAGGTGAATGTGGAGCCAAAGTGTCTGTCTCCACCCACTCTCCTTTTGCCAAAGAGGTAAGAGGTAAAAAAGCCCCATAAATATAGCCCGTGTCATTGTTCTCTGATTTCAGTGGGTTGCTGGAAGTGTGTGTGTGTGTTTAGCAGAATTTCTGCAATAAAGCACCTCCCTATTTTGGAGGGGAAGAAGTTCTTTTCTGTGTGTGCAATTGACTCAGAGACTTGTTAGTCCTGCAGGAAGAGTTGCAGGATTAACTCTGAATACTTTGATATTCAGTGATGAAAAAGGACACACCAACATGAGGATTTGGGGAGGCTCAGTATGTCCTTCCTTCTTGCTTTTTACACCCCTAGAAGCTGGGCATGAATGACAGATTGCAGCTTCATTCATGGAAATAGTCTCTTGAGGCTTAGTCCAAAGAGTAACAATTGATATCGTGAAGCATGATTCTGCTCCACTGAAAAACCAAGCAGCTGGCTGAAGGTGTGACTGCAGACAGACTCTAATGGTCAAACTCGCAGCAGAGAGAGGCTTCAATGTGGTCAGTTGGAGTTGCCAAAGACAGAAGCACTGTAAAGCAGTTGTCCTTCTCCAAGGCAGCAGCTCACCCTCCTGTACAGGTGCATGATTCAGAAATGAGACAGTGACTTGGATGGTGCACATGTCTCTTTTTGATGACAAGGAAAGAAGAGGAAATGCTGATATCATCAGCCTAGCATTCTCTCAGGAAAGACCTAAACACCAGAGCTTCCTCAGCCTGAGAAGATTTAGAGCTCAAACCGAGTGTAAGCTTTTCAGGGCATCTAAAGCATCTCAGGAGAGTACCACCTGAACAGCAATTAAGCTCCATAGTGTGCTAACTTGGATATTATCCCTAACCTCCATTTTGTAACCCGTAAGTACTTAGTCATTCATTCTGCACACATTCAGAAATTACAGATGAAAGCCATGGTTCTCAGACTGCCCAGCACCAAACCAAATCTTCTGGGGAGGGATGATAAGAGATGGAGTTGTAATGGGGCAAAGAATCCAATGGCACAGGGTGCATTTCTTTCACTCAAGAAGTTGATAAAAACATTTGTCTCTAAGTCTTATTCATAATGGCACTTCTGATACAAATAAGTTACAGTAATTGCAAGATAAAGTATTTCACAGTAGAACCAGAGAAAGAAACACAAATCTGAAAGGCAGCTGTTGCTCTGCATGATCAGTATGGTTGCTACAGAATTTCTCCTCTAAACCTTCCAGTAGAACATCCACACCTACATGCACTCTTGGCATGAAACACTCCTGTGCAAGCATTACCTCTGTAGAGGAGAAGAGGTAGGTATGACTTCCTCTTTCAGTGTCTCAAATGAAGAACAGTATATACCAATCAAAGAACTCTTAGTTACTTTTTTTTTTTTAATAAGTAATTCCCTCAGCTTGGCTTTTGAAGTTAAGAAGTATCTTACAACCCATCCTTACGAAGCATCTTTCTGTTCTACAAGTCACTGGAAGAAAATAATTTTCCACCAGCTACCAAATCTGTGGAAAACATAGAACTCATCCTATCTCAAAATGAGTTTCATTACTTTCAAGGAAAGTAATCAGCGTAATTCCAAAATATAAAGAGCAAATCCTGAAGTTTTTTATAAGTTACATTAGACATAGTTAAGAGGCTAATGGTATAATTACGTACTACAAAGTAGGTATGCTGCAGCATTTTACATTTCTTGAGTAGACTGGGGTTCATACCCTTCTGTAAGGTCCCCACAGCTGACGCATGAGAAGGACTGACTGTCACAAATCTAGGGCTGCAGTGCTGTCCTTCCAAGGTCCTGTGGCACCAGCATGTCTTTAAGGGCTATGGGAAACCAGATGTCTTTAGCTAAACTTCAGTGACATCAGCTGAGGGTTTACCTGTCTCACGTTAGAATATGAAAAAATTTCAATGATCTTGCATTGACAGAAAACTGTCACACTACTTTAGACTCCAGTTTGAGTTGCATCAATGCAATGTCGGTAGCTCACAATGCAGGATGGCTCATCCTGGGTTTGAACACAGCAATACCTGGAGACGTCTCCCGCTGCGGGCTGTCTTACTCCTAAGGAGAGCTTTGCATTTGCCTTCAAAATATAAATTCCATTGGGAAAGGGAAGGCATGGCATTTGATTTATGAAATTATGGACCAATTAGAGTGGGCAATATCTTTTCACCAGGAATCTGATAGATGAAAAATGCAGATTTGTCAACACTAAAACTTCCAGGAATGTCCCACTTCACCAACTTATTTTCACATACAAAACTGAGGAGAAATTCTCTCAAAATTAAAATCTTTTGTTCTAATATATTCAGAAATAAAAACTTGGTGTTTATTTGCAAAAACAACTTTTTGTTTTGAGATGCCTTTCAGCTTACTTTGAAATAAAATTGAAAACATTTTTTGAAATCTCAGTTTCAAAATAAAACAGTTCATTTGGGGATCAAACAGAATATTTCATTTAAGTGGTCAGAAAGGCTTTTTATTCTTTGTAGCTGATGATGAATCAGAAAAATTCTTTCTTTCCATGACTCTGATATATGCTGTTTTGAAGCTGCTCTGATATCTGTTATTTATTACCTTAATCTCATTTGTGCCTTAGCATTACTGGCTATAGAGGGTCCATCCTTGCCTGATGTTAGATGTTTAAATGCTGTGGCCCTGAACAGTGCTGAAATGGAAGACCACCTAGGGATCATGAATACTGTTGACATAAACCAAGCAATTATGATGGGACTGCTGACCTGGTAGATCCTATTGATCACTGACAGTCAAATAAATAACATGTCCAAGTCACAGAAATTTATGTCCAAATAACATGGACATAAATAGAGAATATAATAATGGTGAATTTTAATTAAAGAAGAGTTTGAATGTACGAGAAAAATCAACTCAAAAGAAATTGAGAGATCTCATGGCATTCAGATTTACTTTGACTCTTTTTTAAATTGAATCTGAGAGCTGACAAAGAAGTCAGATTCTCAATCACTAATAAAAGTAATTTTGAGACAAAACTGATCTGAATATAGGTATTTGCTTTTAGAAAATAATGTATGTTACTGCTTGAATACACTGACTTGTGACTACAGGAAAGCAGCCCATCATCTGCATTTTATGAGTACATATCTTTTTTTGTGCAAACACTAGGGAATGTTGTTCTTTGTGTGGCTGGTTTTCAATATGTTAAGAAAAATACTTTTTTTTGGAAAAGAAAAGGAACTTTTTGCCACCAGAAACCCAGAATTATCACATTAGGACCACCCTGGCTGGCTTCTCTGTGGAGTTCTACCCTCAAGGAAGTAGTATGGACACAAAGTTATGTTTAAACTAGAGAAGACTATATAGGTTTGTACTGGAGAGATTGTTTCTCTATTTGGTTTTAATAGAGCAGTCATTATAAATTAATGAAGTATCACACAGACTTTATTCCTACTGTTTGAAGAACTATTATCTCCCATTTGCCGAGAGAAAAATGGGTTTGTCCTGAGGATAAACAACTTCCCAAGGTCCAAATGTTAGGAAAGGTAACCAAGGTCTTTGAATCTCCAGTGTGCTGTGACAGCCACAAGCCTGCTCTTTCTGGCAAGACCTGACACATGCATCAGAGCTGGAAATCTGCCTTTTTCTCCTATTTTTTTCTTGTGGGCAGGGCAACCCACAAGAGTGGCCAGCCATGAAATTCCTAGGCAGTTCTAGGTTTGGATCCTGAAACTACCCTCAACCAAGTTTCACAATTTTGAATCAAGCATTTATTACAGGGTTATTTATACTTAGACAATGAAATCTGAGCATACATCAGCTGAGTCTTTGAACAGTATCCTTTCTTAGTGGTCTAGTCATTATTCCGCAGTAAATATGTTCGATACAGTGATCACTGATAGAATGGGTTCAGCCAATTCCACATGGAAAATACTTTTTGTTGAGACCCTGAGAAGTGTAACACTTTTAACTTCAGCAGGACACATCTTTGGAAACCGGCTTTAATCCTAGCTATGATGACAAGATGAGTCTGTGTTTCAAGTGGTACAAATAGTGGTTTCAAGTCCTCCAGCCAAATTTTCAAGGTCAGTTGTCTATACAGGCAGCGGAACAAGTGGTCTCAGAGAAAACATGCACAGAGAGGACATGTAAGAAGAAAAATTTTCTTCAGTTTACTTCTATTTGTGTTTGCTTTCACTACTCAGATGGCGCTAGCAACCCTCTCTCCATCTCTCCATCTCTCCATCTTGTCAGAATATAAGTTTATGCTCTGAAAGTCTGCCAATTAAATGCTTTAGTGTGCCATTGGGGTCTAACAAGATGGTCAACTCCTTCTGGAAAAGAAGTCATATTTTGGATGCATCTTCATCCCACATCTCCAGACTGCTCCAACAAAATGCAGATCCTGCATTGCTCTATCTGTGCTTGAGATTTTAGCAATGTTACAGCATGCCCAGGTGTGTGCTTCCAAATGACCAAACACACAAGGCACAAAGACCTGGAGGGTCATCCAGGTCACCCGCTGACAACACCGGAGCTTTCCTTGATACCTTGTCCCAGGTGCTCTGGGAAACCAGGAGGTCAGATAAATAACTCACGATTTGGAAATCTTATTGGATTCCTCTGCATTGCTGTGAATACAGCCTATTTCAAGGTATCTGGTAAATATTTTTGTCATTGTAAGTAATGATCTACAAGAAGAAAAGGAAAAAAGCAAACAAAAGGAGCTTCATCCAGAAGGAGGTGGCCCTGTTCTGCCCTTCCAATTTCCTCACAGGCAAATTGTGATGGGTGTCCTTTGTGAAGATATTCTTTGAAACTTCACATCCAAAATCTGATGGTTTCCTTACAGTATTGTTCATACAATGATCATCTGGAAATGCTCTAAAATTTTAGTTGTGCTTCCCCAAAAAACACCAACCAGGATTTATTTTCAAATGTATCTTTTGATTAAGAAAGCAACCATTACCACTAGCAGAAAAGCAATTCAGTTAGATGGTAGCTATTTGAAAACAAGTTTTGCTCCAAGTTTTTTCCTGGACAAAATCAGATCACCCAAACAGGAATCTCTACACCTGGCACAGCTTTCCTACGTAGAGCATTCAAAGCCTTTACAGAGGATACAGCTACTGGACTTGTGAATGAAAATGAATCCCAGTCCTTCTGTGAGCCAGACCACCAAGCAATCTGCTGTCCCTCATCTGCAAGAAGAAGGAAGGTGAGGAAATAGTAATTTTCCCTCTGTCATATTCAAGAGTTGAGTTCTGCTCTCTCTGATCACTGGACACCCATGTCCATGTGGAGTCACTGCTTATCTTGCAGGGCTACGTGGCCTGGTGGTCCCTTTGGAACAGTCCATCTGCACCATAGTTTTGTCACTTCTTTTTTTTAAACTTTCTTTCTTCTTTTTTCCTCTTAGATTTTGCAGCAATAATTGAGCCCCTTTGGTTTGTCTCTGAGGAGGGGAAACTCAGTGACTGATAATTACCTTGCATGCCATTTAATGAAATTGAAGGAGCACAGTAACATCCATAATCTAACTCTTCAAGCTTGTTAAGCCCTAGTTCTGCATATTTCCAAGTGCTAATATTCTGACATAAATGGAAAAAGGTTAAAAGGATTCAGTGAATTTGTAACAAATGTGCCCTTTGTGTATATGAATTCTGAGTTGTCTCTACTGGACATGGTGTGTTGGTTAATCTTGCTATGAATACCCAAATTACCTCCCTGTTAGCAGGACTCATTGCTGTTATTACTGTAGCCCAGTGAAGAGGGCATTGACTTAGGTGATAAAGAGACTCAGTTTCTCATCACATCACTGCTACTGTCCTGCCATTTGTCATAGGACAAATTCCTGCATCTATTTATTTCTGCTTCCGTTCCCAGCTGGTGCTGTCTTATGTATCTGGAGTTGAAGCTCTTTGGGACAGAGACTTCCTTATATACTCAGTGTCAGATCTCAGTTAATTTCTTAATGTAGTAGTAACAAATGACAAGCAGTAAATGTTAAATGAAGAGAAGTTTCATCTAAAATCAACGAGCAACTTAAAAATTGAGCATACTTGGTATGAAATTGTAAGGGGTTAGCTTTGGGTGTGGGGTTTTTTTCGTATAGAATTTTTTCCCACAAAGTCGCTAGGAGACTAATTACTGGATGCTTATGGGTGCTTGACCAAAACAGTATAAGTGGCTAAAGGAAGGTGTAACACCAGGGCTACATCCTTTTTTTGGTCTCTGAGAGTTTTTCTCTCCAAAGGAAAAAAGAGCTACCACGAGGTTTTGGACAGGTAAAGGACAGGGGTGGGGGCAGCTTCGCTGTCTTGCTGTCGGCATCGGAGAGAGAAGGGTCAGGCTGCTCTTGTTGCAGGAGGAGTTCTTCACTGGCATCACTGGGTCCGGTCCTGAGGAAATCTACCATCATCTCCTCGTGTGCCCAGGGACTCTGAGCTCTCCTCCTCCTGCCCTGCTGGGCCGGGCCAACCCCATCCCACCGCCGCTGCTTTTCGGCACTGCTTTGGATACGCTCTATCCCTGCACTGCCCGGCCCTGCCAGGACATCCCTGCCCTTCCAGCTACCACCGCGGAGCTTTGGTACATCCCACCCACCAGCCAGGGATTCTCCGCCATTCCAGCTTGGTGCTCTTGGAGTCCCAAGAGACCAGACTGCCCTGGGCTTTGTGAAACAAAAGCTCCCTCGAGGTTCCTGGTTTGGTTTATCATTAATTCTGTAGTTGTTGTTGTTTGTTTGCCTTGTTATACATATTAGTAAAGACCTGTTATTCCTATCCCCATATCTTTGCCTGAGAGCTGATTTAATATCAAAGTTTTAATAATTCGGAGGGAGGAGGTTTGTATTCTCCATTCCAAAGGGAGGTCCTACCCTCCCTAGCAGACACCTGTCTTTTCTAACCTAGACCGAAATTTAAACCAGTTTTATCAACTACAGTTTCAGCAGCCTTAGATTATCTGGTGCAGGAGGTGTTGTGTTCTGCAGAAGGTTCTTCTATGTTTTAAATACAGAGCCTTTTAATAAATAAGCACTGAACAAAAGCAAGACAGCTGATCCCATGCCTTTTCAGCTTTACCTTGCTTCCAGTTGGCCTGCTTTTGTCGTGTCACTTTCCACATAGTTTTTTTGCACTGAAAATGAAGAACTCAAAGGGAGAAGTTATTACAGAGGAAGATTGAGAGGTGATCAGAGATTATGTGGAGTGAAGGTATATGAGTTCTGCAGCTGAACTGAGAGCAAACAGTCAACAAGGAAAGAAAAAATGAAAGAAGTGGAGAGCAGAAGAGAAGAGAGACAACACTTTATTTATTAAAGTGCCATCAATGTTTAAGGCATAAGGTAGAAATTCCTGAACAAAGTAATTCACAGTTTAAGAGTAAAATTGTACCTTTAAGAGGGGAAAAAGCCCACACTGAGGCCAAGAAGCCACTCACTGAGATATCTCAGAATGTTTTCCAGCAACACTGGGGTCTTCTTTCCTCCCACCACTCTGGCAGGAAAGGAGTTTGATTGCATAAATCACACCTCCCTTAGAGACCAGTGTCACCCTCATGGATATCCTATGTTTCCCCTGTGGCTGCTGTTCAACCACCAGAGCTGTGTCTCTGCAGCACTACATGCTCAGGAGAGAATAAAGAGCAAGAAAAATGTAGAGAACAAAACACTGCCAACTTAGTGAAGGAGTGTGTTGTGGTTTAACAGCAACTAAGCCTCACACAGCTGCTCACTCTCACTTCATCCCTTGATGGCATGGGGAACAGGATCAGAAGGGTAAAAGTGAGAAAACTCATGGGCTGACATAAAGATAGTTTGTTGAGTATAGCAAAAGCTGAACATGCAAGCAGAGCAAAACAAGGAATTCATTCCCTTCTTCCTATGGGCAGGCAGGTGTTCCGCCATCCCCGGAAAGCAGGACTCCATATGTGAAATGATGACTTGGGAAGACAAACACTGTCACTCCAAACATCCCTCTCTTCCATCTTCTTCCCCCCAGTTTTATATGCTGAGCGTGACACCTTATGTTATATCCCTTGGGTCAGCTGTCCTGGCCATGTCTCCTCCCAGCTCCTTATGCACCCACAGCCTGCTTGCTGGTGCAGTGGGGTGAGAAGCAGAAAAGGTCTCGACTCTGTGCAAGCCCTCCTCAGCAATAGTTAAAACATCCTTGAATTATCAACACCATTTTCCAGCACAAATCCAAAGCACAGCCCTGTACTAGCTGCTATGAAGAAAATTAACTCTATCCCAGCCAAAACCAGCACATTCTCCATCCCTTATTCCATACCATTTACATCATGATCCCACACCTTCCAATACCCCTTCACTAACCCCCACCCCAGCTTCCCATCATTTGATGGAATACACAGATATAATTCCCTTAGTCTATGGACCACCTCTGTAATACATGTCCATAAAACACCCATAAAGTGTCCATAAAATGTTCACTGAGGTAATTTTGTCCATGACTCTGGGTTCCATCTGTCATGGAGGTCACTTAGGACAGGAGAGGTGGTGTTTTGTTAGCATATGTCATTGGGCACCAAAACAAGCTCAGGTCAGCTCACTGCTGCATTTGCACTGCTTCTCCTAAGACTTCTACTCCACTTCTTTATGTGGTTCTTGCCATAGTAATTCCTATAATGTATATTTCAAGTCATGGGTGACAACAGCTTTAGAGTTATATCCATTACAACTTTCATCCTTGGTCCCCTGGTGTTACGGTAGGACATGAAATAGATTGACTCTATATAGTTGTTAGAAGACAAAGGCTTTATTTACAATTCTAACACTTTTTTTATAACATGCTGTGCTAAAAAGATATATTATTGATCCATCGGACTGATACTTCTCTCCATTGGTTAAGTAATAGGAAACAACACCTGGGGACAGTTGTTATGGGCATGGGAACACTGTTTACTTAACCTGTTTTGAGAAACAGAGAGAGATGTTTTGAAAAGGGAAAAACTGTTAAGGAGCTAGCAATAGTTAGCAAGTTAAAAATCAGACTCAGAAATGTTGAGCCCACACCCTGGTGCCAGTTTATGGGTTTTAACATGATGAACTCTTCCCCTTGTTTTCAGCCTGGCTATCAGCCTCAGGAAGCTCCCTCAGGAAGAGGATGAAGGCTAGTAAGTAGCTGAATAATGACTACCGTGCAAGCATATGGACTACTGAAAAATCCCCATCATCTCTAGCTAATCAGTCAGTCCTCTCTCCCGCTGGGTCTGTCCTGTTTTCATCAGAAGATATCTACTGTTTTATACAGTGTTACTTTTGGTTGTCTTGGATTTTTTCATGTTTATGTGTATATAGGTGCTGAAGTTTGGTCACTGCTGACCTCCTCTCAAGTACCTATGGCAAATTACAACAGGCACCTGCCTTGGGTATTGCCGCACAGTGGCCCTTATATCATTTGAACACTTCATGATCCCATCAAAGCATGCCTCAATACCTAAGGGTTTCTCTGAAGTACAATTTACGTGATTGGACAAGGTATAAGAAAGACTTTGTATTCCAGCAAGCTGCTCCCAGAAACAACAACAAACAGGGCAACCCTCTCTTTTGGATGTAGGGTGGAAATATGACATGTAAAACTAAATTCCCAATGTCATTCTTGAGTACAGAGCCCATGTGAGGCACAGAATCCTAGCCTCTCCCTCTCTCCCTCCTTGGCACTTTTTTAGGCTCTTTGGTATTTTGCATGTGCTGTTGGTGAAGAACAGAATTTTGTTATCATCTAAAAGCACTATCCTGTGTGCTTTGGAAACAGAAGGAGGAAATAATAGAAAACCATAGCTCCATAAGTGAGAAAGCTGCAGAAAGGTAGTGAACCCTCCAAACAGAGTTCTTGGAAGCTTGTTCTCCGGCCACTGAAAGGAGATAAAATCTAGCTGAGGACAATCATACTTGGCCTAACATGACCCCTGCTTTTAGAGTAAGAATCTGAAAGAAATATGTGGCCTTGCAAGCATAGAAAGGTATTAAAGTCATCCACCTTAGAAAGGGCCATTAGGTTAAAAGGCCACTGATTGGAGGTGTTTGTTTCCTGTACCCATAATTTTCATACCAGGAAATGTGAGACTTTTTGTTGCCTTTTCAGAAAATACCAAGGCTATAATATCTACCATGCCAGAGTATGAAACAAAAAGAAAATAAGAACTTGCTTCTGGTTTACAGCTGTTGTCCCAATAGTTATATATGCACCAATAAAGTATAACAATGGTCCAGAGAGACTTACATGCCAAGCCACAAGCACATCAGGCTGCAGAAATAAACAAGGGCCAAGAGAAAAAAAATCAGTCCTGTTGGAAACCAAGTATGCTATTGCCAATCTTGTGATACTGTAAAATGCTTCTCTCCCACCTCCAAACCATGAAACTAAACATATATATATACTAGATCTCTTCATTTGCCTTCTACAATCCCCAAAGATTCAAATGTGCAATCTTCTCCCCAACATCGTGAGGGCTTAGCACATTTCTTTTTAAACAAAAGCTGAGATTATCATGCAATTAAGTGGCTCTAGGCACTGAGCCTTTAAAAAATACCCTTTAGAGGTTCCCTTTCAAACAATGAAAGATGGTGAGAGTGCAGTGAGAGAGCTGACAGAGGAAAGGAGATCATGGCAAAGGCTAAGGTGAGAGTGGCCAAGCAGGGTTAGTGACAGTCTCAGCTAACCCACAAGTGGGGTCTGACCCAGGAGTCTGAGGAAGAAAGCAGCAAATATGCAAACCTCCAGCCTTGGTGTTTGGCGGCAGCTCTGCTGCTCTTGATCTGCAATTCCTCCGGGAAATCCCACTGAGATTTTTGGCTGGGACTTTGGAACAACTGGAGAGGAAACTTCATCGAGCTCCCTGCCTGTTTGGAGAGTACTTTATAAGTTTATGCTGTGCTGACTGAACACTTCTGCAGTGCAAACACCAGCCATTAGACTTGTAGCTCATAGGCACGGCAGTCAACATTCGCAGAGGGGCTGCCAGAAGAGGACAGTCCCGTGAGCAGGGGCACAAGGCAGCTCCTCTTGGCACAAGCTCCAGCAGATCTTATTCTTTCCCTCTGCAGCTGCAAGTTGTGGTAGTTTCCTGTTGAGTAGATGGAATCTGTTGTTTTCTCTCAGGAGAGTTACTAATCTTTTCAGCTACATAAATACACTTCTATTATTGTCTGAGTAAATTGCCTCAGAAAACTCTTTCTTCAGGAAAAAAGTTGAAATTTCTTAAAAGGAAAATGTCAGTATATTTTTCATAATTATTCCACTACTTTTTTCTACCATTGTTTATGGTAATATCTTGATAGTTAGAAATTAGCATATGCACTCACATTATCATATCTACTCAATAATCTAAGTTTATTCAATCCCAAATAAAAAAATGAGACTCATGCATCCCAGTCTCCCTTGCTCCTGTCCAAATCTCACTGTGATTTCTTCCCAAATCATTGCCTGCCTGCATTTGTTATCACAACAATTCCAATACTTGGATGGCAAAGAGCTGTGAAAAGAAAAAGATTATACAACCCCAGCATCAGCATTGCACTTCAGTCCTCACATCCAGCCCTTCCCAGAAAGATTCAAGTTCAGCAGGATATTCATCCAAATGCTTAATTCTGCACTCAGAAGTCTGCACTCACTCTGCCCACTGCAGCATTGAGATGAAGGGGGTGCTATGGGAGTCAGGGAAGCGAGGCAATGTTTAGCAGATTCAGATTTCAGGTGGTCTGAATCCCCCCAAAATGAGGATAATGATGGAGGAGGGATCTGCTCTATTTTTACACAGTGTTAGCTGTTTGTAATGATACTCCTGAAATTAAAAACTCCTTCAGTATGTAAAACTAGACAGCCTTTTGAATAATTTCTTTTGTAAAAACAAAAGAAACTATGCAACAGACACTATCTAGATGCAATTTCCAAACAAATCTACTCTGTAATTTTACCAGGATGTCTGTAAGTGGAATGCAGGCAAGACCACAGCAGGCTTGTTGAGATACCTATGAATGCTTGTCAAATCTAACTTTATATTTTAATAAAAGATTCTGGTAGAAAAGAAGTCATGCCTAAGCAGAGTGCACTGGAGAAACTGTAGACAAATCTGTACCTTATTCATATAATTAATTTCAGTATCTGATTCTTCAGCTGAGGAGCACTTAATGAATACAGTGAGCAGATACAGTTTGGCTCTGCCTTCGGCAGGTATGTTTATTAGTTATCGGAAGGCTAACAACATCCCAATAGCAATATGCATGGAACGTGCAGTTATTAAAACCAGAACAGTGGAAGAGACTGTAATAATTTTCAAGTCTGGTCCTGAAATTACCTGCTTAAACAGCAATTTTACTGTTGCAGCTACATGTGAATGTTTTGACTGGTCTCTGGGCCTACTTATGCTGTAGCTCTGGAGATTTTGTCACAAATCTTGGAATATTTTGCCTTGCAGAAATCCCAGCTCCTGGCAGAAGTGATCTGGCAGAATATCATCTTTCCTTTGTTTACTTTTTGAAGCCTCAAATCTTGGTTACACAGCAAGGCTCAGCCATGTAATCTTCTAGAGGCTTAGAAATCAAAACTCAGATAAAGTCCCTGTTTCCTAGACCTAAAAGTCTCCTGATCTTTAAACCAAGCTTATTACTCTGAGGATCTCAGAACTGCTTTTTTTACAAACTGAGACTGCAATACTGATTGAGGGGCTCCCAATATCATCAGCAGCACATCGCTCCTGGCTTTCAGTGGCCACAGATCTGACTTGATGTGATTTATTAATCACAGGGTTTGTCAAAAATATATTTCAGCTGGCAGTGTTAGCAAAGAGGCAAGGAGAGGCAAAGAAGGTGCTATGTTTTAACAGAGAGGCCTGTGCCTGTTTACTTCATAATCTAATGTTTTTACTTTATGGTTTTAAATTTCACATAAAGCTATCACAAAGCCACTTAGTAAACAAGCGAGGGAGCAGTGGCTCGGAGTGGCTCTGAGCTGCTATCTCAACTGCACACAGCTTCTGACAGAGGCTGCTGTGCCCAGATCCACGTTCCGGCAGCTGCAGGGCCCTGTCAGCTTCACATCCACAGCCTAAGGACACCACTGTTGTCCTGATGAACTAATAAAATGTTACAAAATAAAAGCAATATTTACATTCCCCACTCAGCATTTCACTGCAGTAAAAGGTGTCCGGGAGGGCCAGGTGTGTCTTAGCTTTGGTGATCCCATGCATCCCGCATTTCTCTTCAGGCTATGCTGGGCACCTCAAGAGCAGCTGGAGGGGCCTGATGCCTTTTCATTACAAATTCTGCACCCTAGCACTTGGCAGCCTAGAGTAGATGCTGACTCACCATGCCCTTGGGAGCTGTGACCCCTCAGAAACATGGCTTTTGCAGGGGGGACCCATTTTTTCAACAAGTGCAACCTCCAAATAAACACTGTCACAGAAGAATTGCAGGGGGATAGGGACCCTCCCATGCTCCTTCTGTATGGTCTCAGCACTTTCTATGTGTTCCCTCCTGATCACAAGCGTTTCTACCTCTTGGGACAGTTATTGCACCTTTTTAGTCATGGTTTAAGACAACAGAGTGACTCCAAGGTGCACTGTGCCTGTGAGCAGAGGGGGCCCTGGTGCCCTCCATGGGAAGGGCACAGGAGGCAGGACCAGCAAAAGCGGCACAAGATTGAGCCCTTCTGACTTTCTTCCAAGAAAAATACTCGGAGAGAAACCTGGAATTATATATAAGTAAAGTTGCCTTTTGATATTACCACGTAATTTCCACTTCTGGCAAAGAGATTTTTGCCCAGGCTACTTTGGAGACATTTCCCTTCACCTCATTGGCACTACCGCATCATTTTTGATAGAAGCCTCATTCATCAGGAGAGCCAAGGCAACCCGTTCCCCTCTCACTTCTGCAAACAGGGCTGCTTGTTGAGTCTCTTGAAAGACTGTGCGAACAGATAAACATGCTACGCATTAACTACGTTAGGTGGAAGTGAAATACAGATGATTATATTTAAGGGCTTACAATAGTCGTTAAGAGCTTCTAACCACAGGCCCGGGCAGGGCTGGTCCTCAGCTTGCAGTGCATGCCTTGGCTACATCCTCAACTGACTTTCTGTCTGTACCCCTTGAAACAGGGCCATCCTTGTCAGTCGGGTGGCAATGGGGAAAAAAAGGGGGAAAAAAAAAACAAAAAGAAAAAAAAAAGGGGAAAAAAATCAACTCTGTTAATAGGATTATAAGATTTGAGGAATTTAATGTTGCTGCAGATCATTTATTTTGAAAGCTGATTTCATTTTAGTGAAAACAAGCTCAGCCCTGCACACTGGGGGTTTGCAGCCATGATGCCAAACACAATCATTGCTTGTTTGAAAGATGTGATTGCTTTTTAATGTGGAAATTTCACAAGGTTACAAAAGAGGAAAAAATTAAACTCCTTTCTTATAACAAAGTCACGCTGGGATATGAGCTACAATGCCCTGACAATGTCCAGATACTCTGACTGCATTGCACATCAGAAAGGTGGATGAGTGTGATTTACACCATTTTGCAATTGGGATTTTTTTCACACAGCTGAAAAAGCTGAAAAGTTTTGAGCAAAAATAAAAACAGTGCTTTGTAAAATGCATTTGGAATTGCACAAACACAACCCAGGGGACAAGGAAGTAGAGAGGGGATGAGAAATGTGTCCAAAGGGATAAATGAGGGGATAATATGATCTCCCCTTCATTCCTGACAGCTCCAGACACACAGTGGCAGCCCACTTGATGTATTGAAACCTAAGCTCTTCCTCAGGCTAGCAGACAATTTTTATATTTTGTTAGATATCAGAATAAAAAAAAATGATAGTCATTTCAATAGCAACCTCCCAAAGGGCTTAAATATATTCTAGAAATAATGGCTAAGCCCCATTTTCCTGGGTGTTAGATGATGGTCTGTCACCATCTCAGAAGAACCATTGTTGTGACAAAAGCCTCATGGCACAGCCCGGACAGTGCTGAACAGGGAAACAGGCACTAGCAGGAATGTCCCAGTCAGAGGAATTCATCAGGAGGGACCAAATGGAATGAATTTTTCCAATATGCTCTTAAAAGAGTGATGAAGAGGGTAACAAAGCTCCCACTTTCAGGGTGGGGAGGGGGGTGCAGTGCAGACTCATGAGCTCTCTCCTCCTTTGTAGTGAAGATGCTGCTTTTGATCTACAGCACGGGGAGTGCTCTCCCCAAAGGCTGGGGTGAGGGAGGGAGTAGATCTGGAGGGAGACACAAAGGATGGAGCTGAAGCACTGCCTCTGAGCTGGGGATTGAAATGACATGTGCGCTGCGGAACCTTTTTCTTTTCAGAGCAATTTGCTATCATTATATTGCCTGTGCATTTCCAATACATGTCAGCCTGTTCTCTTTTAACTTGGCGGGAGGGGAAGGTGCTTTCATTGCAGGGCTCCTTGCAGCAGCTCACCAGACATTGCTATTATTACATGTGCTGGGCACAGCACAGAATGATGCATGTTCATTAAAGGAATGGGGTTAGAGTAGAGCAAATTCATTCAGTCCCTGTTAGAGAATGCTTGGGTAGATTTAGACATTTTCACATACAGAAATATTCCGCATTTTAAAAACAGGACAGTTTTTCCTGGCAAATTCAGTTTGGCCTCTATCTTACACTATCAAAATTATATAGCTTTGTTTGCCTGGATCCTGTCAGTGGTGAAAATCCAGAAAACTGCTAGAACAGCATTTATTAAGGATTTCATAAAGTTGTAAATGACAAGATTCCCATTAATTATTTCAGTTAGGATTCCTATTTAACTATTTCAGTTGGGATTCCTCTTGTGGTCTGACTCACATGCTTCTTTAAATATTGGGGCACAGTGCATGGTTATCTATCTTCACGTGTGAAAGGAGAGGTGGGGCAAGATTTTATACAAAAATTCAAATTACACTTCTTCAACAAGATGCTTTCTCATTCACACACCAAGGGATGGAGCTGAACATCATTCCAAATGGCCCTGTGCCTTGGCTGATACACTCAGCTGAGACTTAACATCCATAGGCAAGACACAAAATTGATTTAATATCTGTTTCTGCATTTTCAGTGATTAGTACAAGGAAAACTATGCAGAGCAGAACAATGTCATTTTGGTTCCCTCATCTATTTTATCGTGGTGTTGGGTCAACCCCAAACTGCCTGAGTGTGGAGCAAGCCCTTCCACAAAACTTTTTTTTCTTCTGTTCTTGTATGAGAGGTTGGTAGCTGGGAAGGACCTTTTTGGTGGGAGAGCAGCCAAACCCAGCCATCTCTGGTTGTTTAGCTTTGGAATCAAGGTTCTATGGCTACAGAGAGGCACTGCAAATTCTTGGTTTCTTCTGCAGAATTTTGAAGATGACATCAGTCAGTTCCTCCAAGGCATAGAGGAGAGAAGTTCTGTCTATTTAGACCCATGTCCAGCAACCATCACTTTTTGATAGTGCAAATACCTGAAATCAGCCTACAACAAATGGTGAAGGAGTTTCAAGAAGAAGCATCAGCAATAGCTTGCCATTGATTTATGGCTGCTCCTTCCTCTCTTGGAGCCATTGATGGGGCATTTGAAAAGGAAGGTGATGCTGCTGGGTGGTGGTGATGCCTACAATGCCTCTCTCCATAATGACAGTAAAAGAAAGTGCTTTCAGAGGACTTGTGCAGCCAGGCCAAGAGATGAGCTTGGGAGATAAGATGCCTAAAATTTGGCATGTGGTTCTCCATAGTCTGCTAAAGGAGTGCTGAACTGTGGGGAGGGTCTCTCCTGCTGCCTCTCTTTTTTGTACAGAAGCCTGAGTAAAAAAATCAAAAGTGCAGCTTGAAGCAAACCAACTGCACACAGGTTTCCTCATGGCATGACAGGCTATCGCAGCCTTAATGGTAGGCTGCTAGACTAGAAGCAGTCTTTCATTGAGTTTGTCTTACTGAGAGGAAAAACTGCTTTGTGTAATAACTTTATGGTAAACGTTGGCAAAAGATTTGCACTGCATACTGAAAGAGAGACATTTCTGACCACAGCTCATGAACCACATTTATTTACTCTGGCATTTGTCCATTATTTGTTCATAGGCTTTCTGTCTCTGCTAAATGTGTTCCAATTTTGGGAGCTAAATCATTGCCAGTAGTTTTCAGGACATTCCGCTAGGCTAAGCAAAATTGCCTAAGCAGTTGTCAGAAACCACTGGAGTAGTATTTTAAATACAGAGTATTTGAAGAAAAGAAAAGATACCAAGTGTCCTATCTGTCTGGATCCCAGATCCTGTGTGTTGTAAAAAGTTAGGCAACAGAAGCAGAGGGCTTAAAGAACTGCCTGACATTCCTGAACCATTTTCCAGAGGCAGTGGGCTTAAAGCACTGCCTGTCTTTCCTGAGCCATTTTCCATCATTTAATGAACCAGTCTGATTTTAAAATGAGGATAGTAATTAAAAATATGCATATGTATTTGTCAGCAGCTCATCAGAGAGAAATCATGCTCAAAATTCCATCTGGAAAACCCTATTTATTTACTTCATTATAAAAATGAACTACAAAGTATAGGAGGAAAACCATTGCTGTAAAAACTGATAATTGCTATTAGATGGCCTGACAAAAATGCATATTTATAGTTTAGACAGGACAATAATATGAAAATTGCTTTTCGAGACCAACCTGATGCATCTGCTCACTATCCCATATCTGATAGAGCTCAGAATAGCATGATGTATTTGTTACCTGTCCTGACAACAGTCCAATGAAGATTGCAAAATGATCCCTAAAACAATGAGTGCTGGCTTCAACTATAAGTTCCTATATTTTTCTCTAATGTTATTTTTCTTGGCATTCATTATTGTAACTGCTCATAGCATCATTGCCCAAAAAGAAGCTCAGTGTTTCTTCAGACTTTGTTGAGTTCCTGTTGTTGAATTCTGGTATCCTCTGGCAAAGCCAGAGTCCATGTGAGCCCTCAGGAAGCAGGAAACTTGCCTGCTAGTGGTCTGGGCTTAGCTGCCTTTTATTTTCAAGTGTCTGCTTTTTGCTATGTGTTAAAGGGAACACTGATTATTTTCTCTACTTTTATCATGTCCCTTTCTTTTTCTCTCCATTTCAAAGAGCAACAAATCCCAGCTTTCCAATTTCTCCAGCAATGAGTCAGAGTAATTTCTGAGTTCATTTCCAAATGCACTCTCTTTCTGCAGACAGGACAGCCAGTCCTACCTATGCAGTGCTGGAAGAAGTGGTGGTACTGATTTATGTAAGAGCATTCTGCTGTTCTGCTCCTTATCCATCCCATTAAATCCCATCAAGGGTTTTAAGCCACAGCTTTATATTAATAGAGTAGCTCAATGAACTGCCAACTAGGATCCCCTCTCAATCAGTGCTTGGAAAGTCTTTGAAAAAAGGTGGGTTTTTTTTCCTTTTTGGCTATATAAATATTTTATCAACACTGAATTTTAGTTGCCATTATATTACTGTTTATTCAATTTATTAAATTACTGATCCATTTGCAACTACATGAACCTTTTCAAAATGCCCTTTTCACACAGCAAAATAATTAAGCTATGTCCTAATAATTTTCATCACACTGCTCAACTGTATAGTAAACACAGTAGTAACAGCAATATAGTAAGTAATGACATTGATACTTATAAATGGAGCATCTCAATGATAAACCTCTTACTTAGGCAAAAGCTGGCCATTTAATCTTTATGTGAGTAATTTTTATTCACTAGCTGTAAAAAGTAGTTTGCTTCCTATGTTCCAGATGGTTTTGATTGATAGAAATATTCAGCTTAACCTGTATGATGCTGTGGGGTTTCTTCCTTAGATGCATGTGTGGATTTTTTTAGAGGTTAGTGGCAGTTTAGAGAAATGGGTTCCTGGTTCACCTCTGTCTACCCTTCTGTGGACAATAGCAAAGGTTCAGAGAGATTAGGGAGGCAAAGCGAGATTTGTCAAAATCTGCACCAAACTCACCTATTCCTGCTCACTTACTCTTGTTACTATTTTATTTTTACTTGCCATTTGATGAATTTAATGGGTGCAGATAAGATTCCCGCTGGCTCACAAATCCCAAATTATCCCTGTATTTTTAAATACTGGTAGTCTAAGCACAATCCTAATGCTTTAAATATTATGTCTTCTATCTCCTAGATTTTTTCCTATTCCCACCAGTAATAAGGAAATGCAAATCTACTTGGCAGTGGTAGATTTATACTCTGTGGTAGTCATTTGCTTTTAATTTATTGCCTTGCCTCAGTGATACCTTTGTTTCACATTCTGTATCATTACTACTACTACAAAAGAGGACATGAAGAATAGATAACTTTCAAAAACCTTATATAATAAAAATTTTTCTTAGCTCCCCTTTCAATTCCTGTGAGCCCAAGCAATGATGTGATTCCCTTGAAGCCTTCAAGTTTGTGATATATTCAAATAAAGCATTCTTATTCTGAGACATGCAGCTACTTGGGACTGTAAAAAGCTATCTTGACTTCTTAATTTTCCTCTTGCTTGTTCTTTGCCAAAAGGCAGCACCATTATCACTCACTCATGCATTAAAGTACACTTTTTAACCAAAAAAAAAAAAAAAGGACTACAGTGGGAAAGCAGCGGCATCTGGAAAAATCAAACAATGTGAATTAATACATTCTTTGTGGGTTAGAGGAAGCAATGGAGTCAAGGAAGGCCTTTGGATGTTATGTTTTACAATACCTCTGGAGGCCCAAGCCCCACTGTAGGCTGTTTTCTTCCTGCCTCTGGACAAGCTGAAATTAACTGGTAATAACACACAATTAAAAGCGCATGTGTGTGTCTGTGAGGGGGTGTGTTCCTTTGCTCTAATTCCACTCCTTCTGTGCATTTTAACTTTCAAACTTAGACAGCGGTGAAGAGGAGACAGACAGGTATACATGGCAGCCACATCAAAATCTTGGTGGGGCAGGGGGAACATTTGACACCTCCTTGTTTCAATGCCCCCTGTCTGTTTTTAATTTCACTAAATCGCTCCCGTCTGGGGATTGTATATTTTCAGTGGCCTCTCCCAGCAATGCAGAGGTGGAACGTTAGTGTGCCAAACCCCAGCTATGCTCAGGCACAGGGCTGCACATTTACAGGAGGCAAGAAGGGAGTCAGCTCATGGGACCAGCCATTCACCCAACTTAGGTCTAAAAGTGATGCCAAGAAATTTCACTTGCCCTTTTGCCTTCATAATCATCTTACGAGGGAAGAGGGGGATAACTTGAGTAACAAACTGTCTTCTGACATCGCAGCTTTGAAAGTATCATGAACGGTTTGTGTGTGTGAAAAGTCCCCTGTTATGAGGGGTTACTGTACTGCAGTTGCTGCTCCAGATAACAAGGATTATGTTGGTTTGGGTGGGGGGGTTGCTTGGTTTTTAAGAGGCAGGCAGGATCTTGTTCTCAGCACTTCCAGGGAGAGGAATGGCTTGTAAGGGCAATTTGAGGAGGATTTCACTGGACAGCTGTAGGCACAGTGGAGCCTGGACTCCATGTCCATTGCCATGAAGGCAAGTAGAGGTTTTGCTCCTAGTTTTGCTGAGAGAAAAGTTCTGGCCCAACACAGAAAGCTTGTGCAATCTTGGGAGGAGCTGCCTCATAGCACTCAAGTGAGCAACAAGGCAACACAACAATAGGGAAAGAAGAGCTCCTTAGTCAGCGGCTCTAGGGCTGGATATCACTGTCATGGGGTACATGGGGTACTACCCTACATCCCTCCTCCTGTAAGCATCTCACCAATCCCCTCACAGGCACCGAATAATGCACAGCCATTGCAAATGCTTATGCCTGAGCAGAAGCCCTTCATGTATAAATATGTCATAATGTAAAGCACAGACAATTCCCTCTAGTATTAGTTTGCACAACTCACATGCCTTCTTTTGCTAGTCTGCAGATAGGGGTGTGGAACAAGGTTAGTGTGAAGCTCTGGTCAGACTCCAGGCCAGTGCAGCTGCTGGAAGGGTTGCAGAACTCTGCCTGTAGGAGCCAGGGGGCTAAAATAACCCTCAAGAGAAAGCCAGCCAAGGCACATCATGAATTACTTTGACCCACTGTAGATCATCCTGAAAGGGGCAGGATTTGGCCTCAATGGGAGAAAACTGAGGTGGTGATACCGTGCTTTGAGAAATCCCATTGTGTCATTGCATGGCCCTGAGGATGCAATGAATGAGTTACACAATGAGGTGGTAAGAGCATGAAAAGATAAGATACCTGAGCCACTTCCACTAGAGCTTCACTACATTAAAGCACACTTCTTTGAGATCGGAAGGAATTTTTTTTCCTCCCCTTCACTCGCTGAGTTCTCTGAGAATTGAGCATTTCAGTGGCTTTGACTGTAACCATTATAATAATTTTCCAGTGCTAATGTTGTGGTTTTAATGAAAGGAAACAGCAAATGGTGTATCGACTCATATACACAAATCTGCACTTCATTTGCACAAAATAGCTTCTGGATGGCTTTACTCCATGGTTTTGGTCAAAGCCACTCTTTTTGAGAAATGATCAATGTCTACACTGTTTGCTCTTCCACAGATAAAGCAGATGCTATTCATTACTGCCTTTGCCATGCATATATTGCTACTTTCCCCAAAGCAGCCGCAGTGGGTCATGTGTTTATTTTTCTTTAAATCCTTTTGTTCTTAAATCACTCCACTTTTGTTTTCAGGATATGATGAATGATTAATGCTGTAGTAGCAGCATTATTGAATTAGGAAAGTCACTGGCAGCTTCCAAAATTATTGAGACAACCAACAAATAAATACAAGCCACTTCTTTAGAGTTAGATGTAGTGAAGCAGTGTGAAGGTGTCAAGATAAGAAGAGGCGAGGCTGGCATGAGTGCTTTTAAAGCTGAAGGACACACTTATTGTTGCTTACATGCAAATCATAGCAACTCTGATAACAATGCAGATGTTTTGAACAATTTGCATTGGAGTAATATAACTGCAATAAAGAAAAATGCTAAGGAATGCTCAGAACTCGTGAGGGTACTTGGAGGGAATTCTGTTGTATAAGTAAAGAAAGGAACTATTTCTGGGTTTATGTTTTGGGTTTATTCAAGGAATAGGGATCTGGAGTCAGATGCTGAATGGTACATGTTCAGCACCTCACAGGGATTACAGCCAACAGCACCAGCAACTGCCCACCAGGACACCACTGGAATAGGCAAGCAGAGTTAGAATACAGTTCATGGTGACCCAAGACCATGTAGTATGGTAATACTCCAGTTAAATGGGAGTTTGTGTGAAACAGGAAAGCAGGATTAAATTCATTTTCTTACATTCATACACAGATGTTTCTCTATTGGCTTCCTAACATCAGGTTTTGATGTGACTCTGTCTCTCATGTATTTCATCACAGCACCATGGTGGACAGAACAGCCAGCGTGGTCAGGCAACTGCGTGCATCACTAAGCCTTTAGAACGCCTTTTGACAGCAGTAATTGTCATGGGTTTCCTCCCCTGGGGCTGTCCCTGAGCACACTGCAGGCCTGCCTAATTCTCCCTGCACCTCTGTTTAGGATTTCTATAGATATCAAGAGATTCATCCTACTTCTGTGTACTCCTGAAAATAGAGAGCCCCTTTATTGAGTGTCATACTGCTATATACTTTCCTGGCCCTAATTTTTTTTTTTTTCATTGAACTGTTCCTTATTAGAGCTAGGGAGGAAAAATGGTTTCTCTGCTGAGTGAAAGATCCCACAATTTCAAGATAGTCTCAGTGCTGTCCTAGTTCAGGATGCTACTAAGTCCTTTCAAAAAGTCCTTTCTGAGTAGTTAATAGCCAGAGATTAGGACTCTCACTGGAGCCATTGAAGAACTGGGTAAAAATATTTCTATAAAGAAAATAAAAAAAACAGAATAAAATCTGTGATAGTCCAGGATGAGTTCAGTGTGCTGGAAGAGGGCAGGATGCTTTTGCTCATTTCCCTGGCTGAAGCAGTTTCACTCCACACAAGTAATGACATGTCAGCCTGGGAAGAGACTTGGATTTCCATCTGCTCCTCTCAGCATGATAATGTAATTCCTGGACTGCCAACTCAGGCTTCTTCACTCTCTTGCCTAATGAAAGCCTTGGCATCTATGCAAATTGGAGCACCTCCAACAGGAGAAGCTCTCATTTTGAAGCTGACTGCAGCCCAGAACCCATCCAGACTGTAGGATGCTGACTTCCATGTCCCTGGGTCATCTTAAAGAGATTACAGTCCTACATGTGGTCTGCTGTTTTGAATCTGAATATCTGATCCAGAGAGTTCTGGTTGCCCTGATACAGCAAATGAAAGTCTTTTACTTGGTCCAGAAACTCATTGAACTTATAACCATCTTCCCTTTGAAAGTTCTGAGTTTGACAAATCAGTGTTTTCTGATTTGAGGATTTCATTTCAAAAACCTTCCAGCCATCTGTGTTCCCTATCACCTTCACCTGTAGATCTTCAATAGGTTCCTCTACTTGTGAGTCTTCGATTTTCTACGAAATTTTTGTTAAGCTGGTTCAAGGAAAATTATTCCTAGACTATTTCATCAGCCGTTCCATAGGATAAGCTCTGCTTTCATTTTCACCATGCCTTCGGTCAATTTGTATTTATGCTCACCCAGGTGCAGCCCTAGAGAGTTCTCTCTCTTCATCCCTCAGCACTGGTAGGAAACAATTTGTTAAAATCCTTGACAGGAGTTATACATATCTTACATCTCACCAGCCGACCAGTTGTACCTGAGGTATTAAGGGAGAAGCTGGAGGTCCCTTCCCATCTGATTAACTGCGTGCAGAGGGTAAGGATTATCATGGCCAGGTGAACAATGGCCCTGCCCCCTTGAAAACCACAAAACCCATAAGAGAATCAATCAGAATTTTACCGTACAACAAACCCATCCACCTTTCCTTTATTTCCTCCCCTCATGTGGCAAAACTGGTATTTGAACGTCTCCACTCTTCTTGTGCTTGTGTCAAAAAAAAAGAGGTCAGGAGCCCCGCTAGAGCTGGCAGAGCTCAACCCCATTCACCCCCTTCCTGCACAGGCTCACTGCTGTTTTGATGCTCCAGATAAAGAAAATCTCTGCAGATTTTTTTTTGTCCTCAGAATGAAGCTTCCCACTGATAGCCTTGGGAGACACAGAACATCCTGGCTGGGCAAGAGCTCTTTATGGATATTTCTAGTGCTCAGAGGGAGAAGGAGAAAAAAAAAAAACAAACTACAGCAAGTTTATGGTAATTGCTTTAATGAGGCAAAGCCCTTTAGAATGCAAACATGCTCAACAATACACAAAGAAACAATAAAAAAAAAGTGTTTTATACAGGCTGTTTTATAAGAAGGTAATAAAAGCAATTGTATAGCATACTCAGTTGCATAAACAGGCTCACCATGGAAGGTGTTTGTGTGAGATCTTGACTATGAATACTTAATTGCTTTCTTATTCTTATTTTCAGTACAAAATACTGCAATCAAAACTTAATCTGTGGCTGGATTTTTAAATAAAAATGTCACATTCCAGTTTCCATTGTTGTAAATATAATAAAGCATGGTCCTTCTGTTAAACGGTGTATTATTTCTTACTCTGTGAAGAGGTATAACAGTGATTAATGTCTACATCCCTGGCAGTATCAAAATGTTTTCAAATGCAGGATCATTATTTCTCTTCATATGAAAGGCACAAGACCAAAATGTTCAAAAAGTCTTCATTAATGATGTAACTAGAAGTCATGGAAACCTTTGGTGAGATCCTTCTACAGCTGCTAATCCTGTTTGAGCCAAGCCCCAAACGCAATGCAGATTTCAGATCTATTTTCATTCACACGTCTTCTGAAAAATACAGTAGGTACAAAAGAAGAGTGTAAGGAAATATGCATTTGGGGACCTCAATAAGTTGTAAAGTACAAAACTGAAAAATTGTCACTCAATTCCCCTTAACTCTCAGGAGAGTAAATTACTCAGACAAAAGGCTCATATGAACTGGAATACAATCTGGTGTGTCTGGAATGTTATATTCTGCATCTGGTGATTTCTTTTTAAATATGTACTATGACATTTGTGCTTTAGCAACATCTAGACCAGAGTAATTTTCAAATACTTAGACATAGGAATTAGTTTTTATTTCCTCTTGACTTTCTGCTTTAGGAAGAAATACAGAATTGTCAAAGACCTGTTATGCATATGAACTGAGTGATAGGTCTAAAAGATTTAGGGAATAAGACTGTCTTATACAAGAAAATTAATATCTGAATGAAAAAATATATTCATTAATGGTTTGTAGAGGCTGAGCACATTGCTGAAAAATAAGAGCAATACCAGAAAGGCAAGAGCCACTCTCAATGAAAATGGATATCTCTAGGAAAGAAGTGACATTTTCTGGTTTCAAACTGATGGCAAAGAATGAGTTTAAATTTGATATCTTAATTTACATATTTTTTAAAAGCATCTTCTCCTATAATATAGAGAAAGAAGTAGTACTTTTTTCAGTTCACTAGGCATATAAGAATTTCTATCCTTGAAATTGTTGGACTCTCTGTTAATGTTAGAGCATCTGCCAAATTGGAAATGTCATTTTTATTTTCACCTTTCTCATCATTACAGACATCATAATGCTGTCAGTCATTAAATGTTTCCTGCTCAAAATGTCATGATCCTGTTTTAATACGTTACATCACTGATGCCCAAAAACTGTTCACATGAAACAAAACAAAACAAAAAAATCGACTAGGCAGAAGTTCTCAATATGTCCTATCCTAGGGAAAATACTTTTAACACTTTCCATCTCACTACAGTAAACTACTGCCTAGGAGAACAAAGGACACTTAACTGAATTGGTGAATACTTTAAACCACCTATGAACTGCATGAAGAATGTAGATTTTTCTATAACCAAGCTCTGATCAACTTGCATGCCTCATGGCAAAATCAGCCTTTCCAGGCACTTTTTGGCACGGTGTCCAAGGGGCCAACTCCCAAACACTGACTGTTGACCTTTCAGCAATGTATCTGACTTACCCTCTTGTTAGACATCAAAATCAAATTGTTTGCTGTCTTCGACAATTAAAGGCAAATAGCTTAATGATGGTACTCAAGACCAAACATTTGCTCAGAAAGTAAATGGGTATCTAGGTTTGGATTATATATTACACAGAAAGATCTAGCACACTAATCTGAAATTTTTGGAAGGAATACAGATCTTGCTTTCCTTTTAGTATCTAATTCTTCAGGGATCAGAAAGCAAGTCTGCAACCAGAAATCTAAACATATCAAGAGAATCTAAAATACACTAGAGAAGAAGAATTGAAAAGACAAGTCATTCAGTTTGATGAGGTAGATGGGTGTCTGGGATCATGCTAAATGTTGTCAGCCTTCGAGATCAAGGGCAGACAGAATGTTGGTAACAAGGTAATATCTGGTTATAAGGACATGTGAAGAACAGCCAGAAATTAGTCATGAGGAACTTTCTAAAAAGATGTGTGATATTAACCAGCCCCCAAAACTAATCAGAGTGTCTTGGTGAGACGCCACCATATTATTATCTGACTGATCCTAAATGTATTGGCTCTAGGATCTGAAAGAAGACTTTGCCAATGTATGGGTTTTGGCATACAGGAGTTGTCAAATTTTCCTCCTCAATCTCTTGACAGAGGTGCCTCATAACAGAAATCAGGTGAAGGTAGTCATAGATAAACCATATACTGCTCTTTTGACACTCTCCTGCTTTGGTTTCCCCTTTTCTAACAGGAAGCTGTCTGCACTGGGAGCTCAGGTGGGTTTATCCTCCATCAGGATATCCATCAAAGTCACCAAACAATGGTCCATGATTACCTTGGAGAGGCTTCCATCTCTCCACCATCCTCACAGCGATGCCTCCCCGTGGTACCTCCTCCTGCCACAGCAGCCTTCCCACATGCTGTGGAGACCAGGATGGAGAGAAATGCAAGTGACTGCCATGTGCAAGCACACTGAGCAGGGTACTGACTGCAGGCAGCAGCCCGCTACAGTGCAGCATGTTCATTAAGGGCCTCAAAGCAGCAAAAATCAAAATAGAGATGCCAACACACAGAGCTTGGCTTGGTTTGCATTGCTGGTTGCATATGTTAGACAGTAGATGAGATATCACTCTCTGGATGTAAACGTGCAGTCAAACCAGGTTACCTGGTTCGGGTCTATGTTATGTAACACATTAGTGACCGTATCTCAGTCACATGTAAGATCGCTCAACCTTACTGACAGAGTCTGCACACTGATCAAATCCATAACAAGGGCTTTATAAAGCACTGTGATTCATGTCTTTGGGAGGTGTAAATGGGTGCAGTAGCTATGGTCAGACCCCATTCCAACAGCTTTTCCTTTTTTCCTCTGTTTTTATCACACCTGCATTGGTAAAGCTGCTTACTGAAGAAAAAAATTTCGTTTCCTTAGAAGAAATGTTGCCCAAGAGCAGTTTACATCATATGTTATCTGGAAGCTGTTCTGTGAAACATCGGAATAATTGCTTTTCCTGGACTAAGACACTTATTAGTAGCAGCTAAAATTAACAGATTGGAAGATTGCCTGAAGATGATGGATGGGTTTTCCCAGATAGTAGATTTCTGGTCATTTTCCATGGCAGCTGTAAATTTAAAAATAATATAAAGTTAAGCAATGTTAGGATAGAAGTCACAAATACTACATGGCTACTGACTTGATCATTAATCATCCTAAATTAATGTTAAAGTGTTACTATGATGAGCCAAACCTTGCCGTGGGGTACATGCAGAAGTTACTCATTGATTGCAAATGGGAAATGGCACATGTATGTGAACACTGAATTCAGCCAACTGTTTGTTTGGTTTGCTGGGGTTTTTTAATTACTGCTTGAGGGAGATGGAGATGTCTCTGTTTTAGGAATCCCCTTTCATAACAGTGATCTGGAAGAAAAGTATCAAGAGCTATCCTCTAACGTGCAGTCAATACTCTAGGTTATTGCAACAATATCTCTGTGTATCTCTTTAAAGCTGAAGATCATTAATTCCCTCTAGAATTCAGGAGTCATTTGATCTGTCTGATGTTCACTTTTAAGGTTGATGCAGTCAAAAAATAATTTCTTTTTAGGCAGAATGAAGATTTTTGTCCATAACTGAAATTCCTTCCAAGCTAAACCACAATTTTTTGTAGACTTTGTCCTAATTTACCCTGGCATTTTTGATGAAGTCAAGTGCCTTCTTCAGATGATTAACTAGAGAGGAGGTGCCAGAGACACACACGTTGAAAAAAACTCAAACAACAACAATCAAATCTGATGCAAATGAAGAAGTCCTGCACTCAGAGATACCATAATGGTTCCTTACCTCTGCAGAATCTAGAGATCAGAAAACCTGTAATGGCCAGGGCAAGGTCATGGAGATACACAGACCTTTGCCATGTGAGCATCTAACTCCTCTCAGCTCCTTTTGCATTGTTATACTAATTGCTTAGCCATGTTTATGCTATAGATACTGTTAGTATTAATGTATATTAGCTATAGGACATTACTTAGTCACGTAATTTAATGTCTTTCAGACTTTAGGTACAAATGCTCCACAGTAGTTGCATTGAAAATAATTTAACTTGAATGCCAACCACAGAACACTGTTAGCAGCAGGTTTTCTCAGGGCGATTTACTTCTGTTTATACACAGGGTTTGGTAATAAATACATATATTTTGGAGCCCTAGGTACATTAAACATGCTGAATAGTCAGAGCTTGTAGAAGCTAATTTCTCTGTCATTGCATTATAGCTAAATTGGTTGCGCACGTCTCATTCAATTATGTGACTTGAAGAATACCAACAACACAGATTCCTGATTTCAATAGTGCATATGCTTGTTTTAGCGCTTACAATGGATCAGCTTTTAGCGTGAGACACTAAAATCATCGTGCTTTGAATTTTGGAGTCACAATTTCAAATGTAATACTGTCTTTGTGTGTGTGTCATTAATGGCTTTTCTCTTTCTGCTTTCTGGATGTATACTTTCATATTCAGCACAAAGCAAAGTGAAGACTGGAAGGTAACTCACAATGGATATTTGCAGTTAAGTGTTTACACCATCAAATTCTTTACTGATATCAGCTTAGTTAAGAAGTTATTCAACAAGTAAAAAACATGCTCAATAGCTAAATAAAGTATTTGCTGTTAAATCCTGATGTAGAGAAGTGCTAGGTCAAGTCTGTCAAGTCTCTTCAATGGGACTCCCTTTGTGGTAGTTATTCAACATGGAAGGCACTCTGCTAGTGCAGTAGTACAGAAGAAACAAAGAGAAAGGTAGGGTTAAATTCATGTCCACAGGAATTGACGTACTATTATGATTCTAGTATTTTATAATAGCAATAAACAACATATTAAATGGATTAAAAACTGACAGTTCTCCAAAAAAGAGGCATCAGCTGGAATTTGCAGTTGAATGCATGTTCCCAATGTTCTTTTGAGTTCTGTACAAGGCTTCATGTTCTTTAATAACTTCACCAATGGCCTTGCAAATATATCCCTAAATACAGTCTCTTAATGACATGAGTTTGGCAGGATGATATACAGTGATGAAAACTGGGCAGTCAACAGAAACCAGATACATTTTATGAGCTCCTAAGGCCAAGAGGAATATATGTTTTAGCCAAAACTAGATTTTTTTTTTATTTAACATAAGAAAAGATAGTGGAGATAGTGTAAAAATACATAAGCAAATTGATCATATTTTAGGAGTATAAATAAATGCAGATTTACCAGACCCAATATTTTTTCATCTGCCTGTAGTATGTCTCATTAAGAAAATTGCTCAATAAGAACTGTCTTCTAAAGAGATGCATTATAAATCTTTAATCTTAAGAGATATTATGAGATAAAAATCTTATCAAACATTTTAGTACAATTTATAAAGTTTAGTACGGTGTAAAATACAACTTGTCTTGCAACACTGCAAGTTGCGGGAGTGAGAAGCCCTTATTTATTAGCTACAAACACGAGGTAAAATACAGTGAAGAAATGGAATTAATCTCAGTTTCACAGATCTTAATAGATTCATCAGGAAAATACTGCCACCATACATGATTCGAAATACATGCGTGCCCCAGTGTTATTTTTAAAATAATTAGGATCATGATATATCTTCAGATACTTTGGGCTTCTATCAAATAACAATTAATAGCTGTTAGCATCCTTCCTTCTTCCATTTTGTAACATGTTTGAGCCAGAAATTTGCTAGGCCAGTGACATTAGTGAAAACAGAGAGTAAATCCATTCAAAACAATGTGAGTAAAAGCAGAATCTGTCTGTTTGCTTTTGCATGGTTAGAACAAAAAGCTCCATTGCTGCTTTTACAGCTAAAGAACATTTTATAATGAGCTCTGAAATTTTTGGGAAAGTCAGATTACAATGTTGGTTTAACATCAGACAGTCCATTGTTTAGATGTAGGATCACTGTGATGTCCGGTCTCTGAAAACTTTAGTTTTCCTTTTGATATTAAAAAGACCACTGAAATACTCCACAAAGAGCTTGGGCCTCAGGAAAGAAGTCTGAAAGACAAACACTGTTAAAGATCGGTAAGACACGATTATGTGGCTGACAATTACACGTGATAACAATTAAAATTATTTGATTCCAACCACATGGCATCTTAACACAGCAGATCTCCAAGTAAATAACATGTCACATAATAAGTTTTGATTGATGTTGTCAGCAGTCTTTTGACTGTTACAGATACGTTCCCATCAATGCCTTAGAAATCAGTAGAGACTGCTGACCTCAACCTAACCCAAAATTATTTGCCCGTACCTAAATACCTTAGTTCTGACTGTTTGGTAACCTAAAATTCTTCTTTAACTAGATAATTAGATGCTTGTACACAGTGTCCATCTCCTTACTTTCAGTTGTAAATAACTTTGCTAATACATGCATTTGTGGTTTTAATGAAAACCCTAGATGTTTTCAGAGAGGTCTTTCAGTTACCTGCCAATACAGATCTGGGAACATACGTCTAATTGCAAGCCAGCTGAAGCACTCCAAACAATTTCTGAAGTCCATGGCTTGGTTGGCATAGGGAACCTAACCAGGGAGAATATGGAGCTGCCAAGGAGCTGCCACTGAGCAGCATGAGGTTACTCTGCTGCCAACTTTAATTTGCGTTTAAAAAAATAGGGATGAGTTAATGATTGCTAAACCAACAAATCATCCTCCTATTGGAGGAGCCCCAGAGGACATCCTGTCTCCAGCGGTGATGTACACAGTAAGAAAACACATTGTCACATTGCCTAGAATGAGCATGCAAAAAGTAGAGGGGATCAGAGCAGGAATTTGGAGTATTTTCATGGTGCCAAGTCTCCACACATGTTTTTGGCTTAGCTTCATGCTCCTTATTTTCTTCTAGACCAGCCCAAGAGCTACTCTTCAGATCTGTGATGCCAGTTTTATTGTTTCCTTCTGTATACTGTTAAGTGGGAAGTGAAACAAAATGTCTTAAAAATGAATTGAGGAATAATACCATACATTTGTTAGAAGGACAGTTTTTGCTACCATTGTTGTTTTTAAAAAACAACTTTTTCTGCTTTGGCATCTAAATCAGGATTTCAACATCTGAGCTGGAAAAGCAGCTGTCTTTTCTAACCAGGGCTGCCACAAACACATCTCCCACTGTAGGATATAGAGTCAACAGCTTGTTGAGAATGAAACTTTAGTCAAGATATTGCAACTGTTTAGAAGGCGTTGCTGAAGGTGAGCAAAAACCTTATGAGTTATTCCCATCAGTTTCACTGGTCTGACAAAGCATGTTATCCAGCCACAATGCAAGGTCCTTGCCGATACAAATATATTGGGTTTTTAACCAATATGTTGTAAATTTTCCCATTCTTTATACCAGATCACACTAATGAAAGAGAAAAATATAAGGCAACAAAACTCATGGGGAGACATACTTGACACCTCAGTCATAAACATGTTTCTGTCCTAGAGTAACAGTTCTACAGATAAGGCACAGCTTTCTCTAAATGGCCTTCCCAGTAAGCAATAGTCATTTGACTGCATGATGGATGACATTTTAGCGTAGACAAAATATATTTGGTTTCCAATAATAAAAAGAGAAGAATTATCTACATGGTCCGTGTTAAATTAGAATCACGTATTTTTTCCCTGCAAGGAAAATTAAATTTGGTGTGGTTATGCACCAAAACTGTTAGCACCATGGGAGAGCAGGTTCCCCGAACAGAGAAGCACCTGCTCATTGAAGTACACCAAACGTGTGAAAACTCTCCATATTCATACACCTCTAAACCTTCAACACTAATCAGACAACCACATTCCTTGTCCTGAATTCCAGAGAATGCTCCAAAAAATCAAGTCACATGATACTTAGACTTTACAGAGAAAAGATCTCAATGTTATACAAGAATACATCAGACAAAATGACCAAATCATTAAAGAGCCATTGATAGAGTGATGAATAGAGTATATAAACAAGTCAAATTGTACAAAACCAGATGTAGCCATGCATCTGTAAAGATGCAGCCAAAGTCATATTCTCTGAAGAACTGGGAGAACAGTATGACAGAGGTAGTTCATCTGGTATGTGTTTTCCACCCCTGACGTCCAAAACTATACTCTCAGAAGCTACTTTACAAGTATAACGTTTGTGCAGCTGAAGCATGAGCAGAGGTGATTAGCATGGGAGCAGGGCCTCTCATTTTCTTCATGCAGAGCATAACACAAAGGGACTTTGATCTTTAGGGGGATCTCTACCACAGTGCAAACTAATAATGATGTTAACACAACAATAATAATAGTACAGATAGCAATGCTGAACCTTAAGCATGTATCCATTATAAACACATAAATATTCAGTTGCCTACTGTAAGAGCACAGGTCATAGACTCTTTAGCTTCATTCCCCTCCTCCACATCCAAAAGTAGGCAGAAAAAATATTGAAATATATTCATCAGTTGGTAAACAGTATCTTTTCAAATTGGCATGGCAGAAATTTGGAGAAACAGGCTGCTAATGTGTATCTGAGAATTTAGATCATATTAGAAGCAAACAGAATATTTGAGCTGTAGAAGAATCTCCAGAAATAACCAAAACAGCAGAGACATTCTTTTAAAGCTGTACAGGACAGGTTGTGAAAAATCTAAATTCCCTCCAATATTTTGAAAAAGTTAGCACCTACCTACAAATCAGCTGGGAGGCTCAGATTATTATTCTGTTGACTCTATATATGACTTCCTGGTTTTGTATGAAGGTTTTTTATTTGTTTGGATTTTTTTCATGTTTGGGGGGTTTGGTTTGTCTGGTTGGTTTTTGTTTTCTTGTAGATTTTTTGGAATAAAGGATAAATGACCAGCCTATAGCCTCCAGGCCAGCTTCCAAAGGCCAGAATAGCTTATCCAACCAATAGCTATGTTTTGCTGTCCTGTCCTTTACTGAGGCCTTCAGTCAGAGGGAAAAGATGAATTGCAAGCTGTTAAATTAACAAAAATTGGCCAGAAACTTGGTCTTAGCATTGATTTGGCCCAAGGCCCTTTGGCCTCTACACCATTACAAACCAGGAATTACATCCATTCTAACTTGGGCCCATCCCCACCACATGATGAAGGGGTGACATGAAAAGCCCTGACAAAAGTATGAGTGAATCTCAGCCTTGTTACAGGCACTACTTGAACTCCTCATCCATTACCAAAGTCAGCATTTTCTGAAGAAAGGACTTGCATTTTAATTTTCTAATGGATAGGCCTCTCATTGAGTTAGAGGTTACAGCATATATTTCTTCCTTAAAAATGACACAATCTTCCAAAACAAAAGGCTGAGATTGACACAAGGAATGTGGACTACATGTTTATGGAGTAAACACAACTATTATTTGTTGCCAGATCTAAAGTACCAGAACAAGGCTTTGGATATACATATCAACAGTCTAGCATTTTCTTGAAGTTGTTTGTAGTGCCTTTCTGTCACAAGGTTTCATCCATGACATCCATATTTCAGATGCATGCAGAGAAAGAGCATCCCTGCCTCGAGAAATAACACACCAAGAGCAGAAGGGCTAAAAAAGACCCAGGAAGTAGAACATTCAGAAAGTCATCAACAGTGACATTTTCTGCAGGGATCATAGCAGGAGAATAGGTAGATTAAATGTGGAGAAGGTAGTGGCCTGGTGAAAGAATTCAGGGACACTGAATGATACCAGTGGAGCTGCATAGAAAAAAGCCAACTATTCCCGTTATTTTCAAGGGAATCAGTTGAACTCCAAAGTGACTGAAAAGTGATGAGCTAGTGCTTCAGAGAGGGGCTGAAAACAGGGAGGTGGGGCTGTTTGCATAGTTTTGATTGGCATGGTTTCATTGTTCGCAAAAATAAGGGGAAAAACAATATTCCAAAACTCTTTCTGGGCAGTTAATAATTCTTTTTCTCCCTTGGATTACAACACACATAAATATCAACAACCCTTTTGGCTATGTTGGCCTGGATTCCTGTTCAGGCTTTCCATGTGGGTTCCTAAGGAGCTATCCCACTTGATGCATGTTGAAAGTCTCTCCCCTTAGAAATGCACTGGGGCTGGTGCCTTAAAGGGACATTTGAAACCTGCCTATGCTGCTTTGCTTTTTTCCTGTTCTTGTTGTCAGGCTCATCATGCTGAGTCATATCTGCATCTAGATCATAATGATTATCCTGAAATGTCAGCAGCTGCTCTTTTCACCCCCATCTGGTGCCAGATTTAGGATGAGGTTTCCCTAATGCATAAACAATGACTATAATTGTGGTTTTTGACAACCAAGGTATGGCAGAGATGTTATTCTGTTGTAAAAAACCTGCATTTCCACAGTGGTAATGAAGGGGTGGGTCATAATGACCCATATGTTTCTTTGTATTTCTCTCCAAAGAAAGCCTATGACATAAGTGAATCCCTGTCAGCATGGCTTTCAGCCATCAGATGCTGTTTGACAAGGGAAACATCTAAAAGCTTTAACAGCTAATAGCTTCCTAACTGTAAGAGCATTATTTTCCTAATTCCAGAGATGGTTGGTTGATAGACAAAAAACTAGCTTTAACCTCTATTCTCTTAATTTAGATGTCATTTCCTTGCAGTCCGCAGATAGCGTTATCCCTTAGTGTTGGTTAAAGTTACATGGTCTCTTTAAAAGCCAGCTAAGGTATCAGAGAAATAAAAAAGAGAACAAACAAACAAAAATCCTAGCAGGACTTGACAAAAGAAATGAAGAAAACAAGGTTCTTTTGTTTTCTATCTCTTCTTCCATTTATGGATGTACATCAAAAGTATTTCCACTATCTATTATCTGTGGATATAGAAGATAGTAGAATTGTCAGTGAGAGGGGAATTTAGTACCAGCACATCCATTCTGTATTTTAGTGCCAAATAAAGCAATACAGAGATAAATGAAAGATAAGCAAGTAGAAAATCCTGTAAGGGCAAAGACAGGGTGAACATGGTGTACTATTGTTCAAGACTGGGAAAAGAGGCATTGAAGCTGATGGAAGTAACCCTTCATCTGAGATAACAGAGCCAAGTAGTTCTTTGATGAGGTAATACAGGTTTCTGAGACAAGGCAAAAGTACACCCTAAATCTTGAATAATGTAGGCAGATGGTACTGATGGTTATTGCTTTGGGTAAGGGTGTATTTGTATGCAGGTTCAAGAAAACAAGGTAGCTGAAACAGAGAGAAAAATAAGCTCCAAACACAGCAGCTAAAAGGAAACTGTCTGGGCATAAAGCCTAAAGGGAGAACTTTCTGGGGATACAGAACACACAAATATGTGATGCTGTAAGCAAAGATACTGTCTTTGGTGGTTTGATTTCATCTACAGGCTGAGAAAGGGAAGTTGGCGTGTTCTTTGTAAATAGGTGGAACTGAAGACAAGAAAGGGCCTGACTCCAGCAACGGTTTAGCTTCCTAACTAGAACAAGATCTGATGTGTGACCATCTGTGTCGAAGGAAGAAATATTATAGATAACAAAGCAGAGTAAAGGAAAGACTACTGAAAAACCTATGGGTCCTGAGAAAGCTAAGGCTGTTGTAATGAATTAAGTCTTCTTGTAATGAATCAAAATTCATATGTACAGAAATTTTTGCAAATACAAAATGCTTGAACAGATAGAAACACTGACACTCAATTTTTAACTAAAAGAAGCTCCTCCAAAGCTTAAACAAGCCCTCAAAAAACTAGACTATGAAGGTGCTATTGCTCTGCAGGCTGAGAGGTTCAGGTTCAGTGAGACCAAGGTGGGAAGCATGATCCAGGGCAGTGTTCCTCTGTGAGAACAATGTCCTTCCAGGCTCACTATATAGGTGCTTCGGCCTCATGCTCAAAGCTGGCTTAGACAGCCAAGCCCTAATGAGGCGCTTAAGATCCCATCCACCCCTTCCCCTGAAATAACCAATGTGACCAGATGTTATGTACCAAATGGTACACAAAATGGCAGAGAAGAATCTACTATTTTGCTGTTTTCAACTCTGCCTGCATCAGCCCTCCTGCTGAAGCCATCAGAGGAGATGAAAATCAGTTGGAGAGATGAGCACAGAAATTACCTCTGCTGTAGCCTGAAGTGTACCTGCTCTGCTCTTCCATGGCACCAAGCAGTTCACATCATCCTCCTCAAGGACAGTTAATTTGGATCTCTAGCATGAAAACCATACCGCGCTTCCACAGCTGTAACTGAGAAACAAAACTGGTCTGATTGGGAGCTAATCTGATCCTTCACAAACTAGACACAGAACAAAATTTTTAGGATGGAAAACATCCAGTCACAGTTGAAATTTTTACACATTTTTACTTTCCCTCTGGGCATTGTTTCATCCACTTGGATGATACCTATCTCCTTAGATTTAGCCAAGAATTTGCATCTAGGATAAAGCAGTTGTCTATGCATTCTTTTTAGTTATGGAGGTAGATGTTCACTTCCAGAAACGTTACCATACCCTAACAAAGAATTTAAAGTTAGATATCTCTGAAAATGGTACAGGATGTCTTTTTCCATTGACTGAAGTGGGAACCTAGACACCTAGTCAGTCTGGATGCACTACTTTGGGATAGTAGCAGACAAGACCTACACAAGTTTTTGTGTACTGGGCCGAGATATACTTCAAAATCTTTCTCAAGGGCATCTTCGGTTACTTGTGTAACCTTTCTTGGGTGTGCCAAAAAAGACAGTGTCAAATGGAGCAAGCTCATGAGAACAGGAGACCCAACAAGAGCTCTCAAAGGAGAGCCATTAGACAGGCTGCTTGGGTGGATATGGAGAGCAAACCTCACACGGCTTCTTTGCAGGAAGGAGCGCTACTTGTCATTCAGTATTCCTCTCTCAAAAAGTTGTGTGTGGTGGGAAGAAACAAGAGCACTTGTGTTGTCTCCAAAAGGTGTGGCTTGTTCAGGTTAGACTTCAGAGCCACAATTGCCTGAATGAGAACCAGTAAGAGATGAGAGCGTTTTGATCTGTCTGCCACTCTGTAAGGGATAATAGGCAGTTGTTTCATTATTCCTTCAGTGCAATGTACAAGGATGATTTGTAATGAGGCAGAATCTAGGATAAATAGCTCTTGCTATAATATTTTGCCTTCAGATATCTCAAAAGCTAATCTGCGGTGGGTATGCTTGCTGTAAATCAGAGGCTATGTCTTTGCATTTGGAAGTCACTATTATTATGTTAAAGGGTGTATCCTTTCATAGTTCAAGTATGGCATTTGGAAAGGAGTAATTTCACCTCAGAGTGGAAGCTTCCCTGGGGCACAGATCTTCAACAGTGAAATTTTATGTGTGTACTTTGACAAACGCATGCCCAGTGGGCATGTGCCAAATTATGCCTTTGAAGCCATGGAAGACTTGCTGTGGGAACCTAGAACTTTGAAGAATTTCTCAAGGGAGAGGAAGCAAAGCCAGCTGGACTCATTTTCTATAGACAAAAATTTAATTGCTAGCTAGCAGCTACTACATTAGAAGAGAAATCATCTCAAAGACCTGGAACATGTTGGTGTGAACCCTTGTTAGAGGAGTTGGGAGACAGCTTGACTGTGACCCATCCAGATCCCTCTCTTTGCACATTCTTTTAAACTTTAGTATTTACTATCATAGTAAAATGTAATCATAATTATAAGAACCAACACATAATTGTCATTATTCAGCACCTGCGAACAAACTGTAAATACTCTGCTTTTGAATGCAAACCAGCTAAACAAAGAATAATTTCTTTGGAACTAGTACATATCAATTCAGCAGGCTTACAGACATGAAATTCACCAGATACAATAAAATTTATGTACAGCCTTTTCTGCAAGAAGTGGTTTATTTTCACTACCCAGTGACTTCATCTTTTCTCTGAGACATAACCTTGCAGCTCCTGAGGATCAGGTTCCTCTTTGTGATAGCAGATTCCCATCCTGCTCTGTGAGCTCTTTTCTGACTTCATCATTCTTCAGTGCTCTCAAGTAGGTCTTGTGTCTTCCTTAACTCACACAAATGCACATTATTTTGCCTGACCAACAAAAGACAAAACTGCTATAAAATACTGCCCCAAGAATGGGACATGTATATGTGTGTGTGTGTGTGTGTGTGGGTGTGGGTGTGGTGTAAAATGGTAATTCACACGTTACTATACTATTAAGATAATGTTTCTCTACCAAATTAATTACTTTATAAATAAAGCACTTCAGATAATAATTAAAAATCTTACTGAGGGAAATTACCTAGTGAAAGGAGGCTGAGGATATACCTTTATCACTACTCTGAGGTTTGTGCTAATTGGCAGACAATAAAGCTTACTAATTCAGAAGTTGATGGTTGCCTTCTGCTTTTCTCCACTGACAGGTGAGCATACTTCTCCCTCCGTTACTCTTGTGATTTATTTGTACTTGTATGCAGACCTCTTATAAGAAGAGTCCATCACTATGTTGGACTCTGTGCCAACAGGAAGTGAGAAATTTCCATTTCACAATTTACAATCTGGACAGAGAAAGAAGAGGGAGGTAAAAGCTCCTCCCTTTTTACATGAGGAACAAACACTCTGACTGACAGAGACATATAGGTGCTTTGGTGACTGGGATCTAACAGGTCAGACCTACAATGACATCAAAATATCTTCAAGCACCAGTTGATCTGCTTGCTCCATGCATGCCCTCTTACTCCAGAAATGGCAAAGTAACCAGACCTGTTTCACTACAGGTTAAATCAGCACTGCCATTGTATGCCTAACATCGCTACCAAAAAAACTATTCCTCCAGTGACATGCACTGGGGAACTGGTGAAGATTAAAAACAATCCAGAAAAAAAAAAAGTAAAACAAAACAAAAACCTCACAAATTTTAAACCAGATTAGTTGCCTTCTCAGGGATATGATCTCATGGCAGCAGAGCTGATTGCACCGATTTAATTTGTTCATATAACTACACTTCGGGTCGCATCAGCCCATTTGCTCTGGGTGAAAGTGCACACAAGGACAGTCACTGCTGTTCAACTGATACACAATAGCTTGTTAAATTGTTATAAACTGATCATAAGTCTGAGTCCCAAATGTCTTACCCGAGGTCACCCAGCAGTTTGAGACACACCCAGCAACAGAACATCCCCAGAGTCCAGCCTAGTGTCAAATACAATGGCACTTTTCCTCTCTAATTGCAACCAATTGTCACTGTCTTCTGGTGGGTGTAACCAGGAGAAAATGGACATGGGAATGAACTAGCATGTCCAGTGAGCCCTTCCAGTTTCAGCTGAAGAATGTTGGCAGGACTTCATCAGAACTCCATGGTTTCACCAGGTCTTGTTTCTCCATAAGCAACAAGTGATTAGATATTGTTGAGTAACTCAGAAAAGTTCTTGTGATATGTGTAGGTGTTATGCTGGACAATATGTTTCAGGGAGAGTGGGCATCATCTGCAGAAATAAAAAGCATTTTCAACCCTACAAAAGCTTGTTCAATTCAATGCCTTCCTTTCCTTTGCACCAGAGCAATGGAGTGTTATGGTTAGTACTACTCAGTGCATAATACATGAGCACTACATTGATCTGAAGAGCAACTAGCATGGGAGATGTAAAAATGAAATTGCGGATCAGAGGGATCCCGTGTTGGAGGAACACTGCTTTCCACAAGGCATGTAAACCCTAAGTAACAGACAAAAAAAGAGCTCTACTCTTCACCCCTGTTCAACTCCTCCCCTCTTGCTTCTCTTCCCTTTAAGTATACTCCTTTTCCCCCTCCAGTTCACGGTAGCATATATAAGGCCTGGTGAAAGCCCACACAAACAAATGGCAACACTTCCGTTGACTTAAACGGGCTCTGTAACAAGCAAAGACATAAGAAAATAGGCGATTATTTTTTCCTTTCCGAATGACAAGACCCTCCTCTCAGAAAAATAAGGCATGTAGTAATCATATTTGCATTATACTGTGCAGTGCAATGGGCATAATTAATCCAACATTCTAAACCACTAGTAGCAGTTGGTCTCTCTAATGCTTGGAAAATTATTTTAAATAGACTTCATAGCTACAGAATAGGAATTTCTTTTTAGATTGTACATACCCAGAGTCCAGTATCAGCAGTTGTTAGCAGCATGTCTGTGCTGACTTTAAAAAGGATAGTCAATTCATACATACAGAAGAATGGGGCCCAAACCAGCATTTGTTGAAGAGTCAAAATCATTTTGATACCCATGAGCTGTTCTCTCAAAGCTGTAAATGTAAGGTCAGCTCTGCTGTTGCTCTTTGGCCAATTACCTAGACATGTTCTTGATTAATTACTCACCTGGCTCTTTGGATTCAAGCAGATAAATCTCCATCTATTTTCCCTACTCTACAATCAAACGCACAAAAAAATCCTCCCTCTCTTCCTCTTGATTCATTGAACTGAGGACTTTACTGGTAAGAGTAATAATCCCAGGTATATTTTAAAAGTTCTTCTCTTTTCCCCATTGCTGCCTGCAAGTTCATCTGCTTAACAAAGGGCTATGATACTGGGTGGGGGAAGGGAGGAACTCCATTGGTAATTTAGTGTCCTAGCATGCTCTGGATATCTGAAATATCTTTGTTCTGAAAAGCTGTGCATTTTTTTGGCAACACTTGGATGAAAATGTTCCAACTGTATTGAAGTTTAGGTCATATGCAAATGCTCATATTCAAAAGGGTGTACACAACACCGTCTTTCTAATCCTACCACTAAAATATGATTTGTGGCTGTTCTTCAGAATGTCTGCCTGATTAAACATCCTTGGGAAAAAAAATGCATGGGATTGTAATAAAGAATCATAAAAACGTTTCTTTTAATCAGTAATTAAGTAGCAATTAAGCATAATTATTACAATTTGTATCTAATTTATAATATCGGCAGAATGAACAGATGTAATTCATCCTCCAGTAGTAAACAGTGCTTGGCTTAAGCAAAGCCAGCTCACACTTCCCTTCACATTTGCAACACAAAAGGGACACTATGGATGGTGAGCAAATGTGTCTTCCCCAAGAGGTGGGAATAGTCAGCAGTGGGGTAGGAACTGCTCAGTCATCTAAAAGCCTGTGAAAACACCCATAACAGACAACATAAGGTTTTCCTACTGTCTCCATTAGATGATAAAAATCTTCAGGTTTTTAACCTCATAAGGAGCCCTCACTTTCAGGTAGCTGGTACAGTAACTGTTCCGTGTGACAACCAGTACAGTAACTGTTCCATGTGACAACCAACCATTGCAAAATATAACCATAGGCGTGCTTCTTTTTTATATGAAATATTATTAAAATTGGTTGAGTTTTTTTCATGTGGTGGTTGGGGGCAGTTCTTCACTAGCAGCTTGTGGAAAATTATACAGTTTACTGAGAAACTCAGGGAGAGGAAAAAAAAAAGTTTTTATTACAAACTCTAGGTTAATTTTCCTTAACTCCACAGTTTTTAAATGCTTAAGAAACTTATGCGTGATCTTGGACTGTCTGGAAGCAGCCAATCTGACTACTTTCTGCTACTATGAATTTTTCTTTGTTGTCTGACCTTGCTTAAGTTTCATCTGAGACATACATGACTTGATGTAAAACACCAGTCTTCACATGTAGCTGATTACCACAGTAATAGAACATCACTCAGTATAGAACAGATACATTTATAGCCCAGAAGCTTTATCATTTGTGTAACAGTAGCAAATTCATACAACAGGTCTCTGCCGAGGTAACCTTCTAAATCTGCTTCAACAGAAATAAACTAAAAAAAAAAAAAAAAAAAAAACACAAAAAAAACACAAAACAAATTTAAAAAACCCCTGTATATTTGATGGATCTGGAATGTTCTTCAAGCTCAGAAGTCTGAATGTGTATGCCCTGTCCTTACTTTGATGGCATACCTGGCTAAGAGTTGATCCTCTAAGCATTTCTGCTGCTTGGAGAAGATGATTCCCCCCTAAGGAAGGTGCAAAGAAGCCCAGAAGGGGCTAGAATAAACTAGTATCCTGGTATTGAATCTGACCAGCCTGAATGCAGAACTATTTGGCATTTGAAAATGCAGAAGAACTTGTTTAGAAATTAAAATCTAGTTTGCTCAAGCCAGTGTCACTTTGGAGAACCAAATCAGGTCTGTGATTTTCTCAGTGAGAGAAGTCTCACAAAGTTTGTGGATCTGTAAACTGAAGATTTCATGCATTCCTAAGCCCTTACTTAACAATGTAAGTCTGTTAAAAAGATTCCTATATAGCAAAAACTTTATGGTTTTAAACTGAAGTTAATGGTTTACTGATAGAATGTGCCATTAAGGCCTAGCCATTTGAAAGTGGTAATAAGGGGACAGATGCATATTCAAATGTTTATCTCTTTAATGTTCCAAAACTTAATCTCTTAAATGAGTGTAATCAGAAAAGGGGCATTCTAATTCTCTTTTGGGGAAGAGAAGGCGCCAGAGATCAAGTGATAACTGGGCTGTGAGTTAAAGCCATTCTCATGAAACTGTGGCTGTGTTTGAACCCAAATTGGAGAGGTTTTTTTAGGTACTGTGTCTGCTAGAATTCAAAGAGAAGACAAACTTTTGCATTCAGGGCATAAAACCAAACTGTGGACAACCTTCATTGAAAAAAAAAAAAAAGCCAACTTTATAAAAATGTCAGGCTTGCTGGTTTCACTTTGATTTACACAGAGATCTTTCTCACACACCTGTACATAGAAGTTAGTCACTCAAAAGGTAGAAAGTGCCAGACATGAGGTTACATATGCAACCCAAATTCAGTTCCTTAGAGGAACTCATGATTAGACATGCTTTAATCACACAGCCACATACATTTTTTTCCACAAGACAAAGACATCAGGGTAAGCGTGATGACTTAGAAGAGCAAAGTGCAGTATTATGCACTGTATTGGACAGTTGTGAGAAAAGAGAATTACCAGGTCTGAATAGCAAGTAATGGCCTGAGAGACCCAGCTCTGCCCAGGGCACAGGAGGTGGAGGGCTGTGAAATGCCCTGCTGCCATCTTAGCATGTCCCTCCTCCATGCCAGCAAGCCCCTGCCAAGACATGTGAGGAGAAATGGAGGCTGGGCCTGCAGCAACATGGCCTGCTGCACACCACCAAGGAATTTACTGTGAAAAGAGGCAGCCTGCAGCCAAGGTTGTTCGCTAGTCTATCACCCATTTTGTTTTCTGTGACAATCTGGTTCAATCCAGTAGTGTATTACAAGTACACTACTGGCAAAGTTGTGGTGGGTTTTGGTGTTTTGGTTTGGTTTTTTGGCGGTTTGTTGGTTGGTTTGTTGTTGATGTTGTTGTTGTTGGTTGTTGTTGGCTTTGGTGTGGGGTTTTTTTTTGGTGCTTCTAGCATTTGCTGGTAGCTCCGTGGCTTTTGTCATCTCTTGTCTACATAATTCTTTGTCCAGCCTTGTGCCTTTGAAACTCTACACCCAGCTGTAGTTATCTTTACTTTTTTAGCACTCAGAAGTAGTCACTAAACAAGCATGGACTCATGTAGGCCTGAAGTTTTCCTAAATAAAAGACCTATAAACAATTGTTACAACTAATCACCTGCTGCCTGAAAATGCACTGGCACCCTCTGAACCGCAGCGGGTATTACAGATATTTGGGTTGACACCCACAATCACTTCAATGTGCAGCCACTGACTTCCTCGAGCCCAAGTCTCCACATTAAGGATGGCAGGAGGAAGCCCAGACAGAGGCTCTCATCTCCCAGATAATAGCAGGAGACTAGGCCAGGCCGGCTTTAATCTCGAATTATAATTTATCCCTTTCTACTGCCAGTGAGGCACCTGGCAGGGGGAGCCCGGCCCCCGCCGGTGGCTCGCCCCTGCAAAGC